>VWZK01003197.1:265169-301957 GCA_013396935.1 Baryphthengus martii
AGTTAGTTCTAACGACTGTCCCTTCTTTTTCATTCTAGTGTCCTGTATTCCTTGGGTTTTTTTTTGACTGTAATTTTTGAGAAAGTANCCACATTCAGTAGAGTCAGTTAGTTCTAACGACTGTCCTTTCTTTTTCGTTCTAGTGTCCTGTATTCCTTGGGGTTTTTTTTGACTGTAATTTTTGAGAAAGTAAATGTCCTGGATACAGTTTGACAGAAGATGTTATCACATAGATAATATATGTCACATTTAGAAGCTGATCAAATGGCTTCGAATTCCCCTTGCTCTGCTGTGGTGTTGATGATGCTTCAGAAAATGTAATATAAAGGGACTTTCTATATTTCTGTAATTGTAGGTATTTAAGACTGCTGTCAAAACCTGGTTTTGAATGAACGCCTAGGTGTTAGGAGCGTGCATGATGCTAACACCTTCTCTCCCCTATACTGCAAGAGAAGCAGGCTGTGTTATACCACAGTTTGTGAACTACAATTTATATTCTTGAAATGCTATTATTTGACTGGTTAATTTAGTTTTAACTGTCCATTCAATTTAAAAAAAGAGTGAGTTCTATTTACTCAGTTTCTTACTGGGTGGATGTGGTGGTATATGCTGAGTGTATTTATGGTTTAAAGGAATGGTGATTCAGCAAACTTACTGCATAATAATCCTTACTTCATTGTTATACTGTAAGTGGTTAAAGCCAAGTGTACATGAATATATAATGTGTTCCTCCAGTTTTGCAGCATAGTAATAGATTATACTAGTGAACTACTAAGACATTTATTCCAAGGGAAATGCAGAGAGTGATTTAGAAATGCCAATAACAATAATGCAATTACAGTTGCAAAACATCTTAGTTGACCAAACAAATCTTTTCTAAATGCACCTAGAATATTTCTTTAGCACATTTAATTAAGTATATATTCAGCGTATTTAGTTTAGGACCCAATTAAGCACCAAAAGCATGGAGGTATAAAATATATGGTGCTTGCCTTCCAGGCACTCCGGCTTAAATTCAGCAACAGTTGCATTTGGAGCTATAATAATGCTGCAAAGATGGGAAAGACAATACAAGCACAAGAGGCCATATTGTAAACTGGCACTGGTATCCACAGTAATTATAGCAATCATTCAGGTGTTCGAGGAGTCGATACAGCTGAACTTTAGACAGGTTGCAGCTCTTAATTTATTAATGCAATATTTTTTCTTTATGAATTTCTCAAGTCAATCTCTTCCTTGTACGTATGCAATTAGTTGCGTTAGATTCTCTTCAGCTTCCTAGTAATGGATCCTAGTGCAGTATTTACAACCGTCTTTGAGTCTCTAGTTTGTATATCAAGGTGTCAAGATGTCTCAGAGGCAAAGAGCAGAACACATGCAGCGAAAGTGACAGTGACATGAAGTTACATGGCTCCAAACAGTAAATCATGATGCTGAGGAAGTGGAAGACATTGACAATAAGGTCTAAACAGAAGGACATTTTGACCTACAGCATAACACCAGATTAATGACTAGCTGATACTAACTGGCTCTATTTCCAGTGGCCGATAAAAAGCTGCTATTGATGTTTGTCCAGCTCCTAGGCTATGCAATCAGCGAGGTAAGGAGCAGTGCTCAGCATGCTCGCGAGGCGGCAGAGACCCGCACTTGGGTGGACAAGGGGCACCATCCAGCTTCCCTTCCAGTGGGGGTCCCACACTCACATGCTCTGCCAGCTACCGGGCAATGTTCATATATTCCTACTGGTACTTTCCCAGGCCCATACGGCAGGAAATCACTTGTCTCCTACCGAAAGAGAAAAATAAATAGTGCTGCATGTGCCTGGCTATGTCTTTCTGTCTGGCTGCCCTCACTCACGGTTCAGTAGAGCGGCTCCTCCAACGTGGGAATTTTCACAGCTTCATCTTCCTCTTGCAGAGCCGTGGCTAGTAAAGCTACTAGTTTTCTCGTGCTGTCCTGGATCTGGTGTAAAGCTTTATAACAGGGTTAAAGAAAAGGAGCAAGGTGCCTTTGCGCCTGGTGGCACCTGCAGAAGTAAGTCCCTTCTAGTGCCGATGGGAAGGCTGTCGTGCAGCTTCATGAGTGGGTGCAAACACTGGGCATGGTGTAACTAACAGCAGTGGCTCTCCCAGAGAAACAGATCCTGCGATGATATCTTCTATGAGTACCATAATGTGTGTGTGTTTTCAGGATGGGCATATGGTACATCTCTCTGAGATTTTTTTTCATTGCTGACTGATGATTCCTGTTACAGCAGCATGTCCTTAAACTCCAGTGTATGCTTGAGGTTTAAGTTAGGCAAACAATGGGAAAATGCTAAAAGGAGAAACCTCTGAATGTCTTGTAAAGGATTTCTTGCCCTTGAAAAATTGATAGACTGTCATTTAACCTTGTGGCACCTCTTCAAGCTGTCAATCAGTCACTGAACATTTGAGACTCGTGAAGTATGATATGGAGTAACAAAATGGTATCTGCTCATTCAAAATAGTGAGTATTGGCTTAATCTCTTGAAGTATGTTGATAACAGATGGAATAAAAGATCACATAGCACAGCTCACATAGGCTAAGGTTAACCCCAGTGTCCTGGTCAGTGTCCCTTTTCTCATTTAATGCCACTGCTAATTAACTGGCACGAATGTTTGCAGCCGTATGCGGGATGTTGCTGAAAGCCTGCTGACTGTTGGCATACCTCGATACAATCGCTACCTGTATGGCACTGCTTGCTTTAGATTGGTTCAGTTTTGTGCTGGGGGCCCTTAGCAATGGGCTCTTATATTTACGCATTTCCTATGGGTTGCTGCATCTGCTCACAAATGGAGAGGCTCAGTTGCCTCGTCAGAAAGTTAGTGACCTGCTCTGCTTTTGGCCTCTATATCTGCTTCTCTGGCAGCAGCGGAGCCAGGCAGATCAAGCTGAATAAGATACAGCAGCTAACTTGGAGATGTTGGTCTTCTCCCCCAGTGTGCCTTTACTTTTTGCACTTTGTGCAGACATTTATCACGGCTTGAAAGAGGAACTGTGGCATCAGGCCCTTCCTTTGTCATAAAGGAGGCTGGTATTTCATGGGAGCACCGCTGTGCTTTAAGTTCAGTAGGTTGCATAGTAAATTTTTTCTTCTGAGGTTACAATTAGGTTCAGAGTAAAATAACTTTTTTTCCTTGATAAGTGAAGGAAAAGCTTCCCTTCTTTGTTTGCCTAAATACTTACATATTAATATATTTGTCTTTATTTTGAATCATTAAGTGCCAAGTACTCTTAGGATTCTATGTATCCATGAATAAAAAGATGTTAAGGGTTAGGGCTGGGCTGGCAACTGGATGAGTGACAGATGCTCTTTATTAACCCCTCTCCCTTCCCCAAGGGGAAGAGAAAGGGAGTAAGGGAGAGAGACTTTTGGATTGGAAAAGAAAACAAGAAAAGCTTTAATGAATATAATAGCAAAAAAAAAAAATGGAATATATACAAAACTAATATTGAACCCAGCCCCCCTGATGGCAATTACATCCCCGTCACCACCGATGCTGTGGAGAAGGCACTGGGGAAGTCTCAGACTGGACACAGCAACAGATGGGAACCAGATTCAGAAGCTGAATTTTGGAACTGGATTCAGGAATGTACAAATCGGGATCGAAGGCAGAACAGACAGAGTCCTCCTCAGACACCTGCCACTAAGGAAAAGAACTTGACCCTTGTGATCCCTCAGCTTTATACTGAATATGGCGTATATGGGATGGAATCCCTTGTTGGTCAGTTTAGGGTCACCTCTCCTGGCCACTCTCCCGCCCACACACACACACACCCCCCCCTGCAGGTGCAGCCTTTTACTTTCTGCACCCGCAACGTGGTGCACAAGATTTAGCAATGACTTTGGTCTCCATAGGAGCAAGAGCATTTCTGCACTTCAGTCCTTGGTAGTGACTCTACACAGGGAGCATTATCAGTGCTAGAGGCAGACACTGTCTTCAAAAATCTGGCGTTAACTTCAGAAAGTGCAGTTGTTTAGAAGAGACTGAGCTGAAAAGTAAAATCACTGAGCAGAATTAGTTCTGTTCTAACTCAAACCAGAACACAGGAGCATCTTATAGTTGATGTCCCATATCTCTTCTGCTTATGCTATTTTCATGGCATGTTTAGTGTGTAACCCCATCAAGAATACTGTGTGCAATTCAGGTCATCTGTGTGCACAAATGATAAATTCAATTTAGAATGGGTACTGAGAAGATCAGAGGAGTGGAGAGCCTGTGTTGTGAGAGGAGACTTAAAGAGCTTGGCTTGGGTAGCCTAGAAAAACAAAAGGCAGAGAGAGGATCTGATTGCTTACCATAAATACTTCAGAGGGATAAGCACTAGGGAAGGAAAGGACTGTTCAACCTACAAGACAATGTTGCCACAAGAATAAATGGGTATAAACTTGCCACGAGTAAAGGTAGGCTGAAAATTAGCCGAAGAAGTTCAGACCATGAAGAGGATGAGGTTCTGGAAGAGCCTGCTACAGAGGGTAGCGGGGAGATCTCCTATGGGGGCTGATGATTTCTTTCCAAGAAGAACACATCACGTTGTAGCTTTGTGACACCAGGGGCCTGGATTTGACGACTGAGAAGATCATTTCCATTCCCAAGTCCCAGTAGCCTTATTTAGTGCAAGGTTTGTCTTGTACAGATATGCTGGCAGGGGTCCTTTCTCCCTCTCCTGTCTTAGAGGGGTAGATACCAGGCTGTGACTTGCTTTTCTCTCTGAGCATCATGCTGCTGAGATTATAATCAGGATTTAAAAGAAGACACCAGAATAAATAATGCTGTGATCTTTCAGAGGATGTTTTATTTTCATCTCTATTTCTTTCCTTACATATGTGTGATGCAGGGAGATTTTGCTCCTTTATACACCAATGTTATTTTTTTGTCAGCTTTTTGGCATGCAAAATGAGGAAAGAAATTGTCGTAGCATTAAACTGGAGACCCAGGGACTGGGAAATACTCCTGCTCTCTACGTGTAGCAGTACAAGGCCATTCTTCAAACTGAAGGGGCTATAGAAGGCAACACATTATGTTGGCAATTGTTGCGGTGAACACTGCATCGTCTGGCAAGAGTCTCAGCTTGATGTGGACAAAAAGTGAATTTCTCCTTTGTGCCTACATCCTTAGCTCCCTCGTGATGAAAATAGAACCTGCTTTAATCTTCCCGAGGCTGACGGAAAGATATCTTGCAGACTGCAAGTCAGCAGTTGCCCGCACAATTGTTTGGCAAAATCTATTTTTAAAAGTCCATAAATTCTCCAACAAGACAAACCGAGATCTAACAAAAAAATATCGTCACTAATGTACTATCCTTTTAAAGAAAGACAATGTCGTTCCCTCTCCTCCTTCTCTCTTGTGGAAAAACTGCCTGTTTGCAAATGTGAATGCAAGGTTCCTCTGAAGAGTTGCGGCAGGCCAGGTGCTACCCTTGCTCTTGCTTCAGTCGTGCTTTGCAGACCCTGTTGATGGCGACAGGACTGAGATGCTCCCTCCCGCTGGGAAGGGTGCGGGAGCTGGATGGCGGAGGCCCTGCCAGCGCCGAGGTCCCTGCAGCGACACCTCAGCAGATCGCATGCGAGCGACCTTCTTGGGCGTGCGTCAGCAGGGCTGGAAATGCAAACTAGGAAATCAGGTTAAGCCTCTTCTCGGTTGTCGTTCCCCTGCACATACCTTTCTTTCCTGCTCACTGGAGTGCGCTACGTGGGAAGCTTTTGCTGACTGTGGAGACCGCCTCATAATTTTTTCCCACTTACTAAAGTTACAGACTCAGAATGAGTTAAAATTGCCTGTCCTTACCACTGTTCAAAAAACCTGGAAGAGGGAAGAACACACTGTGCACATGAGTCACCTACACCAAGTACACTTTGAAAATATAACCCTGGGCTTTGATGTACAGGCTTGTATTGTTTTTTCCTACATTTTAAATCATTCACAAGTGGTTTTCAGGCTGACCTGCTGATCTTTTATGCAGGAAACGGTACAGATTACCTGAAGTGAACCTGTAGTGCAGAAGTTTATTTAAGTCTCTAGCTTTACACATAAGAGTTTCATATATGAAAGGGTTAGTTGTGCATGAGTAAGCTTGCACTCTAAACATAAACTGTTTATGCAAAGACCAAAATCTTACTGTAAATCTTCAGTGAGGAAGCCTCCTTTTTGAATTAACACCTCCCTCCTCCCCAAAAAAGCCCTAAAACCAACAACCCGAGATGAGAAGTGATTATGATAGAATTATGGTTTTCAACATGTATTATTATATGTGCCTACATTTAGATTCCCAAAGGGACCAATTTACTAATATTAAGTATTCTTGTAATAAATGGGATGTGGTAAAGAGAGAGCTGCATATCTTTTCTTTCTTTTTCTTTTTCTTTCTTTTAAAAAAAAACAACCAAACCCACGAACTTAAGAGTAGAATTTCAAGTGAATAACAGTAGTACCGGAGTTCCAAATGAGTGGGACTTTTTCCTAAACCACTTACTAATTAGGCATTATCATAAGGCAAAATATCTGCATTAATTTGCCAAAGGGAGAATAAAGATTGGTGTATTGCAGTACTCACAAACTTATTCTGGTGGTGCTGCAATGCACAAAACTTCTAATAAATTGGGGAAAATGATGAATTTGACAACAGGCAATTAATGCTAATCTCTCCCTTTGCAGGGGTACATTTTATGCTGGTGTTGTAAGAGCAGAATTATTAGCTGTTCTGCTTTGCTTTCGGCCATACTGCATGCAGCATTCTGCAGTATGTTGTAGTAGCCTGTAAAATGCCTGCTCAAAAGAATGCTTGTGGCTCACAAGTGTCAAGAAGCTGAATTTGGGGATCATCCTGTAGACAGCAGACAGAGTAAAACTGCGCAGCTTCTTCTGCCATCCGCTTTGTAAACTCTTTGTCTCCAGCACTGAGAAGATGCTTTCAGAATAAGTTGCATTGTATTCTTGAGCAGCTCATTGTAGTCAGCCTGAAATTTGGATGGATGTGATTCATTTACTGAGGAAAAGGGCTAAACACTTATTGAAGCAAATGGCAGTTTTTTATATAGCTGATTATTCAAATTTTTCTTCATATATAATTAAAATCATGCTAAACTATTGCAGGAAAAAAAAAAGCAAGCCTTATAATTTCTTGTGGTTATAATGGTGTCTGGTTAGCAAACTCTTGTTCTTCTGAATAGCCAGTACATGTAATAAAGCATGGAACACATTCAGAGTATTTGTGAAAGTCTCTAGATGCAGAACTGACACATATCATAAAAGTAAATACCTTAATGTGTCTGTATGCATTGTGAGTAAGGATTTCATTTTTTAAAGTCCCTGTTGTTCCTATTTTTAATTTCTGAGCTGTTTCATATTGGAATAGACCCAGGCACATGGGACACTATAATAATATTTAGGCACTGAATATTTGCAACTTAGGTTTAATTTATATTGCCAGTTTAGTTTGCAGAAGAAAGGATATGCATACTTAAGTATCAGATTCCCTCTTCCCCTTCCTCCCCGCTGACCCTCTCCCTTCCCCACTACTCCCATCATTCTCTCTCCCCCAACCTCCTTGTTTGAAGTGTTTGAAGTACAAAGTAGTAAACAAATATTATTGTCATGCTCTATCTTGAAATACAAAAAATTCAAAACTAATTATAGTGCTTGCTTCTACTATTCCTTCTCTTACTCGTGCATCTAGGTGCATCTAACTGCATCTCTTATGTGTGTTTATAGATATGTATAAATGTATATATGTATTTTTTCTTCTCCTCTCCCATCAAATACCTCCACCAAAAGTCAAGTCCCCCTGCACTAGATGCAAGTATCAGTATGGCAGAGACCAGTACTTATGTATTACTTCCATCTCAGATTTCAGTAGCAGAAACAATAGCTATCCACATCTGTGTGCCTTTATAGGCCACTCTAAAGCAGTTTCTTGTGTTGTCTCATATGTCTGGCATGAAAGGAGTCAAGTACTGCTCTACTCCCATCACCTAGTTGTCACTGGACCACCCTGTGAGCACAGCAAATTGTGCTCCTGGACTAGCCCAAACGGCTGAGCTGGGCCCAGAGGATCTTGGCGTGGATAGTGAGAAGACAAAATTGCCTGCAGCAGGATGGAGAGAAGGAAAATGTCTAGATGACATTTCAGATGATGCTTCTTGGTTTCTGGAGTGCTTGCAGGTTTCTGAGCATATGCAAGAAAATATACACGGTCTCCTGTGCCTGCAGGTGCATACAACTGCTCCATGGCGCGTGTAGGTTGTTTCCGCCACGTTCGAGACACCGGGGTATGTCCACAGGTCTCAGACTTCATCCTGTTGGCTTCTGGTATGCAAAGTCCAGTGGCAAGCTCCATATAGGACCATGTCATTTTCTACCAGAACAATGGGAAGCCAGAAATTGTCCTTAGAAAGGAACCTTCTGTAAACCCAAATAGTTCCCTTAGACCACAAGCCTTTTGGAGGAATATTCTGGGCATGAGCTTCTCAGCAAGGGAATAGGAAGATTTTAAAGGTGTAAGAGGCAGGCATAGCCCATTAGGTCTCCCTAGATGAGTAGCTCTACTCGCAGTACACTGAAGTCACTGAGGGAGGAAAGTGGAGATTTCTGTAGCAAATCAGAGAGTTTCTCTGCCAGCAGCTAAATCCCATATGGGAGCATCAGCTGCACTTCCAGACAGGAGTGGAGTCCTGTGGCTGCTGGAGAGATAGTGTTAGTTCCAGCCTTAAGATTGCTGAAACTCCCCACAGGGCTTTCCAACCAAGAATAAATCTGTTATTCCCTGACACAAACTGCTGAAGCTGGGTCTTCCCCATCTGCACAGTGCCCCTTTTTCCCCTGAACAGAAATAAGGCATCTCTTGCCTTCCAGAGCTCCTATGGTTCAAGCAGAAACTGATATTTTCCACTGGGTTAGGTTCTGTGAGCTTTGCATATTCTTTTTATTGTATTTCTCTCTGTGGAACTACTCAGGAGGTGAGGGACATTCCTTCCACCTGGACTTTGCCTACGCATAGTAGGGTCCAGGATTTCTCGTTGAGTTTCCAACCACAGTGTTACTTCGTGTTTGTTCGCAGTCTATCATTTGTGCTGCATCTTAAAAATCACTGCAGTGCTCTCTGTGAAGGTGCCCCATAGACGTTGATACTGCAAATTTTAAGGAGCAAAGATCATTACATTTTTAAATGTTCGTTTAGGATTCTGATTTAAAGCCAGAAGAAAAACCTAAAAGAATTTAAGTTAAAGCAGGAATAGTTCCATGCTAGAATAGCTGCAAATGGTAAATCATACACTTAGTTGCATTTAATTGAGAGAACTTATTGCTCATGTGAGCAAAATGTCTAGCCCCAGGCACTGTGCAGGTAGTTACTGCGCAAGCATACCACCTGCAGCCATGCCAGAGTATCCAAACCCTCTGACACCACAGCGTTCGCTGTCCTGAATAGGAATTGGAGGTCATGCCAGATTGCGTTGCAGTGCAGTGAAGTGGACTAGAAAGAGGCCACCCACCTCATTTGCACTTGTGCCTTACAGTAATCGATGCTTGAAAGTCAGTGGGTGGTCATAAAAGGCTAATTTACTAACCCCGAGCGCTGTGTGCACCCCTTTTCTGCACCTGTGGTGGAGATCATGAAGTCTGAAAGATTGCCCACTGTACTGAGGTCTCCATGTTATTTTTAATTTATTTTTTTTTTCTTACATTGTTATTTAATCTTGTATGCTCCAGTTGAGCTACATTAATGGATTAGAATACAGCGTGATCTTAGGAGAATTCTGCTACAATAGCTAGATAGCTGGATGGACGGACAGACAGATGCAAGTTTAAAGCACAAGAGGATTTGCATATTTAGTTCTGCTTTACAGCCTCCTTTAGAGAGTGGGATTAATGATCTGCTAAATTATCACAGTTGAGAGTCTTCAGCATTAGTGTGAATGCGTATCCTGCTAGAGCTAGTTTTACAACTTTTCCAGAGACATTTACAAATCTTACTGGGGGTGAGGCGAGGAGGGGGGGCATATCTGGTTGTTGATAAAGCAGCTGGTGACTAAAGGAGAAAGAAAAAAAAAAAAAAACCCGACATAAAATTGTCCCTTTTCTGGCAGGTCTAAGAGCCTTTCCATCACCCACTGCATGCATTTACAGAGAGAGAAGGAAGTGTTCTCCAAGGACTGTTTGCTTTTTGAGTACCCGAGATGCTATGTTAAGCACTTACTGCAAGTTAGCTTAGAGAAGTGTCTTCCAAAAACATTTATTTGGAAAAGGAAAAAAAGGCTCACGAAGGCAAGTGAACTGAAGATGCCTCACACATCTTTTGGTCCCTATTTTAAAGATTTTTAAAGCAGTGTGTTTGAGTAAGGTGTGCTGCAGAGGATCTGGGGCAAATGCCACTACTAACTGAGACAGCACCAGCCTCATAAACTTCCCTTTGATCTAGCCATTAAAGGAGAGAACATTACTTGGCATATTTCTTGGTTACACGTATTGCATTCTTTGGTCCCATTAAATAATAATGAATAATAAATGGCACAGTTTGGAACAAAATTCTGCACAGCTCAGTAAAAGAAGAGGGCTAACGTTCCTTCCACCTCTCGTGGAGGGAGATGTGAGTGCATCCCAGAGCCCTGCCTAGGGTTAGAGGTCTTAAAAAAGCAGGGAGCTCTTTCCAGCCATTTCACTGTTGTATAACACAGGTTTTGACATGTGTCAGTAGAAAAGAAAACAGGCGCAGGCTGCAGTTAAGTAGGAAAAAAGGGTGCTGTCTCCTGAGGTGACACCAGGTAGTCTCCCCACAGTATTCAGGCTATTTCCTGGAGATAATTCACAGGAGCAGTACAGGAAACAAATCTATGCTCTTGGATTTATCCCACTTAGTTTAATGAGTATGATTGGTTTTGGTTCCCTGATCAGTGAAGAGAGCAAGACTGATACGTCCATAAAGTCATTCGGGTCTTAACTGAGCCAAGGGGTGCCTGTTTGTGTCCACTGACCATAGGCAAACCAGGGTCTGTATGCAAGTCTTAATGTGAGTGCCCTTTTCCTCTCTTCCTCCAGCATAGTACCCAAGAGAGAAGCTGTTAATGAAACATCCAAGAGACCCACAAGTGCCAGGGAAGGAAGGTCTGCACTGTTGTCCAGTTTTTCTCTTTGCTGAGGGTGTCTTGCTGAGTGAGTGAGAGACAGATCATCATTCTTGGCAAGCTGGGGCCTGATCCAGCTGCACCTTTCCGTTGTCTTTAGGACAAGGTCTAGGTGAGCAGCCTCTGCAGGTGGCTTGAGCTGATTGCTGGCAGATGGCAAACACTTGCCCTTTTCTCCTCTCTGTTTTGAATTCCCTGGCTTCACTGAGCTTGTTCGACAACGTCCTTTTTAAGCTTAATGCGGGGCTAATACAGGGATATGTTAGGTGCGCAGTGACAGTTTAATGCTATAGAGATAAATGTTTGCTGGACACTTAGTGGTAAGATTTAAAATCCAGATCTTCTCCTCAGGGGGCAAAACTTGGTGTTTTAGGAGGTACAGGTAAAGTGTGCAGTTTATAAGGACCGAGATAATTCTGAAAAATAAAGCAAAATAAATTTTTCCATTTTCTTTTAACTTCTCTGTAATACTGTGTTTCCCTTTCATAACTTTTGATTTTGCTTCACTCATTTTTCCTTTCTTCCCCTTGAGTTCCCTTCTTTCACACATCAGTCTCTTTCTACATTTCCTTTTCCTACCCTTGCCCTCATCCCAAGCTGATACTCTGCCATAGCCTTGCACAGCTTCTCTCATTTCCTGGTGGTCCAGCTGTCCCCGCTGCCTTCTCCAGAGAGCTGCTCCGCGTGGCCCAGCCAGGCTGACAGCTGCTGGATCTTTGCCGGGTTGCTGAGGAGCACCCTAGGAGAGCCCAACAGCGGAGCTGCAGGACGTGAGCAGTGTTGTCCCGCTGGAGCTCTGGCAGGATAACATGATACTTGTCAAGAAGGATGACATCACATCTCTTGTAGCCCTGCAACAGATTTCCCTTCACCTCGTGTTTAATGAGGTATTTGCACCATTCTTCCCTGGTTTGCTCAGCACCAGCTCATAGCTTGCTGCTGGACTGGGCCTGGTGTTATTAATTATTTGTATTTATTTATCCTCCTGGAATGCCAAGGCATCGCTGTGCAGGAAACTTTACACCCACATATAAAAAAGACAGCTCCCTCACCAAAAAAAATAAAACAAGTGTAAAACAGCAGACAGCTATATGGGAAGATTACATTGACTCCCCCTGAGTTGGCCTGGCCTCTTAAGTGGTGGGTACAAGCTGTGGTTCATAGGGTACAGAGGAGGTTATTCCCTGTCCCTGGGGCTGGCCATGGGAACCTTGTGAGTGCATTCAGAATAACCTGGGCATTCATAGCTGGAGCTCTTGACTTTTCTTATTTTTTCATTGGTTTTGGCATCTCTTAAGGCCTGCAACAAGCAGTTCTGTCCCTTTTTTTTCTTTTTTTAAGCTCAATTTCTTGTACCAGTTTCTCTGTTTCTCTTACTTACTTTCCTTCTTTGGACCACCACAATTTGTCCCTTTTTGTCCTTCCTGCTGCAGATCCTTTCAGCCTTACTGCCTTTCCTTTTGGCACCCGCTGCCCTCCGTGTACCGCCCTCTTGCCGTTGCACCCCTTCCTGCTCCCTGCCTCTCCCCTGCCTCTCCGCTCCTCTGTTTGGCCCAGGGCAGCTCACGCCTCCCTGCAGCGCTGGAGCCAGGGGAGAGGCAGGAAGCTCGGCTCAAAAAAGGAAAAGTCACCCTACGTGCCCCCTGCCAGGAGTGCTTCCCTCACCCTGCAGCCATCTTATAAAAAATGGAGGAAAGTGTCCAGAGGGTACCCTGGCAGCCGAACCTCCCCTCTGCAGAGGGCAGGCTGCAGGATGCCTGGGGTGGCAGAAGGGTTCCCAGGTGCAGGGAAGCTGCCTGCAATGGCAGCGCACCTTGTGCTGGTGTAAAACTATCTAAGCCAAAGTTCAGGTGAAGGGCAGCCATGTAGCCAGAAAGTCATGTGGCTCTCATGTTGGTTAGTATGTCACTTTGAACAGCTCTTATCTGATATTATTATGACTAACCCAGTGCTGACAGCATGGAACAGATTACAGGAGCCATGTGATGATTATTTAAGGCATCGCTGAGTATAACACGAGGCTAATATTAACCCCTTCTCTCCAGGGCAGCTCTTTCTCTGGAAGTGACACCCACAGCAGGTGTCCTGCTCAGCCCTGCCCAGGAGCTCACTTGTCACTGAGCTTACCTTGGGTGCCATATTTCAGACAAGACTATTTTTTAATTATTCCTCTGTTTTAATGTGGCCTTACAGTTCAGAGCAGTTCTGCACCCTATGATTGCTTTTTTTTAAATTTTGTTTGATTTTTTCCTGTTTGGGGTTTTTTTATAAAATAAAGGATCAGTTGTGACAGGTGCCTGTATTTTGTATTTCTTGTGGCAGCACGTGCCAATAAAATTCAGAAGCCTTTTTGTTTTGTTATGGTTGATCTTTAAAGTTATTGAGAATGGTGCTGAAGTCATAGCTGGCAAAATAGACCTCACTGTTCTACATAAATGTCAGCAGCGCCAAGGCGATACTTTCCGAGAGGTAACGATTCGCATGCTGCCGGGGAAGGCAAGGCAAGCACACATACTGTACCCTTTAAACAGGCTGACACCTGCACCGGGCGTTTTGAAAACAATGCCAAAAATGCAGCATTATATAAAGCGTGACAGTGGCCTCGACTGTTAAACCACTTTGACAGATGTGTTAAATGCCATGTGTGAGGATACTGGGTGAAAAAGCTTGGGCTCCTGGTGAAGTGTGGCACGCTGGCCCCCGGGTTACAGCCTGGGACAGGCTGAGAGGGCCAGGGCCATGGCATCTCTCTCTCACAAGGTAACGTCAAAGGTATGAAGAATTTAAATTCCATGCCTGGAAACTCTGATACCAACCCTTCCCTCCATTTTAAACTGGGCCAAACCCAACTGTCATCAAAAAGATTAAGGACTACAAAACATGGTTGAGACAGGTGAAACTTTGAAGGCCCAGGAACTGTTGGAAAGAGGCTTAAAAATCTCTCAGATGGGGCCCAGCACACTCTTTGTTTAAATTATTAAAAAAAACCAACCAACCAAAAAAAAAAAAACAACAAAAAAAGAGGGAAGGAAAAGGAACAAAAAAAACCCCTTGGTTGTCCCGACAGCACATGCACAAGTGAGTATGTTGTCAGAGAGCATCCATGTGGGATTTGTATTGCTTTGGGGTGAGGAAACTGCAAGAGTACAAAGATGCCCATGGTGGTATTGAGCTTTGCTTTCTTCTCCAGCAAAACTGAGAAAGGTAGAGCCACCAGGGTAGGAAACAACTGATTGAATTGTGTAATAATAATAGTCATAGTAAGAGTGATAGTACTAATTCCCTGTGAGCTTCGGTCGATACTTGAGCACAGCTCTCAACACGCTGAAGTGTACTGGTCAGTTCACCTGCCTACGTGTATTGTAGTTGCTCCATCTGTAAAACATGACTGATAAAAGGCCAGCACAGAATTGTGTTGAGCTCAGATCATTAATGTTTTGTGTTGCTTCAAGATCCTTCATTAGGAAGTGCATGGATGGCTAAACTATTACTTTTTTTTCTTGAGCTGAATTACGTTTGGAAAAACCTAACTTTTGTAGAGACTCTATGAAATGTTCGTCCTAACGATCTTTTATCATGAGTGGCACTGATGGAATGGGTGCTGGTGTGAAGCAGATGTATCTGCATAATAGTTTACTTTGATGGCTCCTTTAAGGGGCTTCATGATCTTTATATTTTACCATTGGGTTTGGAATTTTATGCTCCTTTAACAGGTGTATTACCTTGATCAGATGTTTTCCTTTTGAAGTATTGACTTATGAACATATGGCCCGCGGGGATTGATGTGCAGCAAATTGATTCCTCTTAAAAGATGTATTCTTATATTCTCTTTTTATTTAGTGTAGGAGTTCGCTAGAAAACAAAAAAAGATTGATAATGACAGTTTATGAGCAAAAATGCAAGTGTCCCACAATTAAAACATTTGTTTCACTTAGTTTAAAAACACATCTGTAGAAAGAAATCAGTAAGGATGGGAATACACATAGAAAACATTAGTTTTCTGGGTTAACATACAACAAAACCAGCTTTTTAAACATTTCTTCTCCACTCACAGCCACTGTTGTTTTTGTGCTCTTTATTCGTTCAAAGAGTCAAGCTATTTGAAAAGGATGTGTACAAAGATTACCTTAAAATGACTCATTGTAAAAGCTCCCTACCTGATGAATTTGTCCTATTGGAACCAACATTCATTTAAACAGAATCCACTAAAAATGCTCAATATGTTCAGCCTGTGAGATGGAATGCAGCAGCAGAGTCCTGCAATGAAAATAGCTTGTGTAATCAGTGGAATATAAATGGCAACAACATCTTGTACTCCCTTTTATGATGGTGGAAAGAGAAGGAATTCAGTGGGCAGCCATATGACCAGGTCCTGCATGACTGAGAAGCTCACATTTTTGCATTGTGCTGTGGCACAGGATCTCAATGTGTCCCTGAGGAGGTAAATTATTCCCATGCCTTGTGACCAGAATCTGTGTCTGGAGGAAGAAGCATAGTAGAGGACCATTATTTTAGCAAAGGCATTAGAAATCTGTGCGACTGCTGGAAGCATTAATTAACAAAATATTTTCTCATAATGGCTAGCATCCTTCTGAAAATAAGAGTGGGGAAGCTGCTTGAAATAAAAAAACTGCATATATGTCTGGGCAGATTATGTTTTTAAAGCACTGCCTATGCTGATAGAAGAGGCAAGGACGTGGCAATTACTGGAGGTTTAATAAAAGGGTAAATTTTAAGCAACTTTATTCTGTATGTTAACCTCCTACATAAATGCATGATCTGTGTTGGTGCCAACATGGGTGGCATTTGTTAGATTCTGGTCGGAGTCCGATCTGTGTTGCTGCGTGAAACGAGTGTGATTGGGTCAGGTCAGTCCTCTCTGAATGATAATCCACATCATACAGACTGTAAATGATTCAGCATGGTTTAGTATTATTTTCAGCCAGTGCCCAGGAGAGGCCAGGACTGAGCTAGCATTAAGAATGAATTGTCCATGCTTCCAGCTCTTACATAACTGCGGGTTCAGGTCACAGAGAGGTACATCAGGAAAATGAGCACAGCCTCCTTGTGCAATGTGGGTTACTTGTCTTCCTTAAGCAAAGGTTGTGAACCAGAGTGGAGAGATTGGATATGGGCTACAAATGCATTTGGTCTTTAGAAAGGACCTCAGAGCTTCCCTGAGAAAGTGAGTTATGATTCTGCAAGTTGCCAGGACTTTTAGGAAAGATCCTAAATACCTTCTGCTTTCACAGTGACTTACTTCCCCCCATTTTTGTAAGCAGCTGTTGCTTTGAGCTTGCATCTTTAACTTCTAAGTGGTTATAATGTGTTCACTTAAAGCCAACGATTCAGTTAAAGACAGATTATTGCTGCTATTGGTGGCCACTGTGATTTTTTTACTATTTGGTTCTTCTTTGTTCTCTTACTAAGGCATCTTTGCAGTATTATTTTAATTAAATCATTGTTTGAGGTCATACCAAATTGCCATTTTCTTCTACTGTCATCCTCAAAAAGATCTGAAGAAGTTACTGATGTATGTACCTAGGTAGTTTTTTAAGTGATTGTTGAAGGCTAGACAGAGGCAGACTGGGGTGCAGGACTTCAGAATGGGACAGACCAGAAGGAAAGAGAGAAAATTCACAAAAAAGCAGAGGCTGTGATTCCTAATTGTCTAAACTTCATTTTGTAGTAGCTACATTTAGACTGGACTGATAGCTGCATGACTGCTCCATTTCATTCAGTGTAAAACATGAATATTGTGGAGTTTTACTTATGTACCAGGGAAAAAAATTAAAGCAGAGCTCTGTGTTCTTCAAACTTGGCTAGCGAGTCCAGCCAAGAACAAATGGAAACTCTGCCAAGCGCTTTTTCATTGAAGGGTTTTCTTGAAGGTTTAAGGGGGAAGTTCAGATCATTGCATACAAAATCGCTGATTCCTGCTCAGGGTACTACTCTCTTCCCTGCGCTAAGGCCCATCCTGCAAACGTGAGCTGAGTGTCTGGCAAACCTAGGCTGGGTTCCATGGCTGTGCTTGTGAGTGCTACCCATGCACAAGGACCATTTGACTTGGGACTGAGGTAAGCTATAGCTGCTGGATTTTGTTCATGTATTTTTAAGAGTTTTGAAACCTCGATGTTTGGCATTGCTGCAAATGGACAGTTTCAGCCTGCCCCTGGGTGCTAGGTGATCCCATGTAGAAGGCTCAGTGGCATTTATGTTACTATGTCATGATGGAGGTTATGTCACACGATTGCAGGACCCACACCTGGGCTCTTCTTGACTAGTAGAAATGCTGGGATCTTTTTTATCCCAGTTCCTCAGCAGTTATGTTCTTGCAAGAACAAATGTGCTCCTTTACTTACAGTTTTTTTCTCCTTTAGGACTGTACAATTCTATTATTTCAGAAAGGACTGTATCCTGAAAGAGTAGAAACAATGTTTGTTTCTGGTTTGTAGAAAAATGTAAATGAAATATAAGGCAATGCCATCAAAAACCCATGGAGATGGAGTTCATTATGTTAATCCCATCTCTAAAAATGCTGCCATGCTGCAGGCCTTTGTTGTCAATAAAATGTCAAGCAACGGCATGTACTGCATGTCGTGCAGACTTCAAAATGCCACGGCTGTAGGACTGCGCTGTGTTTTCTACACAAGACCTGGGAAATATGGGAGGGATTAATATTGGATGCAAGCCTAAGTGTTAGTATCAAAAACAAAAGCAAGAAAAGCAAATATACCTTACAGAGAGTTTTTCTTCATTGTTATTTGTAAAAATTGGTTGCCATTCTTCATACTTTGGAAGACGTCTGTTCGCATTTCATAGTTCACCCCTAGATTACCCAGGAAAGCTAGTTTGCTTTTTCAAAGGGGCAGTATCTTTCTGCATGTTAATGCCAGTGTACAGCTTAGGAGTTTCAAAGAAAGGCAAAATCTATAAAATTGGGACTTTTTGGTGCTATGACATAGTTATAGCCATTAATTCATCATGTTTGTGATAATATGGGGCCAGGTAAAATACCAGAAAGTAAATTGCCTTTTTCATACCAAGAAAAGGGATTTTTCTTCAGCACCGACCCATTTTATGAAACTGTGTATTTTGTGTTATAAAGGACCTGATGCTTTTTTAGCACAACTGTGACCAGTTTGGAGGTCTTCCCTCCTGTTGTTGGCATACCTAGCTCCAGGCAGGTGAGCCAAATGCATTAATAATATGACCCTCAGCAGCAGGGAAAATATTACTTTCCTGGAGATGTGTTTTTATAGGTGTAGTACAGAGACTAAAAGACAGCACCATTTTTCATTCTTCGAAACACGAAAAGAGGAAACTTTGCCAGTGTCTAGGCTTGGGGTAAGGAGGGTAATGACTGTGAGCAGGTGAACTACTGCTGCCCTAACTTTGAAGTAAGTATCACACCTTGTTTCTCAGACATGGTCTTCTGAAAATTTTCCTATTTTATTGGAGGAGGGTCACCAGCTCTTCTTGTGGCACAGCACTGATGCAGAGCTCACCACCGGTATGCATTAATACCAGGGCTACATTATGGATACAGTTTCTGTTGATTTTCAATAAAAACTAAATACATTGGAATGAGGACTGGCCATACTGTGCTAATAAAACTTTTAAGACCAGTGATTTAGTTTAGGACAGAAGAGTGATGAGGGTTGTCATGTGGAAGTAAGAGGGATAAGGAACAACGGTTGTCTTTTCAGGTCATGTAGGAAGGTCTAGCTTAATCCATGACCGTAGCATTCTCATCTCCATGCTGCTTTCACAGTGATTTCAGTGGCCAGTTGGCAGACAGAAGAGACATATTGTTATTATTATTTGATATGTGTGAACCCCTGTGGCCTTCCCAATGTACTCGCCTGGATCAAGCTTTGCCTTCTGCACAAGGGGCCAGGCACTCTGCTGTGCAATTCCATCCACCTCTCCCTGGAGCAGCTTTGTTAGGTTCCATATAATTACGGTTGATGTCTCTCAAAAAATATTGCATGTTACGTTTTATGTTTCTTTTTGACATCTCATGATAGGGTTTCTTTCAGCAAATCACCATGTGCAACATGTGGAAAGATTGCAGCTGTAAAATTAATTTAATTTGTATTTAGCCAGGTGTGGGTATTAAGAGACAGCCAAAATCTGGCATCATAAATCCTCTTCTAGGGAAAAAAAAAAAAAAAAGTTAGTATCTGCATTCAGATTTTCTATTGTCTTCCAGGCTCTTTTTCTGTGGTTTCAGCGAACATGCTGGTCCTGCCAAGTTCCTTAGAGCCATTCTCATTTTGTCTGCTGCTGGTTTGTGTGCTAATTCAGTAGCTACAATAGTGTATCCTCCTTTCTTCCCTTCCGTCTTCTCCTTCTCCAATACAGGGACAGGCAACCTGGAAAATGCTTTAATCGCACATAAAAAGGTTACATGTGCAACCATCTCTGAATATAGTGACTCTGTGATAAAGTGTTTGTCTCTATTTGGCCCATATTGAAGGCAACACTATCTCAATTGCACTGTCACCCACTGACCCCTCCCTAGCCGAGCAGGGGTATCAGAAAAGGAAGAAGACCGCCACAGATTCAAATGAAAACAGGCTTAGCAGAACAGCAAAACTAATATCAATGCCAATATAAAGTATACAAAGCTATACTCAGCCCAGCGAGTGTACGGTGGTCACAATACACAAGAAAGCCATCCTCAGGAGAATGGTAAGCAAGCCCCTCCAGGGAGAGGCAGAAGCAGGAGGAGAAGGAAGAGGAGGAGTATGATCAGGGGGAGCTTCCATCCTTAGCAAACTTCCCCTTTTGTACTGAGCATGACGTTTGTGGGATGGGATACACCCAGTAGCCAACTCAGGTCGGCTGCCCTGTCTGACTAAGCTGCTAATGGCCTGCAGATCGTGGCTGGCCTATGCTTCTGTCCCAGCAAAACCAGGACAGTGTTTTATCAAACTTCATTTTTTTCAGTGTGGGGACATCTCTTTTTATGTGTAATATCAACAGAGATGCCCTCTTTATGTATAATTTGGGGTTGTTAGAAGTAGCTCCAAAACAACCAGAAAAGTCATTTTCCACACGGAGGAGGATCTGGGTTTAGCATCAGGAGTCAGGGCTGTTGTCAGGGCTTGGGAGGGTGGTGTGTTCTGCTGGGCTAAGTTAGGCACCAGTGCGGGACTTTCTAAGAGTAGGTATGAGGATGAGGAGGTGCTACTTTTTCACAGAGCCCTTGTGACTCTACTGACATTTCTACTTGGAAGAATCCCCTTTTTAAGGGTGAGAAATAGTTTAGTTTGTCTGCTTGGCCCTCTGTAATATGTTCCTACCTCACACTAATGCCAGTCGTATCAGATCATTCTAATTATAAATGTGACTGCTCTGAGAATTTGTATTTTAAAATCCTGGGTATTTTTTTTTCATGTGGTATGTTTCAACTCCGAACCAAAAAAGTAGTAGTGCAGTGCTTTAGCCACAAAAGCACCGAGTCTTCACCTGGATACGAGCCAGGGAGTACATCTGCTATACAACTCAGAGAGAAAAAAGAAAGTATCCTATGCTGTGAGATTGGTATCAGCAGGGTCCCCTGTTTCCAACCATGCACATTTGCTCTGAGTCATGAAATTAATTAATGGGGAAAATTTCTTGTAAAATAGAGCAGCAGTTCTGATTTACATGACTTCTGTGCATTCGCAAGTGTTTCTTTCCCTCTATGGCTAGAGTTGTATTGGCAGCTTTTGTTCCAATAGACGAACCGACGCACATGTATTCAGCAGAGATCTCGGGGATCCAGTCTCTGCAACAACTTCAGCATTCCCCTCCCGTTTATGTATTTGCACTGATCCCGACGCCCCCCTCTCTGAGCCGTCTCTCTCCTCCTCAGCTTAGCAACTAAGCAACCTCTTGGGTCGCTGCAGTGAATCAGCACTTCTGGCAGGGCTGCGCCTCCCGCGCTACCTCCGAGCACAACGGCGGTGCAGCGCGTACACCCCTCTTGGTCTTGTTCGTCACCAAAGGAGCAGGGCTCAGCCCTTAAGGCAGAAGTTTTCTTGCAGCTTTACAAAATAGCAAATAGTGGATCAAAAAGTCACACTGGCTCTTACTGCCTTTTAGGAGAAGAAGCTTTGTGCTGATGGTGATCCAGGGGATATTTGCAGCCTTGTTTAAAGCACGGTGTGAGCATTCGGATAGTTTGTAGTAAGTGTAATAAATATACTAAGAAATAAAAGAAACTGAAATTAAACACATTGGACTTGGAAAGGTGGACTTTGTAAGATCTTTGAAAATCCCAAGGAACTCTCTGAAATAACTGCAGAAAATAAACAAAAATCCCATAAACACATGAGCTCTCTCCCCTTTCCAGTCTTGTTTTCAAATCCTTTCTTTAGGTCATGGTACCTACAAAAGAAAAGGGAGTTCTTGCATTTATTTCATTACAAGCAAGATTTTCAAACCCAGGAAGGTCTCTCACTCCAGGTAAAATCCCCCAGAAAAATACTGTTTCTTTCTGTGCCTTTGGAAATATTCCCTAAATTATTCATATCGTCTTTGGTCTATCAGTACAGAGCAAGAGGGTGTTTGCAGACCCTTTGCTTGAACGAATCATACTTGAAACCACAGCTAATCTCACTGGGCTAGTTGGTGAATAAGTTGTTACTGAATTAAAGGCTCAGAGCATGGCCCAAAGGAAAGGATAAATCCTGCTTCACTGGAATCTGTTGTTAGGCTGTTGTTGACAGGGTTGTAGAAGGGCAGGATCAGGCTCTCTGTTTTACTTTGAATGCATTTTTCTTAAATGGTAAGGGAAATTAAAATAATTTGCTTCCAAAAAAATGTTTTCTCATAACCAGTGCAGTAGCGATACGCAGCAGGATTCAGAGGTCCTGAGCAGTGGTGTCGTCATTTTATCATTGAGTACTTTTTTCTCCTCTTACCTTCAAAACTGAACTCAAAGCTTGGCTCAAATCCTTTGTGTGTGTTTTCATGTGTGGTTCTGTAGGCATTGTTTTCCTTAACTTTCATTGGTGTGAACAGTTAAATGATGGAGGGAGGTGGAACCATCTAGTATTACTCCTCTTCATCAGGTAATTGGCACTTTGCAGGCCTAATGTGCAATATGTTGATCGGTGCTTTTGTTATATTAAGGAGTTTATTTTTCCTGTACGCTAAATCTGCTGTAGATTAGTCTCCTGTAGGCAGATTCATTAGATGTCTTGGATGCGGTTTACAAAGTGATGTCAACCTTGCCTCTGCTTGGGAACTCAGTCCTGCAGAGAACCACAATATAATATATGCACGCAATGCCTGTCATCTCAGGTGAGACACTGGGGACCTCCAGAGTTCCAAACATGAGCTCCTGGCATTGGCTCTGAAGTGCCAAAGCTCCTTGGGTGGTCTCAAACAGGACTTGCCTCCTCCTGAAGGTCTCTGTAGAGAACGCCCCACAATGCCCGTTGATCAGCGGAGCGCTGCGCATCCCAGATGGCAGTTGTTATGTGTCCACTTCAGCTTGTGTGCTGAAGTGTTCTCACCTCTTCTGTGCAGTGAGTTGTATGAAAGAATGTGTGCAGGCGTTGCCTCACAGAAGGATGTGTGAATATACACTGATTCTGTATTTTCAAAAGTGGTCCATTGTCTTGGGGATTAATGGGAAACTTGATCATCCGGTTATTGCCTGCAACCGCACACCCTGTGAATACACTAGGTATTCCATGTCTAGGGGTATGGGTTTGTGTTTTTTAAGGTGATGGTTGTGGAGAGGATTATCTTTTTTTCTGTTTACTTTATTAAGCCAATTAGAAATGTTCAAGACTACGAGGTGTTTTTCCAGGTCTTATGATCCCATTAATTAAACAACAGAGGGATAAGGGAAGAAAGAAAACAGACTACAGAATAAGCTGTGTAAATAAAATACAGTAACTAACTTTTGATCTGGTAGCATCTTGCTGAGCAGTCTGATTATTGACTACGCAGCCAGTTCTGCTGAGACGACCAACATAAATTCATCTTTGCTGCCTTTTTACCAATGCTAATGCCAAAGAACCAGAGGAGCTCTAGGAAAAGAGAGTTGAATTCAATTCTGGTTCATGAATCACATATTGAATTGTCAGGAAAGGAACAAATTCTGCCCCAATTGCCACTATAACTATGATAGGTTGTACTAGTGTGCCTCAGGGCAGAATATGGTCTGAAATGAAATAGATGAGGTCAAAATCTGTTTTCATTGATCACAGAGAAGGCAGTGAAGCTGTAGAGGCAAATGTGACAGCAAAATATTGTCAGCAAGGCCATTCCTCTTGCCAATGATGCATCACGGCAAAAAGAAGGCTGTTTGATTTTCGACCTCCGTGATGTGTTGGTCGAGTTGATAAAAAAAATAATCTTTCTGTAAGCAAGAAAATTGAACTGAAAGTAAGACACAATGATTGACACCAAGTTGCTAGATGCCGTTTATACAAAGCCTTGTTGCATAGAGAAAAAAAAAAGGCATTTTTTTGTTGTTGAGTAAAGTATTTTTTTTTTAACTTACAATTTTAGAAACTTGCAAAAGGAGACCAGGAATGTGATTCCAGGAATAATCTTCTTTTATCCCACCGTATATTCTGTGGCCCATTCCATAAAGATGACAATAATAAAAAAGCAAGGGACGCAATATGAGAAACAACTTTCTTTCTGTTAGGGTGAATGGCTTTATAGAATAGATACTGAAGCAGCAAAGAACTGAAAGTGGTTTCTGAGAAGTGTTGACCTCCTTTCGTGCCACTTACTGTGAATTAAAGCTGTGAGTGAGAACTAGTTTGGGCATGTGGTACAGCACTTACAGCAACTGCTGCCAAGGAACAAGATTTGTGTTTCTAAGGAAATGCAACAAAAGAAAATAGTTTAAGAGGCTGTGGCTGTCACTGTGTAAAAAAAAAAAAAAAAAAGTATCTATGTACCGATAGGAAAGAAAGGCCAAATTGGGTTATTCTATACACAGGTTAGCGCACGTGTGAATTCTTGTAATGTGAGATTCAAAATCAAACAACTGTGGATTGTGCAGGGTTTAGCATATCTCACACCGTTAGAGCTTACAAAGTTGAGCTAGCTAAAAGCAGTTGTGACCTGCTCTGTGCCTATGATTGACTGTTGTTTGTCATTCTTACAGACATTATTAGTAATGGTGACCTGCTATAGGAAAGGGATACATTTAGAGCAAGGAAATCGGGTGTTTGCGGCTTCTTGGAACTCCTTTTGTAGCAAACTGAAAGGCAAAAAAATCTTCAGCACTTTTAAACCAAGGCTGCCAAACAGTATCACTTACCACTACCTTTAGGGTTATAAATAACTTAGGACGTGACATCCACTCACTGATTTGTAGCAAAGATGTTATGAGAATTGTTCATGCACTGAAGTTTCATTAAGGGATGAAAACCGTAGCAAAACACGAAGGAAAAAATATTGCTATATTTACACAGTGTCTTAACTCCTTTTTTTTTTTTTTCCCTTCCTGGGTTGGAAAGGGAACCACCTGTCTCCTTTGCTGATGTCAGACTGCTCCTTGGAGACGTGGTGCTATGGGAAAGCACATGATACTGTACATATTTACACCAAGCTCGTATCTGTTTGAGATTGGGCTACGAGACCCGTGAGTTCACAAGTTTCTTCATCATACTCTCATGCATTAAACATGTGTTTGAACTCTGGCTCGAAAGCTGTGTGATCTTATCATAGACGTATTTATGTAATAGTTAAATGAATGATCATGTGCTCTCCAGCTCCTTTTCCATGCAAATGCAGAGGAAATTGAATATTATAATATTTCAGTGAGATGTCCTCAATAACAAATTACTGTTTAAAATAACCAATATTTGTATGTATATCAATTGCCTAGTAGTTATTTTTGTCTGCTATTTGCATGATATGGAAAAGAGTTTTTCTAGCAAATGTTTTAAGCTACTTGGTGCTGCTTTCCTTTTGGAATGATCACAAGGGTGCACATTTAGGGACGTATTTTCCATCTGTTTTTTTGAAGTTGGCAAAGCACATAATTTGGAATAGAAAAGAAGTCTGAAAGTACCCATATTTGAACTGGTATGTGTTTGAGCCATTCTAGGAATTCTTATTCTGTAGCGGTTGGTGAAAGTGAAGGACTATCTTGTGCCCTTGGACGCAGTATACAGCAGTGCTCAAGGCCAGTGGGAGTCTTCTGTGGATGCCCAGGGGCACACCAGGGCCCCTCAGAGCTTTACTGTGTTCTGTTACCAAGACGGAACATGAAGTGATCCGAAGGGCTCTGTGAACCCCAGCTGTTCAATGTAGTCCTGCAGTGTGCAATGCAAGTTTGTTTGAGATGGGTCAGGGTCCTTCTGCAAAGTCCTGGGCTTATTCATCTCTTCATACAGCCTTGAGTGATGTGCCTGCTGGAGGGACCCCCTGAGCCTTCTGTGTCCTGCAGTGGTGGGTATGGGGTTGCCAGTGCAGCCAGGCTGTGGGCTTGCTCAAACATCCCCGTGGCTTTTGCCAAAAGATGGGACCTTTGTAAGCTGAAGTCAAGCTTTGCTACAGCTGTATGACCCGTGTACGGCATGAAGCTTGAGCTTCCATGCAGAGCAGTGCTGACATAACGATTCCTCTTTTCTGAGCAGGGATTTTTCACCCTGTGAGCCACAGCTCACCCAAGCTCCCTGTGCTCATCCAGAAGTATCACCTTAACTCCTTACGCCAGCTCACCCTTTTGATGGGACTGCTTTTTGTACGTAGTGTTGACCGTATGTGGCGCTATTGCTCTGGCAGTGATTGGATCAAACTGGGCATGGTTCAATTTATTGTAGGTGGGCATTTAGAAAGCACCAAAATACTTGGGGACACTAGTGCTCCTGGGAATCAGTGGAACTGCAAGCAGCTGGGAAAAAAAAAGACTCCAAGAAATGTGGACTGTCCTTGAATCTTGTTGCAAAATCTCTCTAACTATGGGGAGTAGAGCAGATTTTGACACTTTGAAGCGGTAGCGTGCCTCGAGTTTCAGGTTGCTCAAATTAAGCCCTAAGGAAAGAACTGCATTTCTTCTTGCTGTGTTCTGGAGTAGGATGGCTACACCATAGCTGTTGAGGCGCTTATGTCTCCTGAGAAGTTCAAGCACAATTCCTGGGCTGTGGAGATGTGTTTTCACCAACAACTGGATTTTTTGGGGCTGGAGGCTGGTAGGTCCCAGTGGAAAAACTGTACCAGTGGGTGTTGCTGAAGACAGCACTGCTGGGTCACTGAGGAATCTAGCTTATTGCCATTATGTGCCCAACTCACAGTGGTACAGAGCAAGCTACCAGTATCTTATGCTCCAGAATCTCCTACCTCTCATTTGTTTTTTTAGGATATGTAATATATTTAGTGTCATTATTGGCTGTATGTTACGGAATTTTCAAATGGAGATTGAAGGGTAAGGAAAAACTGACCATACCTATTGTAGAGACAGAGAAGTTACAGCTAGAAATGATTTTTTGGGTCGTCTTTTTCATCCTCATGTGCTAACACCATTTTTTTTATTTTTTTTGTGTACCAAACCACACAGTGTTGTAATGTATGATTGATATTAATTAGATTTCTGCAAAGTACTGCACTCCTCAGCTTGAACTGAACCAGAAATAAATATATTGCCATATATTAACATTTTATTAGTTGAGAAGAAGAATAGGATGAAGGCACCTATGTGAAATCCAAAGTATGAGCTTCAGATTGAATTAATGCCAGCAGCGCCTTGAGATTAATTTGGTTACTATGGGTACAGAATAAAAAATAGTATACCATAATGTAACTATGTTTACCGACTCATTTCTGGCGTTAAAAACTAAACCCGCATTATATATATGCAGCAACAGTCTTTTCTTCCTTGGAAGAAGAAGGTGGGTACATTTTAGTAATTAAAGTGGTTGTTGCCCTCTGAAAAGTGCCAGTACTCTACTGGAAGAAGAGCTGCTGTTCTTCTACAGGATCTTCTACCCCATGACAAGCAGCGGAGCTGCATTGTACCAAAAGAGACCTAAAACCAAAGAAAATACTACAATGCCATGAAGCTTCCAGTCTTCTACAGCTTCACATTAAATATCTCTTGTGACATGATAACGTGTTTCATGTACTGTTCAATTGTATTGGTTCAATGTCTGTTTTCTATCCTTGTGTCACTTCGTATCTCATCAGTATGTAGGAGAGGGAACAAGTTTTGTATCTTAAGATGTTGAAAGCCGGGTAATAATAAAATAATGCAATGGAAATACCATATATTCCGAAAGCAATTAGTTTAAGGAGTTTCAATTTTGACATGGCTAGATTAAGTATGAAGTTTTTTTGGTTTTTATACTTGCTGTCAGGAAAGTTGTTAAATACTGATACCACCTCCTAAGAGAACAACTTTTAAATACCAAAATGAAAAGGATAAGCATTAAATATTTTGGTAGATATATTGTGCCATAATGTCTACTGCCTTGTTCTTAATACAAAGCACAGTAGGGCTTAATTAAAAAGTGATTGTACGATCTATCACAAACCTGCATTAGGGATATGGATGCCAAGAAAATTAAGTTGAATAGGTGGTGATAATGAAATCGATATTTTATTGAATAGTTTTTATTCCTATGCCTTTGTTTGCTATTCTTGCCTCCCTTTCAGCAGGTAAGACATTTTCCAACCAAAGTTCTTTGAAAGAACTCATTTAGTCTGTTGCTGCTTTGTTTCATTGTTTGATCAGTGTAAGTTATTTTTTGACAGAGTAAAATGCCGTGATAAACTTTTGACTCTGTCGGAGCAGAGTATGGCAGTAAACAAAGAAAAGCAAGTCCTTTCGAGCTCGTTCCTGTTAGGAGCAGCTAGCTAACAACTGGTACAAGGGTGATTTTCTATTTTGTGTAAGCAAAAGTCACAGTCACTTAAAGCCTTCAGGGCAGCCCCACAACCTGGTTTAGTACAGATTTCTCCTGTTCCAGCTCCTAGTTTGGCTTCTGGACCTGCTAAGCAGAGTGTTTAGCAGTAGAGAACATGAACATGTATTCACTCAGGCATAATCCCCAGTGAAGAATATATACAATAAAAGTAAGTATTTGTACAGCCTAGGCCAGAATCACCCTTGTTATAACTTCATCAACTTAAATGCTATTGATTTTTCAGCTACCACTGACCTGAAGTTGCAGGGATTGTGCTTGGGATGAATTTGACCTATACCATTGAGGCCAAGCAGAATCACGATTTAGAAAGCGCAATGCAAAGAAATAGTTACCGTGTATTCTGCTCTCTTGTAATTCTACACCAGTCACTCAGAGTTCAGCGCACTGGTGGAAAGTCTCATCTTTAAACGGGTAGAAATGTGTCTGCAAGCGCTGTAGCAAACAATAAGACAAAAGAGCTTATTGTTCCCCTTCATATTTTAAAGAGTGGTACGCTGCAAACCAGACAGCTTGCTTTTTTCTGAGCAGAGCTGCTAGGTCAGCTGGCTCAGCTTCATTTTCACATCCCCACTTACAGGGTTCAATGTTACTGGTGTCCTTTTTGTGACAAACTCAAACAGCCAGAAGAGAAGGCTGGTTTTGGTGATCTTGCTGCACGTCCCGAATGAACACGTTATCACGTATTGCAACGCGCTGCACATTGCGACTTGCAGCTGGTCTTGTGCCGGGGCACAATATGCAACATGGGATAACGTGCTAGAGGAGAAGACGGGCACAGCACAAGGCTCTGAAAGCCATAAGAGGCACTGAAAGCTTGCGTTTCTGGTATGCAGCAGTATAGATATTTGAAAGGTTAGGTTTGGTCTATTTTTAGGTAGCCTTCACATTGGGACCGATCTAAAAATGAAGGTGATACAAAAACTGCACGTGTCTCTCCTGATTTGTCACAGATTTTTGACAAAATGCATTAAAAACGCAGTTCTCTGAATTGGAGATTTTTATTTTTCTAAAGTAAGTAAAGCTGCACCTCTTCTTTAGAAGAGGAGTCTTTATGTACTCAATTAAAATGCCAGTGCTGTCTATTTCACTCCAAGATCAGCATTTTCAGATTTTAGCAAAGTTAAAGAAATATGACTTTCCCACTTATTGTTTGGGAAGATTTATTCACTTGTGTAAATGAATTTTTAAAAGTTGGCAAGGCTTTTTATCTCATATAAAATAAATCTGAAGATAAATGATCTTTTCCGCTAACATCACCTATCATTAAAGTGGCTAAATGAAAATCAAAATGTGTTGCTATTTAGTGCCTGCTCGCCTTTTTACGGGAGATGAAATTGAGCATGTTTACTGGGCAGGAATTGTCAGCGATGCTTCGATTTATAGCATTGTCCGGGATATAAATTAACAAGTGCCGTGTGTTTCCCCACTCTCCCTGGAAGATGGTAGCCCTGTCTCTCCAAAGTGTTCATCTCCAGCTTGCTGTGCACATTCCTACCCCGTCTTGAAGAAAACCTGCAAACAATATAAAATAGTGTTGTATTAAACTGAAGCCCAAACATTTTTCCATGTCTTTGTAAACAGGAGTGCCTGTGAGAATGAAACAGCTGGAGGTCTACCTCCAGAAAACCCCTGGGGATGTCACACTCATTTCTCCAGTCTATGCAATCTTGGTTTAATAAATCGGTAATAATATTATGATGAAGTGCTCTTTGGTGTTGGTTTGCTGTTTTCTCAGAGCGTTTTTTTTTGCATAGCAACTTGCAACATAAATTAAAATAATCTTCCGTTCCAACAGTTTCCTATTTTTACTTGGTTCTTTCTTCCTCAGAGAGGAAGGAGGAGCCTGCAGCAGGCAGAAGGGAAAGGTGTGCTCCGGTGAAGTCTCTGTTTCTGTGCAAATTGTACACGGTCCTTTCAATGCTTTTGGTTAAATGCATTGCCCTGGCTTGCTGTTCTGCATGTAAAGTTCAACAGAGCAGAGACAACAAAGAATGTTTAATTGTGTCACATTGTCACGGAATTTTACGATGGTAGAGAACCATTAGGGACAAATGTGAAAATAGAAAACTTGTCTTATCTGTTGATTGGCATGAAGTAATGAAAGTACAGTCATAGCTCTTTTTGGAAGGCAGTATGAATCTTTGCTGGTACCCACTTATAAAATAATTATGAGACTAGCCAGTGCCCCAGGGCAAAGCATGTTCAGAAAATACTACGTTTCTCAGGAACAAAGATATCCAAAATGGTGGTAGCTGATGCAGTCTCAGTGCTTTATCCCTGTTCCATTCACAGGGCAAAGCTGGGGGAATCTGACTAGTATGAAAATAAATTTAAAAAAAAAAAAAAAGGTGGAAATATGTGGAGGAGTTTCTGCTTTGAACTGTCTTGTCCCATCTTCTGTCATAACATCTGATTCAAAGCCTGCCTAGATCCGTTTAAAAATTCCCATTCCCCTCCAAATAATTTAGAGCAGTCACCCTTTCCAGCCACTTTAACCTCCCTTTTACATAACTGCATTTTCTTGTACAGGTATTTAGGCAAGTGATTTGGGTAGAATAAAATCAAATAAAATTAAAAGAAAATAGTAACTCGTCCCAGACCTTTCTATGGCTAGCAGTTCTCCCATTCCATCTCTGTACTACTTTGTTTGGCTGTGAGTCAAAGGTGGAAGTAGTGACAAATTTCTCGTCAAAAGCATCGCTGGAGGAGGGTCAGCCTCCAAAGGTTTACAGCTGCACTTTGTACAGCTAATAACCCCTGGGCTAAATGCTTATCTTCCTTTATTTCAGTTATCTGAATTGGGGATGGAGGGAGGATGACATCTCTTGCCATTTGTGCAACTTTTTTAGATTAATATTGCAGCTCCAAGAAAAATGAATAATTGGACTTTTGAGCAGAGAGTGGAACCACAAAACCCATAGGGATTCCTCTAGCACTAGTCACTAGTTTGCATATTGCAAGTTAACTGCAATTCATGAAAGGTTCTGGCTAAAAATAACTTCAGGCCTCAATTTTGGCTGGCAGGAACTACTAGTTAAGAGGTCAGGGGAAGCTGATCCTTCAGGAGTCTTGTCTGTGTGAGACTGCCTTGGCTCTCACGGTGAGGTGACCCCGTCTCCTCTTGGCCTGTCCTTGGCTGACTGGGGAAAATGGGGTGCAGGGACTGTGGTCAGCTGGGGAGGGGGAAATTTGCTGCGGTCTGGGACCATCAGAGGCCAAGCAGTGAGTGCTGGCTGCTGCACGTGTGAAGCTCTGCTGTCCACCCACAGCAGCCTCTGCAGGAGCTCACCCTGCTCCACAGCCAGGCATAACCCTATAGAGGGTGACTTGGCGCATAAGCAGATTTGTAAAAAACAAACCCACAGCAACTCCAGTTCTTTTGTGTGATACCTTCATTTTCTTTTGTTTGGCTAAAATCGTAGCGGAGTAAATCCGTGGCCCCTGTTGCTAAAATCCCGTCAGAGGACTACATTTCAGAATCATTTCTACATTATACTTTGTTTTAATATGAAAAATGCCAAGAGCTAGGCCCAAGAAAAAAGGCTGACTCAGTTCCACTGAGCTCTGTCTGAAGAAAGTCTTATTTGAAGATGAGAGATGTGTTGGTAAGGCTGTCTGTCATCTCCAGTTTATTAAAAAAAAATTGCTAGGAGGCACTAAAGCTGTCCACTGCCTTTCCCTCTGTTCCTTCACTCAAAGGTGCTTCATTCACATCGACTTTACCATAGCAGTTTTGTGTAAAACAAGATTTGATTTTAGAGTATTTAAAGGTTACTGTTCTTTCCAGTTCTGCGCTGCAGACTTGTGTGTGCTCCACTGCAGTTGCCTTCCCAGCCATTTTAAAGAGCAGATAGGCTAGGTTATGGAAATACAGGATTTTTTTTCTTCCAGTAGCTGCCACTAGCCTTGGCGTGGATCGGGCAGGGAGAGTGCTCTCCTGTGCTGCTGCTGTGGCAGCCTGGGCACCACAGCTTCCCTCTGAGCTGGAGGTCCTGGCTCCTCCGTGGCTAATTGGCCAGGTGGCAAAGCAACTCCCAAATGCAGTGTGACAGCCAGGTGGCAGCCTCAGTGAGGGATGGTAGCTTTGGAACAGCCTTGGTTCCCACCAGATTGCTTATAGGTGCATCAGGGAGTCTTTTCTGTATCCTGAGATGTCCGTGGTGGTTGTTTCTCTTCAGATCCCTCTTAGAAAAAGTCGGTAAAAATTAGATTGGTATTAATGATGAACGAGTTGGGAGACAAGGGCTCTAGGTGCCCCAAGGAAGACAGTGGAAGGTGGATGGTAATAAGGACAGCAAGAAGGATCTGGGTGGGTTTTTCCAGGTCCCTGTAGACTTAAAAATACAAGGTGTATCCCTGAAGCTTCCCCAGGTTCTACCCTTTGTGGCTGAAGCTGGAGAAGACAATTGTTCATTCCCAGCAGGGGTGTCAGCATCCCAGCAAGGCGGGGAGCGGGAGAGGAGGGCCAGGGAGGATGCCCCCAGCCTCTGAACAAGAGTGCCAGAAGCCAGCTCCTTAGTCTGATAATATCAGACATGAGCAGATTTTGGTCTCTTCCCAGGGACTTGAACACATGGAAGGATAAGGGAAAAAAAAGAACTTTATGATTTCTTTTGTTCTGAGAAAATGTCGGCAGTGAGGTCAGCAAAGGAGAGATGATGAAGATCTGTAACGGTCTGTGATTTTGATGTGATCCTGCCTGCTCTGCCGATGTGCAAAAAGTTGCAAAACAGGAATCTGTCTCCTTGGCTTGTCTGGGCATCTGCGCTCAAACAGCACCAAAGCCGCCCCAGGAAACTGATATGCTTACACGGCTCCACTTCTCAAACATATAGGGGTAATAAATTTAAATGTAGATACTCTTTTACAGATTAGTCTCTCTGAGAAGCAGTTAACACTTGAATGAAAAACATTGTTTATGCTGCTTCTAAGAGGCCTGATTTTCCTGCATATCATAGCACATGTGGTTCTGGAGAACGTATGCTCCAAATGTTGGGGGAAAACAAGGAGAAAATGTATTCTTTATGTAATCAGTTGGAATGACTTTGCTTTTCTTGTTTTAATAATAAGTGAAATATGCTTGTGAAGAGGGAGATGTTCAGGGAGGTATAAGAAAATTTAAGAAGATTTCTTGTAGTGGGTACCTGTGCTCTTGCCTCACTTAGGTACTCCTGGAAGGTTTTACTACAGGCACAGAGTTACAAAGAGTTGCATGTCTTGGAGCCTGGTTAACACTGATAATCAGCTAATCTGCACTCATAGTGAATATTCACAGGCAGGTCTATTTGCATGTGAACAAGCAAGTGATTTCCCCTGGCATTCAGTGCTGTTTATAGGAGCCCTCAGTCTGTGGAGGCAGATGTGGCAAAATTCAGCCTGGTCTCAGTAATGTCAGTAATGCTTCGCTATTCAAAGAAAGTTATTTTGGACCCTCCTCAGACAGCAGCCTGTGGCCCAAAGCTGGGTGCAGAATTAATTTGGCCCTGAGTTTTTCAGAGAGGTGGTGCTGAGCACCATTGTGATTTTCCTCTGTTAAAAAAATCAAGATCTCAGTTCATAATTGCCCTGGTAAAGTTAGAGAGAGCACACCGCTTTATTCCATTGTAGACTTACTGTACCAATGAACCCAGAAGTTCAAGGAGTTTGACTCCCTGGCTTATGCTATTGAGGATGTATTCCGTGTAGGATGGACTGGTTAAAAAAATTAGAAGAAAGTGAAAAGGTAAAAAAAAAAAATCAGCAAACAAATAGGATAGAAGCGGAACAGAGAGAATGGACTGGAAAACAAATACAGGACTTTGCAAAAAATACGAGTAAAGATGCACAGAAGGAAGATTTCTAATAAAAAATTAATAGGGTACATATACTTTATATAGAACGCCATTCACGCTAACACACCTTTGGAGTGCAGTTTGCACAACTGGCTGATCTCCTGCTGTAAGTCCATTCGCTTTAGGAGGGTTGAGTGGAAGGGGTTGAACTGGTGTGAGAACCTTGGTTAACTGGCTTGCAAACCTCAACTTGCTGAAACTCCAGCACTAGTTTTATACATAATTTTGGCTGTCCTTACTCCACTGGAGAAGTAACAAACTCCGCTGAAATTGGCAAGTACCATAGTCTTGGGGGCAAGGAAAGAAATTCTTTCTTCCTCAGTACCGTGATCTAGGGACTGAGTTTTGGATTTCAAAATCACAGGGGCTCTGAAATGAGTAGCTTCTTTGAGAAATCTAAATAACCATAGATAGAAAATGTGGGTGAAAGAAGAGGAAGAGATAAAGTGAATGCAAAATCCAGGAAAAAGTTAAAGGACCGAAGGCTGTCTGTTCCCCATTGTCATAGGCAGCCATACCTTCCTGTCCTGTTAAAAAATGTGTCCAGATTTGGGATTTGTGCCCAAAAGCTGTTGGAAGGTTTGACAGAACTTTCTTGAATTATGGCCCTTGAAAAAGAAAGGACAAAATTTGGGAATTGCAGAGACTAGGTACAGAGAAATCTGAAAATAGGAGAAGTTTAGGGATTGAGGAGGTGGTCTGATGACAGACATTTCAACAGGGCTGGTTAGGTCAAACAGACCCGCAGACTTTACCAGCTGAAAGAGGGTTTTCTTTGTACAGATTTGTTATGGAACCAAATAACGTCTACGTGCTCAGATATTGCCCCAGGAAAGATGTTTGTGCAATTCTTCCATGTTGTCAAAACACGAGGGGAGAGCATTGCTAAAGCTATTAGGGAATGTTCTGAAGACAAGGTTTCCTTTGAGGAGAGCAGCTTAGGTGCTGGCTGGGTTTCACAGGCTTCATCTACATATGCCGGGGGTGCACCATTTCTAAACTACACCACCACTGCAACTGCCTTCCTTGCTTTTCTCCTCTTACACTCAGTATGTGCAAAAACACATGGAAAAAAAAAAATCCTAGTGAGAAAATTTTTACTATGGCTGAGGTTGGACACTTAGATTTGAAAAAAAAAAAAAAAAATTCTTCCTGAGCAATGGGAAACCCTAGTCGAAATCTTCTGTAGTTGGAATCATGCTTTTCATCCCTTACAGGTAATGCTGGAACTGGCAGCAAAGTTCAAGCCGTAATGTGGACAGGGCCATAGAAAAGCCCTAGGGGACTCTGTTATTGTTACCTATTGCTTGCACTGTCTACAGAGCACTGAGAAAGTTCCCCAATCTCTAAAGCTCATATGGTGAGAGCACTGCTAAGGTCACAGTTTGTATTTATCAGTTAACTTGCTAATTTGAAGGGAAAGCAGTGAAGTGGAAATGTAGAAAATAGAAACAACATGAGCAGGTCAAAATATCCAAAACAGCAATATGGAATGTTCCAGTGTAAATACATTTCTATAAAAGGTGTGAATGAAACTTCAAAAAAACCAGATGATGGATTCGGCACAGTCAATGAACACAATTATAAGTAGGTATTGAAGGAGAATATTCCACCAACCATGGATCCACAGATAATAATTAATAAGAACCGACTCCACTCCAGGCAGGCAGGTGCCCAGCATTGTTTCACAGTTGACCGTTCAGGGGGTAGAGGTACTCACCTTTGCCCCAGATCTTAATAATTTACTGCAGTTTTATCATTAAATCAGCATATAATTGGGAAGGAAATTAGCTTTTTTTCATTGTGAGAGCAAAGCAATACCGTTAATTTAATCATTGGTAAGAAAGGCTTTCTGTAGTCATTCAGTATTTTGCTGTGTTTTTTTTTAATTAAGTAAAGTAAAAACAATGCCATTTTTGTCATCTGTGCGTGGTGAAAATATGACAGTGTGATGTGATTTGCAACTTAAGCACAAGCCGAGAAAACTGTACGTTTTATCAGGACTGGCAATAATGAATTACAAGGGAACACAAATAAGCTAAGAATATATCTGAGACCTCCTACCATTTCTGAAGTTTCCAATGTGTGTGGGGGAAAGGCTATTTCAAGAACTGTACTTCTTTTTATTTATTTTTTCTCTCAGCAAAATTGCCATAGCCTTGTATAATAATTGAATTCATTTAGCCTTTAGAATACTCAAGTTTGCAAATAACAATGAAAATGAATATTTCATTACAAGGAGAATGATCAGTTATAGTTTTGTGACTTTGACTGGTAGCCCAGTGCAACGGAGCCAGTGCTTCATTTTACGAGACTTTGTGCACCCCAGATACTTCAAAAAAAAAAAAAATGCAAGTTAAGACAATAAGTAGGCAGGTGGAGATAGTTAAACGAGACCTTTATTTGTGTTTTGGGTTTTTTTTCCCCTGTTGTGGGCAATGTTTCGCAGTTCAGTTTGGTACCCGGAGTTTGTTGTGTATGCAGTGCAAAGGGGGCTTCATCATGAACCAGTTGCACCTGCAGCAGCACCTATTGTCTGGGAAAGGCTTCCACAAGGAGACACTTCTGTTAACAGAGTCTCCAGGTTTTCACACAACAAGAGGGTGGGGTTTTTTTATTTTCAATGAGAAAACGCTTGAGTCCAGGTCAGAGGGATTGGTGCACGGTGTTCATACAGAAACGCACCCTGAGGTAGCAGCAGTGCTTATAGGAAAAAACAGGCAGGGGGCTGAGCAGTTATGGGCAGGATTGTGGCACTTGCTTGTGACAAGCCCGGTTTCCAGAGAACACAGGGAGACACAGAGGTGGTTAAAGAGCAGCTGAGAAATATTGTAATCTAGCTGGGAGCAGGATCAGGCTCCTGCCTTCTAGCAGGTGAGATAACTATGAATGGTTTTTACAGATGCTTACTCCATTCCAGAG
>VWZK01003197.1:302376-339757 GCA_013396935.1 Baryphthengus martii
GTTTGGTGGGGAAAAAAACTAACTGAAGTTGCCATTATTCATGAGAAACCGTTAACCGAGCGAAAATACTTGGCGAGGTGCTAAATCCAGGAGCGAAAAAAACCCACGTTGGATGGCGGTGTAACTTTTGCCAAACTCTGGGATAGGCTCTTGAGAAGGGGGCTGGTGTGGGTGCTGCAAAGGTTGGGCTCGGGATACTCGGAGCGTGCAGGCTGTAGCCCCGCTTGGACTTACTTCACTTTTTCTTTGTAATAAGGACATCTCTGCCTGTTGTTTGCTGGCGGGGGGGGGAAGTGGTGGAGAAAGCAAGCCAAGAAATTCAAAAAGATGGGGAGGGGCTGGGAGCTATTCTCTGGCCGGAGCAGAGTTTCAGGGGTGTGGCGTGGAAATCTGCTTTGAATCAGAGCGTGGTGCCGCGGCCGCCGAGGTCTGAGCGGGTTTTGCAAAGATTTACTTCACTTCAGGCTGGGTCTGCCCCTGGCTGACGTCACGGGCTGGAGCAGCGGCACCAGAAGGCTGGATGAGTGACAGCCCAGCCTACTTTTTAATAGCTTTGTCATGTGACGGGGAACAGTAGTAAGACAGGTGCCTTCGGTTCACTCTCAGAGAGGGTCTCGTTGCCTGCATGAGTGTCTGCTGCCTGCCTGCCTGCCTCTGGACCGTAGTTTGCCAGCTTTCCTGCCGTCACTGCGCAGCTGGATGGCGTGGGACATGTGCAACCAGGACTCTGTATGGAGTGATCTGGAGGTGAGGGGCGCGCGGGGTGCCGGCGGCCGGCGGGGCCGGAGGGCTTCTCGGGGAGCCGGCAGGACGGCCGAGGCGGCACACTTTGCGAACAAGTCCGAATCTTATCTTAACTCCAGTAAGTTTGCTATTTTAAGGTTACTCTGCGATGCCTTGAGCAAATCAAAGCTGAGCTCCTGTCATCGGTATCTCCTGCAGTTGGAAACTATTTTCATGTGCCTCTGGCTCACTTTCCTGTCATATGCAATATTTATGCTCTAAGATATTGATAGGAATCGGTGTCTGAAGTCTTTCCAGTGGCATTTAGTGGCCTGGTTGGAAAAATGCCATGTTTATTTGGAATAAGATTAAAATTTTTTTTATTTTTTTTTTTTTTTTTAAAAAAATAAGGAAGTTAAAATTAACCAGCAGCTTCATGTTTTAATAGTGTGTTTCACTATGCTCTGTGAAAGGTTTTTCTTTGTTTATCAGCAGCAGAATTCAAACACACACACCAGAACGAATACCCTGTTGTTTGGCTTTAGATGCTTTTAAAGGAGATTTCTGGAAGGAGATGTTTCCCTGCTTCATGTGGTATTGGAATAATGATGCGGTAGCTAATGTCCCGTAGAGCAGGGCTCGCAGTCAATCCAAGTAGTCCAGCAAATGGTTAAATCCCAATGTACAGCACAGACAACAGGATGAACCATGAGAATAGAGTTTATGCAGGACTATGTGAACTGCTGCTGCTGCCGCTGCCGCCACCGCTGCTGCTGCTTGTGTAAAAATAGACGGCAATACATCAAATCCACAGCTTCTGCTGGCTACAATTCATAAAAGAAAAAAAGAAAAAAAAAAAAAAAGGCAAGCGGCTCCCTGGTAATCTCTGGAGTATAAAGTGAGGTTTGAGGATTTCTGCATGTTTGCGTTCAGCAAAATGGAGCATTACCTGAAAGTTCAGGCAACTTGTGAAGCGAGGCAAACTTTCTTTGGACCCCATGGAGAGGAATCCCAAATACAGACCTGCTTAAAGGAACTAACCCTCTGTCTTCGAGCTTGGAATAAGTGCTTAAAATGCTCCCTTCAGGGAATGGGGGAGGAAAAAACAGGTTACAAGCGATGCTTTTTAAATAAGATGTTCATGCCATAGAGAGCTACCCATTTAAAGTAAAAATGTTACTGTGTTCTCCAGTGTATTTTTCCTATGTGGTGGAGCATATGTGCGAGTTCTCAAGTCTTTTTTGTCATGTTTTAAATATTTGGATCTTGCCATTGTATCCACTGATTTCTGTTTGCATATTGTAATTACTCTTATCTTGTTTTGATTTCTTGGTAAAGTGGAATAGATATGGATAATTCATATGTCCTGTAGCTATTATGAGTCAAGACTGTAAGTGGATGACTTTCTGGCTCCAAAGTCCTAATTGTTTCTGAGTAGCTGGAGTATCCTGTGGGTTGTTGTCTGGCTTGTAGCATGGGTCTCAGCTGCCGTAGCTTCATTTTTCCATCATGTATTATTCCTAATGCTGCTAGGAGCTGATTGAGGAACCAGCTTATATGGAAATACTGAAGATTTATTTTAATCACTAGAGTTCCTGCAGTAATTTCAAGCTAGTAACAGAATAGATAATTTATGTGAATGACTTTTTCATAGGGGAAAGGAAGAAAAGAAAAAAAGAAAAGAAAAAGAAGGTTTGATCTTAATATTAATTATGTGTTGGATGGATTAACTCTGGTTAGGATTTTACCAACGTGCTTCTGCATTTCACTCCCTATAGAAATACATCGGTGTGCTGCTTTGGCTCAGGGGATCACCTTTACTGATCTAAAATATTGCAGGCAGCAGGTACTGGAGGCAGCTTTCATTTTTTGAATCATTAATGTTTGCTGTCAACATAAAATGTATTATATTCTTGCTCACATAATGACAGGACGGCGTGTTGCTTAATAAAGGCCTGCATCACTGTAGCTGATCAGCGTCCCCAGTGCTTCACAGCTTAATGAAGGTGATGTACAGTAAGGTTGCAAAGATTGATAGAGAGAATCCACATGACACACATTCTGTCAAGTCTCTCTTTCTTTCCTGGGTTCATCCCCTTGGCTGCTTGAAAAACTTGTTAAAAATAAAATGCAGATTATTTTTTCATTAATATAATTAATATGGCACAAGTCCAGTCTTCCTTTTTTTTTTTAATTTACCTTCAAAGGCACAAAAATGTCCAAAAGGTTAATGGAGAATTATACTTAATTATAATGATTCATTATCATCAGTGCAGTTAAGCTAATTTATTGTTTGCGCCTGAACTAAGAGAAAAAAGTCTGTTGGAGTGAAATAACGCACAGTAATTAGCCTTTTGTGTTTAGTGACTGCTTTATCCTCCTAAATGTTACTATAAAATTAAGGCTATAGTTATGGAATAACTATCATATCAAATAACAGTGGGAAGACAGTAAAACGTATGCTAGCGATGCAGGTGCACCTGTTACAGATGTATAGGCAAACAGTAAATATCAGCGTGTCAGATGAGGACAGTTTTAGGACTTGGACTGTTAAATCTGGCATCATCCAAAGGCCAAATATAAATTAATAACAGGAACACTTGCTACTAATGTGTCTCAGATTAGAAGCATAATGTCATATTCGGAAACACTGATTTTATTATCATGTCAACATTGGCTAGAGCATATATACTTTATATCAGCAATTAAATTTTTTTTAGGTGACATTGCATTCACTATAGGCAAATGAAAGCTGCGATGAGCAGGATTTTATTTTTAATGCCATTGTTTATGTTGCTTCAAAAACATGCTGTAGGAACTTACAAATGCAGATTACCAAGAGTAAACATGTTTAAGTAGGTGGTTCACAGAGTGAAGCTATTTTTACAAATGAAAGCAGTAACAGATCAGCAGGATACTTTAGAAGTCTACGGTATCAGTTATAAGCTACTGACCTCCACAACACAAACCTGAGAATGATGCTGAGAATCTACCTTTTCAGTCAAAACTAGATTATCCCTTAATGAGATCAGAGATTTTGGCCAAGCATCAAAAAAGGTCATCTCTGCATTATAAGATTGCTGTCGGAAGGTTGTGTCTCACGCTGAAGAGGGAACTCTCTATTTTTTTTTTTTTATTTTTTTTCCTATGACCAAAGTTGTTCGCAGTGAAAATTACTTAAGTGGGGTTTGACTTCTTAAAGTTCTGCAGCCCCTTAAATAACAGGAAGAAAAGCAACTGCGATTTTAGAGCCTCATTTTGCAGCCTCTCAGCTCCCTTGCCCCTTGGCCTATTCCATGATTATCTCGTAGTGTCCTGGTAGATGTAGAAGTTGTCTGGTAAATTATAGCTCACACCAGCTGCACTGAGTCTTTGTGCCAACAGACAAAATCTTTGCTCGCGGCCGCGCTGCTGCATCCAGCCCGCGCACTGCAGACGCGCCGAGATTCCCAGGGACAAAAACCTCAATGAAATGCACCTTCAGCAGCTCTCGTTTGCATTATTGTAAAAGGCGGTCCTTGAGAGAGTGACATAACTGGTACTGAGCAATTCACATCTGTGGACGCAGCGTTAGTGCCCTACAGACATCTGTCTTCAGAAAGTGGCACATTCTGGGTTGACTTCAGTCCAAATAGAAGTTGGGAAATCGTTCAAACCACCCAGTCAACTGACGGGAGTCTGGGAGGACTTGCTGTTGGCCATCCTTAATGCAATGCTAGAAATACTCAGGGTGGAAGCTTGTGGTCTCACTTGATTTTAAATGACTTTTAACCATTCAGTGCCTGGTGCCTTTGCAGCTTGATGTGGCCTTTGCAATATACCCGTATCAATGTAGATGTTCGGAGATGAGTTACAAGGGTACATGGTACGGTGCAGGAGGAATTGCTTAATCGAGCAGCATTGATGTATGGGACTCTGCTATTTACCAAGCTGTTACTCTGTGTTTTCCATAATTAGGAAATGGTTTTGGTGGCTACTCTAACATTTCAATTGCCATGCTAAAGTGGATGTCTATTATTAATTTTTTCTTGCTTAGTAGGTCAGTCAATACCCTATCCAGCTTCATACTAGCGTACAAAAGGACACTTATTCCGGATTTATTTGTATTTATTGCTGCTGTCTTTGTAAGTCATGGAGACAAAAGCATTTTTCACTGCTGAAGAGGATCTGTGCAGCTAGACTTTGTTTACTACCTCAAACAAAATGTTTCACAGACCTCCTACGCTAGGATTACTGAATCAGAGGCTGCCGGAGGAGGAAAACCCACTTGGTTCCCTCGCTGCAGCCACTGTCTGGGAACACCTAGGAAACTGGCTGGGATAATATACGCATTTATACCAGTCAGGTGAAAGACTGCGTGAACTAACTCTGCCTGTCACCCAAAGGTGACTAGAGGACTATTTCAGAATGCACATCAGTTGCAGGGGCCCTGACGTGTAACTGGATGGCTGTGCTCAGTGTATCGTTGAGTGTGTTGTGGAAAGAGCACAGCATCATCGCTGACCTCTACGTTTTTTATACCCATATGGTAGCCACCATCATGACTGACCTCAAGGATTACGATGAGGATCTGTAGAAGTGAAAGTGTGACTATCTCCAGCTTGAGCTAGCCTCCAGGGCTGAAGGCTGTAACAGGCTGTGCCTCTTTAACCTGAATGCATCAGGAAATGCGTGACAGACCTTGCCCAGAGGTATTCATCTGTAACTTCTACCTGCGCTGGTTCGCTCTGAAGCAGGAGAATAAGGCCATGGTTTGGTCTCTGCTGTTGGATTTAATAAACCTTTGAACATGATTGTTATCAAAGAGTATAGGGAAAAGGAAAGCGGTTGCTCCTGGGCACAGTGATAGAGAAGGCAGCCGATGCCCTCCTGTTTCCCCCGACCCTTTGCACACCTGTATAGAGCCAACAATGTTCTAATACTTTAGTGGGTTGGTTGTTTTTTTTTCCAGAAAACAAAGCCAATTCTAGTGACCCTGTGCAATAGCTTAATTGAGGCTTAATTCTTATCACATGATAATAAAGTTAATAGATTCCTGGTAGTTAATGAAACTGTTTCTGTGTTACTGTTTCCTGTAGTGTGCTGCCCTGGTTGGCGAAGACCAGCCTCTTTGCCCAGATCTCCCGGAACTTGACCTCTCTGAACTAGATGTGAATGACCTGGATGCGGACAGCTTTCTGGGGGGACTCAAGTGGTACAGCGATCAATCAGAGATCATCTCCAATCAGTACAGCAATGAACCTGCCAATATATTTGAGGTAAGGCAAGGCAATGCAAGTGCGTGTTGCAAAGTCCCTACTTGATTTTTTTTTCTAATTTTTTTAGCCTGGTGGACAACAAGTTTAATTTTTTTCCTCCATTAAGAAATGGCAGGCGTGGTGATGTGTGTTACAGCTTCTGACTGATGTCCTTAGTCCTCGTGGTCAAAAGCAGGCCTGCAATCTGAAGAGAGGGGGGAAAAAGCTTTGAAAGGAATTAAACTGAACTTTTGATCTTTGACAGAAATGGCTAAAAAGTGCCTAGAGTGCACTGCCCTGTGGTGTCACAGTGACGAGTTGCACAGTTGTCAGCTGCAAAGAAAAACAAAAGTATCTTCCACTTGCATACCCTGGCAAGAGCAGAAGTGCAGCACAGCAGCTAGTTGATGAAAAACTGGAGCATTTCTAGTAGAGATTTTTACCACTTAGAGCCACTTGCACACAAATGGAGAGGTCCTCATAGTCGATGTATAGGGAAGAAAAAGGGTGGATGTGGCAAAGAAGGCAGCGAGGGCCGTCTGAGCTACAGCTCAGGAGCAGGCACATTGTTTGAGATGTTTCATAGGTCTCCTGGTGGAGAGCAATCTAAAAGTAAAAGCTGAAGGGTGGTAGGAGAGATTTAAATGTTTTCTTTACAGTTCTGCCTTGAGGATCAGGGTGTTTTTTTCTGTCTCCAGTCGTCTTTTGTTGTGTGAAGACTTCGTCATTCTCTGCCTCATGGTTACAGGGCAGAGGCAGCCATGCCTTCTTTCCTCCTTGATGACAGGAGATGCCATAGATCATCCATTGACTGGGAAATTGGACAATAAATTGATTAGCTGGCAGGAAGACCTCATGCAACAGCAAACCATGGGTGCTGCCTCTTGCATGGCAGGTACTGCAGCTCCAGGAAGTAAGGCTGGCCCGCTGGATTGGGGAAGCCCCGAATTATCATGGTGGAGTGTAAAGGCTAGAAAAGATTAACTGAAACAGTGTATTAAAATGCTTGCCTAAGATGTCCTGAATGAAATTCTTCTTTTTTGTATACAACTCTAAACCCACAGTGGTCTCCCTCATGCAGATGAAGTTACTCTGAATCTATACCAGGGTGACTGGTAGCAGAAACCAGTCCTCTCTATTCAATTTCTGTCATTTACACCCAAGTAACTTGGAATTAACTGTATTTAAATCAAAATGAAATTAGCCCTGCAAAGCCCTGTGCTTAGGCTTTTTTTTCTCCCCTTTTTATTAGTTGTATAATGTTCCATGCCTTGTTTTACAGTTTCCAGCCCCGTCTTGTTCTTGAATTGCAGTTGTACTGCCTCAGGCAGGGTACAGCGTGTTGGATGGTCGTAGCAGGAAGGCATGAAAGCAGGGGACACATTTGCAACTAGCGTAGTAGGGAGTGGTTTTACCTTTTTTGTAACCGAGGAGATCTATTTTTCTTCATTGATCAAGAGCCAAATGTAGAGGCATTTTCCTTTTGGAAAAATTAGTTGAAGATGCAGACTTTCAAAGTGTTAAGTTCCAGATAAATAATATAATTAAGCATCAACCATCTCTGAGGACACAAATCGTTCCAGTAAAACCAGTGGAATTGAACCACTGGCTCATGATTTGCCCAGTGCATAACTGCATGGCTGCAGTGGTGGCCACAGCTGCCGAGAACAAAATTGTCTCAAATAAGTAGTGACGATTCCCCTACATGCCTTGTATAGGAATTGTCACTTCCTATATGAGACAGTTCCCTTTCTGAAAATCAAAGCATGTTGCAAACAGCAAGACAACCAGAGACAGGCTTGTACTTCACCGCGTTGGGAGAAGGTGACATAAAGTACTGGTCGTTACATGTAACCTCTCACAGGCACATTTGGGTGCATCTGAGGATGAGCAGCCTCGGTGTGAAGAGGTTTGCAGCTGGGGGAATTCATTTAGGCAACAACTAATAGGTCAGAAATAATAATTTGGAAAGGGAATATGCTGCTCCTTTCCTAACAGGCAAATTCTTTTGTCCTTTTTGGAAATGCTTGCGTTTCCTCCCGCTCATCAGCTTCAGCTACAGGCTGCATCACTGGCTCTGACAACACAGCTTGGTCCATACTTACCTGTAGCAACAAATCGTGCTTTAACAGCATTTTGAAATACTACAGTGCAAAATTAGACTATTTTCAGCTTCATAGTGTGTTATATTTACATTTCTTGGTTGCTTGGCCTAAGAAGATGGGAATGAAACAGTTATTTTCTCCTCCCATACATTAACCCTGTCCCCATTCTCCATTGTGCAGCTGGATACCCTGCACTATTTCTTGCCTCTGCCTCTCTGTAATGTGACGACTGGGGGTGCTCAAGAACAGAAGAAGATGTCTTCTTCCTCCAGAGATTGTCTCACATACTCTGCAAGGAACTATTTGTTTTAGCTGAGAGAATGGAAGTTTTGTGCAGTTTCCCATCTGGTAATCTCTAGATTTTTCCATGTTGATCTGCACTGGCTTTTCTTTTTAAAGAAAGTAATTTTTTTTTTTTCCCCCTATTTTTCTCTCATAGCGTTGTGGGACTAGTATGTTTTATCCAACTTAAACTTTCAGGTGAGGCCTTGTTGTACAGAAAAAGGAATACAGTCGGTTTAGGGTGGAAGGAAAAGAACCAGAATGGCAAACAAATGTTGGGAAGTACAAGATCAGCGTTAGTTGCACAAGCTGCACACTGTTAATCGCCAAACGTAACCTTGAACAAAACATACTCTCCTTTGAGGTATTAGTGCGTTACACGTGGCATTGTCTAGGTGAAGGCAGGTGTTCAAAAGCCCTTTAAAAAAGTTCCTGGATGTCTCTGGTACACTTTCTTTTTAAGAAAGGCGTGTGTTTCAGAAAGTGATTTTTCAGGCTTTCTGCAAGTCATGTTCCTTGAAGCTTGATTGAGCTGAGCACCCACAAGCTCAGATATTCCCAGTGGCACTGGGAATCTCACAGACTAGAAATTATTAATTATGGTAGTAACCAGTAGCCAAGTGAGATAAAGGTTCAATTAGTCTAGATAGCATGTAAGTGCTGAGTATAAATCCTTGCTCTCAGCTGCTTAGGTGTGATGAGATACTGGCCTTCACCCTGCTATTAAAACATACAAGTGTTTTGTAGACACACCTAATTCATCGCTGCGTTATTCAGCTCACAGGCCAATGTAACTGAGAGTAGTCCCAAATCAAGCCTGTGCCATCTGCCCCAGCACCAAGGCTCTTCTTATCAATGTGTGTACGTACGCATATTGTGAATTTCTTCTTATTCACAGTTTGATCACTTCTGGTTTTCACCTAGTTTTCTTCGTCTGTTGTTCTGACTACTGGAAAGATAAGCTGAAGGAGTTCTTGCCCCTCAGGGCACTGTCTATTGACACAAGTTCCTGCAAGTAAATAGTTAACAAGTCACCCAAGACCAGTTGTTTAGATGGTTCATTGCATCTTTCACTTTCATGATTTGCTTTTGTGAAGAAGTACACTTTAAAAAAATTATATTTGTAAAAAAATTGATTCGACTACTTTTAGAAAATGAAAATGATTAGTTTTTTGTTCTCAAAGCCAACGCTATATGAAAATGTGAACAAGCATACAAAGTAATGTGGCACGAGTGAGGTTTTTGTTCACAAAACCTGTTGTCCCCTGAGACTTATTCAAATATACCATACCGTACCATGTAAAGTTAGTCATATTTCAAATTATTTATGACCCATACCTAGCATTATGGAGAGAGAAGATATCTACATTGGATATGTCTCTCTGCTGGCATTGCTTACAAATAACTCAAGTGATGTTAAGAGAAAATGCAGCCCATAGATAGGCAACAACCTCTTAATGCATAATGAAGTTACATAAAATCACAGAGATTTGCATGTGTGGTATTCTCATACTTGGCAAAGCACTTTTTTTAGCCCTTAAAAATACTTCAGAAAACCCACCTTGCTTGCACTTCTGTGGATTTCATTTATTTACATATTTCTGTGTTCCAGAGAGATGCTCACTGTATTTGATGACTTTATTTTTAATTGTTTTGCATAGGTGTAGCCCAGCTTACTTTTGAAGACAGTGCTATCTGCTGTGTATTTGGAAAGCCTAAATAGGCTACTGTGTTTTCTCACAGGCTGCCAAAATCTGCTGTGTAACAAGCAATGAGAATGTGAGGAGAGGAAGAGATGCACAGTGAAATGCATAGTCTTGCCCCTGGCATCAGGGAAATTCATGGAAATAAATTATTTCTTATTTATTTGGAAGGGTTTGCATCAGGAAGAGGATGCAGATAGAGGGGAGCCTTAAACATCACCAGGATAATTTGCATTGGTTCAGATTATAAACTCCCTCGTGTTCTGTGGTATTGCCAGTCTCTTTCACTATTTCAGGTTATTCATTCAAGGTTTGCAGCCAGATTGATTAATGAATTACCAGATCTTGCGTAAAATGACTTGGCCTGACTTTTAAACAACCACCGATGTTTTCTTTGCCAGTCTTGTGACTGGTGTTAATGGGTTTCCAGAGAGCTGAGCCTGTATATAGACTTTCTGTACTGGCCTCCCCTAGCATTCTTTCCACTTTCTAATTTTCTCCAAAACTAGTAGCCCAGGGCAGGCAGTTCAAGGAGATACAATCTCAGGGAAAAAAAAAAGACATAGTAGTCAAATCCTTGATGGCTGATGCCCTTCAGTGCCAAATCAGCATGATTTATCATAGCCATCTATTCAGCACAACAGAGGCTGGAGGTGAGCTGCGTGGTGTACCTCACACAATATGCATAACTAGAGCTCTGAACTTTGAAGGAAAGCCTCAGAGCTATTTGCAAAGTGCTGGTGCTTAGTGAATACTAAATTACATTTAGGAAATAGTCTACTGCTACCAGTTATACTTCATTTTTATTCTTGACACAGACACCTAAATCAGAGAACAGTAACATTTCAGAGATTATGGTAGCAGTTTGGGTATGTTCCAACACTATAATAGGATCAGAATTTTAAGGCCTTTTTTATTATTACCAATAGTCACTTAGTTTCTACTGCAGCGTACTTTGTAGGGAATTACAGCTTTTACTAAAAAGATTAAAATGCTATTATGCAAATGATTGCAGTATGTTATTATGTTTACAAATTAACATCCATGGCTCAACACACAAATTAACTAACTATTCCATCTATATTATTAAGGATTTAATAAAGTAACTGTTGATAAAAATGAGGAGCTTGGAACAGTTAATAGGAACTGATTGTGATTTAACATAGAACTTAAACATCGTGCGTAATGTTCTAGATGGTATAATGGCAGAATAAAGCTAATCAAAGTGCTTAAAAGGACCGAGGTTGTGTGAATGGCATAGCAGCATGTTGGAGGCCTCAGAGAGCACAAACTAAAGAGCTCCGAGCAGCAATAAAGTGGGCAGCATATGGATGAATCTGAAGGTAGCCAGGACCATCTCGTCCATCAGCATGTAGTTTCCTGCTCTAATAAGTCTGTTGTTTGGTTTTTTTAATTCAGAATCATACATATTGAATGTTTTACATGATAAGCGCACATAGGGTACTTGGGAACTTGTGTCCCTCTAAAATGCATCGTGTAATAAAATGCTTCGATGGCAAATGGGATTTCACTGCAGAGAGTATCGCTATATGGCAAAAAAAGGGGAAGGCTGAGTTCAGGCTGAGATGGCTTTACAAACAGCGCTGCAAATTGCTATTCCTAGCAGTTCATAAGAGATCATAAAAGCAAACAGATAAGAGCTACTGAGGTCCTAGAGAAATGAATGTACAGTATGTGGTTACGGGATAGATTTAGTAGGAAAACAGACGATAGTGCAGGTTTCATACAACAATAAACATAAAAGGCAAAAGATGCAGATTTGGGATAGGAAACTTTATAAGAACAATAAAAGGTAACAATGCATCATAAAAGCTACTTGTGAGACTAGGAGAAAGACCCTCAGCTCCAGGAGAAGAAAATAGTGGAGACTGAGTGAAAATGCCAGATTTGTTATATTCCTAATGGAGCAATGTCACATTTTTTGTGTTAAAATGTGTTACCTTTACCAGTGTCTCTGGCCTGACTCAGGTTTCTGCATCTACTAAACAGGAGACCAGCATAATAACATTACACCTATGAGGATGATGTATGTAAACTATAATCTATGACTAGCTATGCCGACATTTAAAAAGGCTCAAGCAGTAAGTGGAATTTATTTTACTCGAACCAGCTGCTATGTAATTGGGAAGAATTTATGCAAATGCTCTGTATCTGTGCTAGCAAGGTGTGCTGCTGCTCCCTTTTCTTTCCTGCATGGACAAACTACAAACTGCCTAAACACAGCTCCATTTTCATGCAAAAACCTTGCATGTTGGTTGAAACCTTCAGGCAGGAAAGAAGTCCCAAATGAGCAAAAAAACCAATTGGTTTGAGAGCTTATTGTTTGATGTATGAGGCCACAAAGACCCTTCCCCAGGCGCCCAATCGAGAAAATGCAACTGATCCCCTTCAGAGTCCCATTAAGGAGATATTTCACCTGGAGCAGCCACGGCTTGAGATACTCATCATGTCTCTGCTCTGTTGAGCACCTGTCCTTTTTGCAAGAGGGAAGACTAACACTCACCAGAACAGTAGTAAGCTAATTAGGTCATTAGACGAATGTCTTGGCCCGTGTTAAAACCAGCCCTTGAGGACACCGTGTTACACTCTGTTCCCACTGGCTACGTATCTAAATACAAACTGGTGTCAGCTGCCGTACAGGCAAAAATGTAATAGCCTCCTTTCACAGAGGTCATCTTAAATCCACTTTGGTCACAGTCACACTCCACATCTGTTTTAGTGAGATGCAGCTTCTTAAGGTGGCATTTGGACTTCATAAGCACGCAAACAACCGAGCTATAAATTGCTACTGCTGGAGTTATTTTGAATAAGTGTATACTGTTTCATATTTATAATGGTGAGGCTTCATAATATTCGCAGTGAATATATAACACAGATCAGTTCAACAAGCATGAAATTGTATGTTGTCAACTTGTCACATAAATAGAGCCATATTCTAGCTTACGATAATGTTGAACTAAATATTTTCTCCCTAGAACTGCGGAGAGGGTCACAAAAAAGTGGGACAGTGGCTCCGTCTTTTGTTAGAAAAACACTCCCAGAGTCATTGTGGGTGGGAAGTAAATATTTCTGATAAGATTCTTCTGACTTTTTCTGTCCCATTTGCTTAACAACAGCAACAGAAAGTTTGCCTTTCTTAGACAAATGCTAATTGGGTAAACTGTTAAATTTATTTCCCTTAATGGTTTTATTTCTACTGTAACCTCTTTTCTTTTTTTTTTTTTTTATTGTTGCTATTTTTGCACTGTGCATCATTGCTAATTGCTACTAAAGGCTCCGTCTTAACCCTGGCATGCTCTTCCCCTGCTGCCCCATCCCACTTAACATTTACTCAGGCCCATGCCATTACAGGAGGATAAAATCATAGCGAGGCTTAATTTAGGAATTATTTTTTTTCTTACTGCTGCTAACCTATTGTGCATGTGTATGTCAGGCAGAGGAAGTTGCACAGAGCGAATCTATTGCAGGGAGAAAGTTTTAGTAGTGAAGCATGTCAAACTATTTTTTTATTATTAGAAAAAAATGCAAGTAAGAGTGTGTGTGTGTCTTTGAAAACTTACCCAGTCGCAACTCTTGTTATTCTACAATGATTAATACTCAGATGCGCCAGAAATTTGCAGCTTTTCTGCAGGAGTGCCTCCTGTCAGCTCTTTGGGCTTTTTTTTTCTCCAATGTGTGTGTTTTATTTCAACAGCTTTGTGCAGGTGCGTAGAGGATCCTAAAGGCCTGTGTTTGCAAGTGGCAGACTGCAGCATCGCCTCGCACGGGCGTCCGGCTGTGTGCACACACACTCGCCTATGCAGACCGCTTTCGGCTCTCGGTGGAAATCAGCCCCTTTGCCACGTATCGTTGATGGCCTTGGCTGAGTTTTCCATCCTGATACAACAGAGCGGCAGCCTTGCTTCGTAATGATTGAGAAATTAATTAGCACTTTGTGGTAGTGATGAGTCTGAAGGGCCATGATTGGAGTTTGGTTTTTACCACATGCCATAATCGCTGGATTTTGTTTATGAAAGCACAAAACCAAAACCTTTTGAGATTTTGGTGTTGTCATGAAGCCTGAGGTGTGTGATGCACTGGAATAATGCTTCCATTTCCTCACCCACATCTGTGTTTTTGTGCTTTACTGTGAGTAACACAATGGGATGCTGGTCCATAACGAGCACTTCGGATCACTAAGATAATAGTCAGAACAGAGTATGTTCTGTGAGGAGACATGGTGGCAGCCTTGGGCAAGTGTTTACTTGTTGATTTATGACAGCTTTGAGTTGCCTAAACTGCTCACAGCTATCTAGCTCATCACAAGAAGTTCAGGAGGATTAGACCTTCCAAGCACATTACAGGGTTGGAGGTGTCAAATGGGCAGAGAACTTTCTCCACCTCTGCACTTCTGTCTGCTGCCACATCTGTTCCTTGAGGGCTCGGTGATATTAAATCTTTATAAGGATTTGGAGGGGCAGTCCATCAAGTGGTCTGATGGACTGCACATCTCTCCTACAGGAGATAGGCTTTCCTGAAAATAGAAAAATTGGGTGGAAAACTTGTTTCTCACCCAAGAGAGGTGGTGATAACAGTTATCTGGAGGATTGTTTTGGTCAAAGGGACATTCTGCTTCCTTGTGAGCTGCTAGAAGAAACAGTGGGAGGTTTCTCCTGGAATGGTAGTTTCTTCTGGGGAGAGCTCAAGTTTGTTTCTGAACGTACTCCTAAACCTTTGTAGATAAAAGCAGTTGTTGTTCTCCCAAGTTGCTCCTTAAGCAGTGACGTAATGATTCAGGAACTGCATCAGAAGCACAGGTAATCAACATTACTGGGATTTTCACTTTGGTGAGAACACTGTGAGCTTGCACATTTCTGTAGAGCAGTCAGTGATCCTAAGTGAAAAACAGGTGTGATGAGAGTTTTAGAAGTCTTGTAGTATTAAGAATTCTTTTTTTTTTCTTTTTTAATATGCTCCACTCTGTCAGGCCCTGTGGGTTGACACTGAGTGAAGAGGACCTTGAGTCTGTTGTCTCCGCTTCAGGAGGGCTTGTTGATGAGCTGTAGTGGGAAGCCAGGTAGTGCAGGTGACGGTGTGGCTGATAAAGGATGAAGAATGAACTTGGAGCATGGGAGGACTTTGCAGAATCACAGAATGATTGAAGTGGGAAGGCACCTCAAGAGGTCATTCTATCCAATCCCACCTGCTCAGGCAGAGCCACCTAGAGCAGGAAATTCAGGAATTACTTCTGTGTTCCTCTCTTTCTCCCTGCTTAAAAAGACATCTTATTAGGACTGGTAAAGAATTCCCTTCTGGAAGATCTTACACGATAGTCTTAAGCAACTATGGCATCTCCAGGAGGCATGTCTGTATATAGCAAGAAGCCCATCATGGCCAAATTCTAGGTTTCAGAGGAAGATGGATGGCGGTCAAGAGTGTATTCAATCTGGCCTCTGTTTTCATGACTGATTTTCATATACGGAAACCTACATTGTGGGCTAGCCTTAGCTTCCACAGGACCTTAGCTTGTCCATTTTCACAGGATTGTTGTCAGACTAATGAAGTCATACAAGTTGTCAGGTAAAGAGATGCATATGCAATCATTTTAATAAACAAAAACCTAAGTGCATGCTTATTGACATCTGATTGGAGGTGCCCAGTAAAGCAATTTACCCTCCAGGTGTGCACAAAAGGAGCAATAGGCTTTGATTTCTACCTTTGTGGGGGAAACTTAAACGTAGTTGAAATTCTTTTCCATTTTTGTGTTTGCTTTGCTTCTTTCCCACCATGAGGACTGATGTGGATTTTTTTGACTGTATAGACTGTCCTTAAAAGCCCAACGAGCACTCTTCACACAAGTATGAAGATACCAGGCAAAACATCACCTCAATCATATCTGGAGAAAAGCCAGAAAAGCTTGTGCTTGTTTTGGTTTTGTTTTGTGGGTTGTTTTTTTTCTAAAGCATAAGAAAATATTGCACCGTCCTTAACACTACAGAGACATTCATCCATTTCCAGTGAAAGGGTGTCAAACTGCTTCTGCTTGTATGTGATGGGAATGTTGCCATCTCTTGTCATTTTCTTTGCTGTTGATCCCACTCTTATATAGGAAGGGTCAGGTCAAATGCCTCTCTGGGGACCAAGTCTCCTATTTGCAGCAGGAAATCTCTCGGGCGGAGAGGATAACGTTACAAAACAGAGGCTAACGTTACAAAACAGCTCTGCTGCCTCTGGCACAGTCTAGAGCATCACAGACCAATAACTCCTATCATGTCGCTCTTGCAGCACCTTATTATCTATGTTTTTCTGTAAATCTGATCCGAGACTGTCATTACCAGTTTCAGGTAGGTGAACACCATCTGGGTGAAATAACCATGCGCCAGTGATGGGCTGGAGGGGGCTTTTGTTAGTTAATCATCCCTACCTTCCTTTTGATGAGTTAATTTGTCTGTTGAGGCATGGAGGAGCCCCCAAGAGCTCCCAGGAGCCCCTTGTTAAAATTCTGCCGACAAATGGGAAGATAGGGATGATTTCACTCTTTTTGCTGGAGCCTGTGCTATCTATGATATTGCTAAATCATCCATAATGCATAACTTTCTATGCAATCTTTTTGTTACAGTTCTGGCGGCACATTACTTCTTTGTGCATTTACTTTTTAAACTTAACCCTTCTGAAAATCTCATCCCATGAATTCAGGTTAATTATAGTACTTCCATGTGGCCCTTTAGTGGCTGGCGTGCCAGGTCCTGTGGCTGTGATTCTGGGCCAAACTCGTTTGGGATTTTTTTTTTTCTTTTTGCTTTTTTTTTCCAGTTACTAAACTCAGTCTTTATTTACTTCTCTTGTGGTAATGCCTAAAAACCCTGTAGTAGAATAATCTCTTTCTATGTACCATCCCTGGTTTATGATGTGCACTTTGAAGACCTTGGAAGGAGCAAAGATATTGAAAGAAGAAAAGATCTGGTCCTTGGGGCTTGTGAGTGATGATAAACTCAAGTTATTCTTCCTTCAGTGACCTGGAAGCACTGCTGTCTAACCAGACTCCTCTTCCTGCAGGAGAGTTGGAGACAGTTAGAGCCTGTTGAGCTTGCCCAGCCCAGGGAATAAAGTTCTAACCTACAACACAGCTAGGAGATGCTAGCTTGAAGTTATAGTTGTGTCAATGTTATTTGGGGCTACCAAACCTGGGGAGAAGCTGCCTCAAGTAGTACATCCCAACATGGAGGAGTGTTTATCTTCAAACCTAAGAGGAAGAATTACATTTAGAAAAAAGCATCCAACCGAAAACTCGCGAAAGTCTAGGAAACTAAGAATACTGTGATTTGGAAGATGCTCTGCTCTCTTTTTAACCAGTCAGGCAGGGCTTGTTAGCTGTGATACAACACTCCTAGAGCTAGATGAGGACAAGCTCTTGAAAGGCAGTAAGTCTGCCTCTGTATAATGCTGATGGGTGCTGTGGGTGGATATATTAGCTTTCACTCAATGTTGATGCTTCTCCTAGACCGTGTTCTGAGAGAGAGCAGACACAGAGAAAGTAGTAGAGGGATAGTGCGCTAAATCTGAAAGAGTCAGTTGGGTTTCTGTGGGGCTATGACCTCTAGCTGTAGGTGACCATAACGTTCCAAGCAAGTTCCTATGGAGTTAGTCATCATCTCTGTATTGGGTTTTCAGAACTGGGTTCAGAATGATTATTTTGCTGTGTCATGTACAAACCCAAATGGTGTCCAAGAATCTGCACTCTGCTGTGACTGCCCAGGGAGCTTCCCCAAAGTACCAGGGAGCAGGAATCATGTCAGGGTCTTTATACTGAGTCAGTTGAAGTCCAATATGGTGGGCTAATTCTCCACTGGACCATAAGCATTGCCTTAAACACCACTCGTGGCACCTCCAACTCTCAACACAAACCAGGTGCACTTGAACTACTTCTCTGTGGACCCCAGCTGGACACAAGAAGGCTTGTTAGGGGCAGTCCTGTGCTGCATGGAGATGGTTTTTCCCTTTCTGGATCTCTCACAAGATTCGACTTGTGAAACTTGAAATTTTAGACCCAAAGGTAAAGGATGAAAAAGACCCATCCCTAAACTTCAACCTATAATAGCTCCTATTCCCTAATCCATGTTTTTGAAAACTGTATATGTATTTTTAAAGATGTGCCTTGGCCCAGTAGGCATGACAGAAACTTTTTAGAAAATGGCTTTTGTGGGTACTGGGCTTTTCTGCCAGTCCAACTTGAAACATCCAGGAATGCTACCTTCTCAAGCCTGTTACCCAAAGTTGTACCACACACAGAGCAGGAACCTCAAGCTGGACTCTTCCCATTATTCCTTCCTTTGCGATTACTCCAGCTTGCCCTCCATCAGCATAATGTTAGGTATTTGCCACCGCTTCTGTCAGTGTGCTTTTTTTCCCCAACCTGAACTCAAAGGGATGAGCAGAAATCCACTCACATCTCTTGTCCTTCCCTACACCTGCTTCTGGGAGTGCAATGACAGATACCAGTTTTATTGTGTGCCAATGTTACTGCTCTGTTTACAGCAGATTTAAGAGTTTACATTAGGCCACAGTGTTATCTTCCAGTTTCCCTAATTCTATCTGCTGGCAATCCCAGCTATGTGGTTGGGGTGGCTGCCCCTGTCCTAAAGGAATTTGTGTCAATTTCTGCAGGGACAAATCCTCCCTGCACTAAACCGCTTTGCAGTATTTGCTCAAACTGAAATTTTGACAAAGACGTTCTGTCCACATCCACCAGAAGAGATTGCCTTTTTTTTTTTCAGATGCAGTTGGAGGTAGATACATTGGAAGCTGCCTGTACCTGGCTGATAACTGAGACTGAGCATCTATGTAGCACAATCCATGCCCTTTTCTAATTTGTCTTTGAATGACAAATGTGTCTTCGCTGAGTCAGCAAAAGAAGAGATCCTACAGTAGAATTCATTGCCCTTCTATTCCTTTTAACTGAGTGACTAGGTTTTCCCAGTTCCTCCCCAAAATCGGTCTTTAAATGAGCTCTTTTGAAGACATCCTTCAAATGTATTGTCCAGAACTACATTATATTCTGTACTCATTTGCGATCAAGGCTCATCACGTGCTGTTATTTCTTTAGAATCCCTCCAGAATCATACTGGTATACTCCCAATTGAAAAAAAATCGTTCAAATCTTTGTGAAAATCAAAGTGGCAGGGATTTGGAAATAGTCTACATTAGTCCTCGTAACTGTTGCCCTTCAAGAATCAAATTTGAGTTGAGTGTGGATAATCTCAAAAAAGAAAAGCAGGTTTCATTTCAAACTTCATCATTTCACATGGGAGCCCTGCACGTTAGACAAGGTTCTCTTGAGAGACTTTAAGATAAGAAATTGGCCGAATTTTGCATGACTTCAGTTTTTGTTGCAAGTACTCTGTTCAGTTCTAAAATTATATCCTTTTTTTTAACTTTGGAACTGCTAACTGGTAAGCCAAAACTTTCTCATGGAAGATGCCTTAGTAAAATAACTGTGTGAGGAAGATGGCAGGACAATAGTGAGGAGAAATAACGTACTGGCTTTCAGTAGCAAGGGAGTCAAAATGCTCATAGACTTGGAATGAAAACCTACAAAATATTGCTGACTGCTATTTAAATGTTTGAATCCATCTGAATTGTTTCTGTGCAAAGAAAATACATCTCCTTGTGCCAAATTTGTACACTCCAGAATTTTTGGAGATACTTACCTCTTACTTCTTGAATACTTACATGTTTGGATATGTGCCGATGTCCTTTCTGGTCCTGAAAGCTACTCAACTAATGAAGAATCGGGGCCTCTTCACCTGATGTTCTTCCTCTATGGAATCCAATAATTGTTTTGCATCAGGGAGCAATTGTACCATAGGTATTAGACAAATCCACTAATGCAAACTCTGTGACTCTTGAGTATCTTCCCAAATTGCATTCCATGATCTGGTTAGATTGTATCTTATCTCTAACCTTCTTGCTTCGATAAACACACAATATCTAGCCTGTCTACTCCTACTTTATATACAAAAGAAAATTGTCAGGACTTAATCTATTGCTGGTGTTAATGGCACGATTGCTCATCCTAATTCCAATTCACTCTGCCTGATATCCCACAAATGCCTTTGAGAAAGTATTTTATCCATGGTCCTGTACTAAAGACACTTTTTTCCTCCATCACTGCTGTCTGACTTCCTATGGATTTTATAACAACCTTTGCAGGCTGTCGTAGATGACAGTCTTCTATATGAAAGTCCACAAACAAGTGCCACATCTCAGACTGTCACTTCAGCTCAGCAGTTCCCTAACAGCAGATCCCTGACCTTGAGCTATTACTATAGCTGGGAAGCATAGTATCTTCACTAGGAAAGAAAAGAGTGGAGGAAATACACAGTAAAAAGGAGACCAGCAATCCAACAGCTTTTTTCTCTCTTTTTCTTTCTGGCAGGTGGTTGGGCATTACAGGCACCCTGTACACTGCCCTCCCACAGGCTCTGCTCCTTGGTGGCCGTGTGCAATAAAGCTGCCCTTGTGGCAGCCTGATGGGAATGAACAGGGGTTACTTTTGTGAATATTTTTGTTTCTAAGTATGATCCAAGTCCTAAAGTAAAATACTCTTACTTGACTTATGGCAATTTGGGAATCTCTGAGATGAAGCTCTGCTGAACCCTCAATTCACTTCCTTCTGCTTATCTTTACTTGAGGCAAACCTGTCTGTGTGACTGTCTCTACAGGTAATGACTTACCCAACTGGTTTTTGGTGTTTTCTGGTTTTTATCTTTCCAAAATGAGTTACACAAAGAGGGGGCCCTGCTGTGTCCACGTGTCTAATATGTTTTGTGGACCCTTGTTTTTTCCAAGACGCTTACTGAGTTGCTTTTATATTATAACCTCTTCCTCATGTGTTCTGGGGGGTTAGCCCAGGTTTTCGTGTTAAGCTAGGTGGTCTCCATGCTCACTTTTGAACTCTGTCATGACCATGGTCTTTCCCACTGGTCCAAACTTGTCTGTTTTGCTCTTGCGAACTGATGTTCTCCCCAGCATCCGCTATGTCATTCAGGTATCTTGTGGCTTTCTGGTATGGAGGTACATCTTGTTCTGATGTGGCTATTCACTACTCTCTCTGTATTAACTTTCTCAGGAAGACTCCATTCTGGAATGCCAGTAATAAGTGAGCAAACGTGATGGGGACTTTATATGTACAAAAAATGGCAAAGTTACCAAGTTCCATGAACGCACAGAATGAGCCTCCCCTTAGCTATGTTTCTGTGACCTCAACACTCTTGTCAACTGGAAGGTTAGCTGCAAGTGCTTTGAGACGGAGTCTGTGTGTACTGTTTGCATCAGTGAAAGGTTGTCCCTTGCTTGAAATGGGAAGCTGGTGTTGCTGCTTGGAGCCCTGCCCTCCACCATGCCTGTGGGTGGTGAAGCTGATTAATCTCTGGATATCAAAAGCCTTCCTATAAAGCAAGGATTGTAATTCTCCTTTCTTGGTCTTGTCTGTTTGAACTGTGAGTACTTTCTGCAGATAATTTCCTTTATGGTGTGACTGGAGAGTGTTCAGTGCAGTAGTGCTGTTGTCTTGGTAATGCTAGAGCAACACTTCACCAGGAGAAATTTAAATTGTAGGAGGTGGATAGTAATGTTAATCATCACAATAAAGATGGAGCATTATTTTTGTTGCATGGCTGTGGAAGGAAAGGCTGAGAAATAGATGGCTACAATCACTGAGTGCATATTTTAAAAGACAGGGCTTGCTCAGCAGACAGGTGACAACAGACGTGTTGTTTATTTGACAGAGAGGCTGTGAACCTAACTCCTGACTCAAAAAGAAAACTTGCTTGCCAAATGAAGACATGTGGAGGGTTTTAATGGCAGTTGCAAGACATGTGGCTAGGTTATGCCGCTATTCATGAGCTTGTAAGGGAACTGGGTATATATCTGGTGAGGGTATCTGTGAATTCTATTTAAGAGTGAAAACATTTCTCACTGCAAAGAGAGTCAAAGCAGAATTGTATTTGAGAGGACAGGCACCGCTAGCTCCACAGTAGTCAGATGCAATGTCTGCCCAATAAGGGAAGGAAGCTATGTTAGCTGCATGGTTGGGTTTTAGCTTGCCCTTGTCCAGCATTTGTATCTAGAAGTTGGCCTTATTCAAGGTGAAGTTTTAAAATTTTGTTAGAAGTGACTGACGCTGGAAAGTTGCAGTAAAACCAGGGAATGAAAAAATACTGGAAAACATGCTAAAATACGCGCTACTCTTGTTATAGCAAACATCCAGGTGCCAAGCATGGTTGTAGTACCTGGGGTGTTATGTGGAAGGCAGCAGGCAGGAATCAGTGTGTGGGAGCACTTGCTGCTGGAGTCCTGTGATGTTCCCCATCTGAGCTTGGAGGAGTACCCACAATGGTGTTACCAGCACAAGTGCAGAGAGTTGAGGCAAAACCAACAGCTAGGATGTTACACTGAATGCCTGCTTTCTGCAGTGGTGTCTTTTAGACTGGCTCTAGCACAGGTAGAAAGCTTTGCTTTGGAGTTTCTTTGTTTCGGTATCTTCTTGTGGTTTCAGTGAGGCACAGATGTGAATGGGTATTCTGCTTAAGACCACTTCAAGAGAACTGCTTGTAACCTCAAAAAAAAACAAAAACGCTCCTTTTATATGTTTTAAAGATGAGGTGGCTTCATTAAAGACTGAAGGGTCTTGCAGTTTTCCTCCAAAGAAAACACTGATAGCTCCACAGTTCAGCTGGCAGGGAACTGTGTCAGACCATCGAGCCTTGCCCATGTATGTGAGTCTGCTTACAGTACCGAAAGTCATTTAGTTTTCTTCTGAAATCCTGGGCAGTGAGCTAAAAATGTCTTGTTCAGATATATATTTTGGAATTTCAAAATTAAATGTAATAAAGCAGATTTTTATTTTTATTCTCTTTTGATGAGGCACGCAATGAGAGAGGGAGGACACTGTGTTAGAGTATCTTTTGATTTGCTATTTGCTATGTGTTAAACATTTATATTTCAAAGAAGCGTTTGTACCTATACCGAGTGTTTGGCAAATCCAGCAGCTCATTAGATGTTAACAATAGCAACGCTGCTAAATACAAAGGATTCATAGGCAAAGTACCCCTCAGGCTATATCTCTGAGAGAAAAAGTGGCAAATAGAATCAGAAACTAATTAAATAGTCAGCTAAAGCGAGCATAACTTTAAAAAGCTCTAAAACTACCAAAAATGGAAACATATTACAGTTATCTGCATTCACAGTGCAGAACAAGTTTGGTAGTATTTAAGATAATTCTCTAGTGCCTGCTATTTTTAGTCCAAGGGTAAGCTTCTGTAAGAGCCTTTCAGTGTTGCATCCCTTTAACCTGGCCTAACAAGCTAAGCCAATAAGCTGTCTGATTTCCGTCTTACAGAAGGCAGAGAGATAGCTAAAACAAACCATTTGTGGTGAAAATGCACAGCCTGTCTTGTCTTAAGAGCTTTCTTCATATAGATTTTTTTTTTTTTTTTTTTTTTCAAAATGTCCCACTATTAAGCGTTCCTTGTCAGAGACAAAAATGTCAGACTTTGCTGTTTGGAAATTGTAGAAGTGCAGGAATGAAAGGAGGATTTTATAGGCCCAGCCTAATGAAAGTAAACACTTCTGTATTGCCACCAGTGAAACCCCATCAGGGTAGTTCAGACTATTGCTGTCGATGCATATGAGGAAAAAGGAACATATTTAGTTTTTCTCAGGGAAGGAAGAGCAGACGTAAAGAGCCTGATTTGCTTCTCACTTACACTTAATCTGCCCTGGTTGAACTCCATTGACTTCACCGGATGGTGCTTGGTTTCTGCTGCTCTAATCCAAGGGAAGTCAAGCTGGGGTCGGAGTTACGCTCCCTCTGCCACCAGCACTCGGGTTTGGGGTACCCTTTGCTGTCAAAACAAGGAGCAAGGCCATGCAGCTGTAAAACACTGCAGTGCTCATTGCACACTGGTGGTTTGGTGGTTCAGGTGGATAAAACTTGGCAATATTATTCACTTGCAGATAGGTGTTTTTTTTTTTTACTGGAAACACTGTATGGATTTCACTCCCCAATGTATAGAATGAATTTTACTTTCTTCTCTCTCTCCCCTTCTCCTTTCTCTTTCCCCTTTGCTCCGTTTCTCTCTGGCAGTGTAAGCCTTATGGACGTTTACAAAACAAGATTTTATTGCTACCCAAACACGAACGGTCCCAGCCACTCCTCTCAGCCAGCTGAGCAAGACTTAGGTGCAGTATCCTGTCCTCTGTCTGAAACAGGTAGCAACAGAAGTCATGCTGCCTGGCTTGATGGTAGCAGCTCCAGCTTTCTGCCCCCAGAACTGTCACTTAAATAGGTTTTCCCTTCCCAGGACACTGGATCAGAGTACAGTGCTTTCTTTCGTCTTGGTCTCTTTCCAGTCCACAGCTCCCTTCCCCTCCTTCTCACCCCTTCTCACCTAAAGGTGCTGATAGAGCAGGGCTAAATATCTCATACAAAGGAAGGCCATCTTCTGAGCCAGGAAAATGTAGGTTGTGTTGAAACTGGTGATCTGTAGGCTGCCACCTCCAGTTTACTATCCAAGTAGCTTCAATTTACGTATTATTCCTGAGGTTAGGTACATCCCATGAAGTTTTGGCTGTGCATCGAGTGGCTACATAGGCTCACATGATAACTTGTGTTAACTTCAGTGGGGATAACTTTTAAATCTAAGATGCACTTGACATGAAAAAAATACGTCAGTGCATTTCCAGTGGGAAATGCAAGCAGAGCGTCTACCACATTGTAGGCAAGATAAACCCAAGCCACTTCTAAATTCATCTTCTAAGTTGTAGCAATGTAGTGCTCAACTGCAAAAGTCAATTGATAAGGAGGAAGAATTAGCCCTTACTGGCCTGTGGCTGGACTATCGTTAGTCCTGGGACAGTTTGATACAGATACAGTGTGCAGGAGGTGCAGCTCACTGCTTCAGCACCAACATAATCAAAGAGCAGAAAACTATGTCCCCAGCTAGTGTAAATCTGCATAGCTCCACGTGGAGATTAAAACCTGTGGAGAGGCACTAATATACAGCGACTGAACAGCTGGGCCCAAGTTCTTTTTATTTTGGTGACTAGCGAGATTACGTAAATGTACCCCAAATTGTCTATTACAGGTGCTGTCACAGCACCTCGAAGCCCAATTGTGAATGACACTGCTGTGAAGGGGGTTGTGTGAACACATAACCAAAAGACTGCCCCTGCCTGAAGGAACTTATGGCCTAATTAGTAATGATATTTAGTGCATTGATCAGTACAGCTGGACTTGACTGTTGCTATGGGTTATTTTTTATAACGCCTAGGTTGATTTTCACCATTTCAGATAAAAAAGAGACTGGTTAACATCAGTGTCTTGCAAAGCAAAATGCAATCTTTTGCATCGTACATACGGAGGGCTGATGATTAGGAGCATGCACTTTGAGGAGACTAGCAGAAAATGAGCAATGTATTCAGGTTTGACTAAGAAATAAACAGAAGAGAGGCAATTGCAGTGGAAACTGTAGCGTGCACCGCAGTGTGAACACGCTACCTAACTCTGCTAGGCTGGCTGAGGGTAAATGAACAGAGTAGCCTTAGTGTAAACTAGCAAATTAATTTTACATTTTAGTGTCACCCCCTTTTTATCAACATTACCTGTGAAGACTGGTGAGTTCCAGGAAACTTAGAAACAAGCCAGTGGTGAACGTGCTCCAGAGGAGACTGCAACATATAGCTCTTCTGTGATCTTTATTTTTTTTTCAATGTTTTCTGTTTGAAAATCACCGCCTCTAGTTTACAATTCTATTCACATACACGAAATTGCATTGAAAGAGCATTAAAGTCTTAGCACCTATTGACAAATCAAGGAAATACATAGTTAAAGATATTATGAGACATCTAAACAAATCCAAATGCTTAACCGGCAGAAAATTCAGACTCGTGTCCTCATCTTGGAGAGTGTCCGTGGTGGTTGTAGGGGTTTACCAGGATGCACTGTTCAGTCACTGCTTTTTGAGGCAAGGGCTTATTAGCTTGCTGGCATAAGCTTACATTTTATTTTCCTGGGACTGTAAAAGTGAACAGAAAAGCCTGGCAAAATGCACCTGTGATCTGTGCTGTGGTTAACTCTATGTCTGTTAACACCTTCCTTCCTGTGGCATCTCCACATTCTCACTTGGTCCTTCAGGACACTCACTGTACGGGTGCCTGTGCTGTTCTCTCAGCTCAGCACCTCCTCAAATATGGGAATGCCACTGAGGTTTTTTGAAACTTTTTTAGCCTTCTAAGAGTAGAATGCGTGTATCTAAGCACACTTTTTTTTCCTTTTCATGATAGTTTCTTCAGGTTTATTGTGGGCGTTAATGTCTACAATCCTTGTTTATTTTATCTATCTACACCACCTCTTTAACTGGTAGGTGTGTCACCCGATAGGTGTACTGATACATACCAGGAGGATGTTGCAGCTATTGCTGTGACATTTAGAGACAGGAGTACAGCTACATAGGTAAAACATACAAAGTAAATATATCTTTAGCCTTGTAAACAAGTTTTTGTGTTGGGTCTGAATAAACTCTTTTAGCCAGCTCATACCAGGTGGCAGCCTTCCAGTTAGATTACAATAAAAATTGATGGGATGCCCAGGTGTGTTAATGATGTACTGATCCATTCATGCTGCAGGCCTAAGGAAAAACAGTGGTTTTCTTCCTGTGAGACATGACTTGTGGTTGTCGTACCTGTTCGACAGGCATGGTTGTAGGTTCGATGAAGCTGAACATGCTGAAAATTTAAAACATCATAAAAAAGGCATTTAATGAAGTTGATACTTTACAAATGCTAATTTCCTGGTCAAATTAAATTCCAATTTTCTAACAGTAAAAGCACCAGATAGAAATGTCTTATTTTGCTGTTTAAAAAGGAATTTTTGAGTATGTGTTCTGTTTGCACAAAAAAACGATCTCCGCAGAATTGAACAAAATTTTAAAAAGTATGTAAACTCTTCTCTGCTATGTTGTATGTAATTTTACCCTGAAATCTGTATTTGTGTGGAGTCATAAACCTCTAGAAAGAACCAGGGATTATGATAGACATCCTGATACATCCAATATAATTAAAACTAAAGCAACTGCAATACTGAAAGAGAGAATGAACAAAAGCGACAAGATTATGCTTCATAGTTTGCAAAGTAAGGGTCTATACTACCACTCAAGTGCATTTTTTAGAGATGTCTGTCTTTATCAAGAGAAAAAAAGTTCGTACATAATTACACATGTGAAATAATCACTGCAAAATATATATAACCCTGTTTCCTTTTTTTCCAGAATATGCCATGCTGCCTAACAAAGGCACATGAATGTTGAAAAATTTTATGTCAGTACATAAAGGGATTAGTAGGGGCATGTACCATAAATCAAGTAAATAAATAAATCTGAGCAAGCGGTGTTTGGATATGTGGACTGAAATACTGCTGACACCATCGCTGAAAGCTCTTCAACGGGGAGAGTCCCAAACTTCTTCCCTACCTGATGCTGTAGCCTGTAGCCTTTCTCTCCTGGCCTCCCGCTTTTTGCAGTACTCATTCCCCATTAGAGCTTGTCTGGATTCAGACTCTTGCTCAGGAACAGTGACTTTCTAACCTGCTTTATATTTTAGGTGTGTAATAATAATTAAAAATCTCCATCTGGGTTGTTGCTCTTGACCTTATCGTGTGCATGAACGATTGCCTGTAAAAAGGGAAGGGAGGATGGGTAAGAGATACTCTGTGCTGCTCCAGGGGATGGTTGCTGGGTGGTGGGCTCAGAGGACAGCCCGCATACCCTCTCGCACCCTGGGCAGTGAGCTAGTCGTGTGGGTTGGGCTGCCCATCCCGTGTGCCCTCTCCCCAGTGGCAGCTCACCTGCTCCTCTGCTCATGCCTGCTTCCCCACCACTGCTGGCAGCAAACAAACTTCACCTCCCCCTTTGCTGCCCTGACCATCTTGCACAGCGAAAGAAAGCTCCTAGCCTCTCTCTTTTCTGTGGCTCTTCATCAGGCTCCTCCTCTCTCTTGTACTTCTGCCCTTCCTCTGCTCTTTTTCTAGGCAGAGTTTTGTTCTTTGGTGTGGAGCTCTGCCCAAACCTAGCCCACAGTAGGCTGGACAAGATATGCCAGATCTTCTCCCGCTGCAGTTCTCCACCCGTGAAGACCAAGTGGTCTTCCCTGGCACTGGGCAAGACAGCACGATAGTACATACGCAGTATGCCTCAGCATTATGGACATGTGGTTCCCAGTAAGAGATTTGGTAATGCTTTTATAGTGTCAAGTTATGTACAAGTTAAAAAGCCCCTCCGGTGAGCTAACCTGGTGCAAAACGTAGGTATTGCATTTATTTAGTAATCAGCAAATTAGCCTATGTAGTCAGTAAATGTTGAGGCCCAAACTGCTGATGATTTCCTTTCAGATATTTTCTCAATATTGTGCTCAGCATCAAGTATAAATTGAATAGAGTGACCTTTTGATACTGAGTCAAATTGACTGCATTTCCAAAGATTCTGCGGTTTCAATTACCATAAATTTTTGATACTGGGTCTACCACCAGTGCACTGATTCCCGCACAGCAATATCTTATCATTGGTCCCCTTAACAGAGTGAACAGCACGGTAGCTTGTTCTGAGATGATTTTTTGTTTTGTCTTTTCCCCAGAATCAAAGATTACTATCATAGAAAAGGGAAGGATGCAGTTTACACAAATAAAATTGTACTGGCTTGCAAAATGTGAATGAATTTTGGCCAGGAGATGTAAAATGGATTACAGGTTGCTAGCTGGATCCTCAGTTTGTGAGATGGATAAGTCAATTAGTAGCTCTTCAGTTTATTAGAAACTCAATTGCCAGGCTGTAATGGAAACTTCTGAACTGCAACAACTCGTTAGAAGCAATAAAAAAAGTGACTTTGTAGTAGAAGAATATTTAGTAGGCTCTTTTAAACTGACTTGTTTAGCTTAGAGCAGATAGGTTAGGTTTTCCACCTGAAAAGACAGTCCATCTCACAGGAGCTATGGCAGCATTGATTCAGGTGATTAAGGGCATGATGTTAAAGAAAACCCTATTTGTAAACGGCCTGTGCTGTGGTTTTGTGTTGTGATGCTTTAATCCCAGATACTTGATAGAAGTTTTACAGTGTCAAGTGAGCATGTCTGTCTTTCAAAGACAAAGTAACCTAAGTTCAGTTACCAAGATTAAACATGATATATTGGAGACTAGAAATATACACCATGTTGAGTATATGAATAATAATAATAAATATTGTTATTTTTATGTTGATATATCCTGGAGAAGGGAGGGGGGAAAATGGATGCTGGTGGTGCACCCATCTCCTTCAGACTGCAGACTTTGCAGAGGTCCTTCCTGTGGTGCTGTAATGTTCCTGGGAATGATGCTGGGAGTTCATTCCCTCCAGGGACCTAGCTCTGGAAGTCAGGCATTGCAGTACCTGCACTGTGTATAATTACACTATTTATTTAACATTGTTTTAGGGGAGAGTGGGATGGCAGAGTGTATTGCTTCAGATCTGTACAATATCTCCAGAAATCCAGCTGTAGTGAAGGTTTTACATGAATAGGGGGATGTGTTCCATCCTGCAGATGAGATGTCTACGTGGGCAATATCTATATTGGGCAATGGGACTGCAAAAATCAGAAGACAGGGTCTGAATCCAGTCAGTCTTTGCGTACAGGTGCATGTGAAGACTATGAGTAAAGCTGTCTCCTTCAAGAAGAGATCTCTTGTTTCCTTCTCATACCCTAAAGGCATTTGCACAGAGGTGGTGATAATTAATCCCCACATTTCTACTACATATAAAGAAACCTGGCTGTAATTTTCTCCTGGTGGGACTCCATTTTGTTTTTAAAGATAATTGATAGCTCTGGACTTAAGCGTTTCAATTATGGGAGTGTCTCTTGGGGACCAGACTAACAGACCTTGGAAAAACATTCTAATGCAAATGCATCATGTGAATTTTTACTGTAAGACAGCGCGGGATGCCTAAGGATTTGCAAAGCAGTTGAACAGTAGAATAAAGGTTGAAATACTTCTCACAATATATAATGACATGGGACTGGTTATGAGCAGGTAGGGTGGAACTGGTGATTCTCTACTTGGACCACTGGTTCTTCTTTAGCCTTGGGAGAAAAATACTGCCAGGTACAGCCAGGACTAAGTCAAGGAGAAGAAGGCACTTGGCTTGGACTCCACACTGAGCAGGCAGCAAAATCATCATGACAGCGCTATTTGTGCTGGTGCTGTGGCACGTTGGCTCCTTCTTCTCCAGAAGAGGGAAAGCTTGGGGTGTAATTCTTCTCATTCACTGTCCCTGCCCTCAGCCCTCATTTTCTGCTGGCAAGAGCAGGAAGACTAGCCTGTATCCTAATCCCTTGCCTCCTCCTGCCTTCCCTTTTGCCCAGCCTGCAGCTCCTTATCCTCGGGTGGCAAAGCTTGATTTGTGAGGCCAGGGCTGAGGTACCATCCGCACCTAGTCCTGCATGTTTACTGCCAGGATGTACTCAGGGTGGCGGTGGTGTTGGTGAGCTTTTTTATGCCTCTGCATCCCTATGTGCAAAACGGGACGAATCTGTACCCCTCATTTCTGCTGGCGGTGTGAATCTTAAGGATGTTCCTATTCCAAAATGTGTCATTAAGGAATTAGATCCTGTTGGAAGTCCCAGTTGTGCTCAAATGTCATTTTTGTCCTTTTGAAAGTAGTGCCATAGTGTATTAATATTTTTAGATCACTTGGATATTTTCAACTGGAGGAAAATCTTTTATTTTCTTTGTTAATTGTGCTATGAATAGATCTTAGGCTGCTGAGGAGAAAGGAGTCGCTATGTTGAAATGGTGATCCCTTATGAGTTCACATGTACACCTGGCTGCTCTGAATTGCTTACCAAGATGGGCTGCTGGAGTGATGACAACTGGTGCCAGCTGCGGGTCTGTCCCAAAGTTTCATGGGCTTTTTACAAAAATGTGGCAAGCCGCCACTGCTCCCAGCTCCTCAGGGCTGTGGATTAATACTGCAGTTTAGACCCTATTTCAGTATGGATCAAAACGGGCTCCTGCACTGTTCAAATTATCAGTAAAGAAACTTTAGAGCATCATCATCATTCATTAGCTGATTTTACTCCTTGACATACAGTAAGCAAAAGCTGTGCATGTATCACAAATGAAAGGCGGAGGAAGTCAACCGGAGAGAAAATGTTGGACGATACTATTAACATTTGGAAAAGGTTTTCTAAATGATGGGCTTGACCCTTTTCCAGAGTGAATCAGCATACCCAAGCTGAGTGCGAGAGAGCTACAGTGGAGTCCTGCGCCTGGACCTCTGCACACTGGCTTCTAGGCTTTCAAGAAGGGATTGGTGCCTGGGAAAGACAAGGTGGACGAGTCTCCCTTACAGCTCAGTCTTAGGCACCTGCAATGAGATTGCTGACGAGGAAAATGTACTATAGACAGAAAATGCCAGCCACGAGGTGAACCCGGCTCCATCAATAGGCAGAATAAACAAAGGAGAAAGAATTATCAGGGGTAGAGGATTTAAATACCTTTGTGTGGGTAAATTATCAACTCATTTCTTATAGCTTTTCACTGGCCAAAGAGAGAATATCTCTGGAGACATTTTACTGAAGGCAGAAACCCAATTAGAATAAGATTGTTACACAACTAATAAAGTGTTTTCAGACAGAGAATTATTTTTAGTGCTGTGGAAATATTAAAGCATTAGAGCAAAACATGTAATAGCAGAGAAGAGCACAGTCAGAAACTTTTCATGGTCTTTAGGCTCCTAGATCACTCATTTTTGAGGATTGGTTGGTGTTCTGGCAGTTTACAGCGTTAGCTGGCTTTCCCTGCATTCACCCATATGCAGTGGCACCAATGCCAAATCTTACTCCTTTTCAGAGTTAATGCTATTCCAGATACGCTAGAAACTTTTCTGTCAGAAACATGGAAACATGTGTGTTCAGTGACATACTCTGATTCCTTGCCTCCTTCGTCTGGGAGAAGGTTTATAAGAGTCAAAAAACCTCTGGCCCTGATGTGTTTATGTTAAACTAACGACCAAGGATGTTAAAAAATTCATGTGATGTGGCTGGGAAGTGATGCATAACTGCTTCTACATTAAAAAGACCCATTAGTTAGCAAGGTGCAGTTAATATGAATTGTTTTCATAAGTGTTTAATAATTGCACCTATTTGCTGTGTGGCTTTTTGTTCAAGATTATTTTCCACTTCTTTTCCTTACATACTCTAGTTCATTTAGGTGGTCTAAATTCTTCGGTGATCTATATCCCCCTTTAGACAGAAGCAAACCCTTTCAGCATGGCTCTGCTTGGAAGCTAGGAACATGATGGGGTGAGTTCCTGAGAGCACACAGCACGGCCTCTGACCTGGTTAGAAGTTGCTCAGCTCTTCCTGATTCACTGAGCCTTTGTGATGCTCAGGTTGGATGCCAGTCTGGAATGTGAGCTTCTGCAGTGATGATGCTGCTCCATGAAGGAGCCTGCCTTTGGCCATGCTGTTGCTTCTCCCCCGGTGCTGTCAACACCAAGACTCAGGTTGCGATAGTAAAGCAGAGAGCTGCTGCTTCAGTGGTTATTGCTCAGACGTTGATATACCCGACCATCTCTCCTCAGCACCATTTCTGCTGTATCTAATAATTGTGTTTCTTTATAAACAGTAATTCAGGACAATTAGAAGCAATAGCACTGTTAAACCTTTAAAAGGTTATCTAGCAATGTCATTTTCTTGACTAATGTGTTCCTGCTGCCATGTCGTTTGTGAATAGACATGTGTTAGCCAGCTAGTGTGCTTCATCTGTGGTGACTTTGATTTATTTGCTCTGTAAATTGGGACTGAAGCAATAATGGAAAGTGACATTAATTGTTTAACAGAGTCCTCTTTGTCACATCCTCTGCTTTCTCTGGGGTGTTTGAATGTTGAAACTTGTACAAAACTAATTGAAATTGCTGTGATGAGGACCAGTGTCCACTCAACTTTCTGTTCTTGAATGTCAGCACGCTTGAATCTCTGTTTAAAGCACAAGAGCTGAACAGCTAACAGCAAATATCAGGGTTTCTTCTGGCATGCTATTATTAAAGAAGGCATTCCCCATTAGAAATAGTAACACTTCCAGCTTTGTTGTCAGCTTTAAGCTGCAAGAATCAGTAAGGGGGATAGTGGTGTGCCCCACCAGCTGGACTTACTGAGAAGTTTGTGGAGTGGGGCTGGGTGTCAGGCAGCCAGACAGCCCCACAGCCACCCAGAGGCTGAGGGCTGGCTCTTACCACCATTGGTTGCACTGCCTACGAGGGTCTTGAAATTCCATTGGAAAAAAAGTCAGCACTTACATTGCAAAGAGCTTTTTTTGCCCAATAATGCCTTTTCCTACTTTTCTATAAGTGACGCCATAATTTTCATCTTTTCCTCTGAAAAACAGCAGTGAAAAGTTGGATTTGGAGCATATTTTATTTGCAAGATGGCTCCCCTCGACTTATTTCTGTCCTCTGCACGTGATTTATCACGGCACTGGGCACACGTCTGCTTGATATGGTGGAAATCACCTGATACTGGAACTTAGACTCTTTTTTCTCAGTGGTCAAGCCCCTTTTGGCCTTTAAAGTAAATACTCCTTATCATTAGCTTTGCCTGAGCGTTTATTTGTTTCTCGGGGATGACGCTGTAAGCACCAGCACAGTCTGTGCTCTGCCGTAGCTTTCTAGCTTGAAGACAGAGTTTTTCTGTAAGAAGCCATGAGGTCTGATTTGGCAGAGAAGCCTGGCAGGAGCAATTATCTGTGTGGTTTATGAGCATCTCTGTTCAGAGTCTGGTAGATGAAAGTATTACTGAAAAAAGTCATGCTAAGGGGATACCCAGAGTCACTTGATTTATTTTTCTTCTGAAGTGTAACTGGCAATGTTTTGTTGTTGAGTTTTTGAACTTTCTTTTTTGTTGTTGATTTGTTTGTCTTGCCGCTATATTCCTTGCTAGTTTACTTTTAAACTGTGAGATTTGGACTTAGCTGAAATCTCTTCACAATGTGAGCCTGGAGCATGATGAACTACTCTGAAGCTGGTGGGAAAACTCCTAGTTTGATATCCCGAGAATCAGTGAAAGGTTTTTCATTTACTTTAATAGCACTAGGAGTCCTGGATAATTGATCTGTCAAGATCAATTTCCAATCTTTCTGAAAAATAAATATAACGATTTTAACAAAATTCTATCCCTCAGAACTCTCAGTACTCCAAAAAAAATCTACTTTAATAGACAATAGGGACAATATTTCATTAAAAAATCAGAAGTCATTTACATTTACTCAGTTTGACAAAAAGAAGTAGCTGAAATAAGGTATCTAATATAAATTAACATTACAGCCACATCTGATTAGAAATTAATCTACTTTTTATAATTGCAGCCTGAATTAGATAAATGTATACCATAGTCACACTGAGCACTCAAATGACATGACTCGAAAGGACCACTTCTAAGGCAACCTGCCTAATACATTTCTTTAAAAGACATCCAAAGAGCCTACCATTTACAGTATGAGTCCTGCTGGCTAGTTTTATGCCAAAATGCTTGGGAATGAGACATTGTTCATTTGGATTTGGAGCAAGCATTTCAAAAAGTAAGGAAGGGAAACCCTTTCTTATTTCCATTGGGCTGTGTATGTGAACAAGGTTTTCCAAATTTCACTGGTGATACATTTTGGTCTTCTGATTAGCTGTCTTGTTCTCTGATTCTTGTAATTTTGTCAGGTCAATTAGCTGGTGTTCAGTGCTGAAAAAAGAAAGGAAGAGACAGCTTGGGCTGACACCATCATTAGGTGTCAGCAGCTTAGGCACATCCTGTAATACAATCCCTGGGTGATTACTTTTCGTTGTTAACACCGGATCAAAAAAAAAAAAAAAAAATTGTGAAAGAAAAGTAAACTAGAGCAATACAGTACGAGTGAAAGAGGTTTCTCTTGAAAGCAGAGATGGATAATTTTATTGCGCTTCATTACGTCTTCCAAGACGCTGTTCCAGGTTACTGATTCAAGGACTGGTTTAACTGTGTTTTGACAGCTTTTTCCCCTACAGAGGCATCATTTTGTTCCTGTTCTCTTCACACCTGGTTCCACTTTTTGTTTTGTCCCCTCCTGCAGAAGATAGATGAAGAGAGCGAGGCAAACTTGCTAGCCGTTCTCACTGAAACGCTGGACAGCATCCCTGTGGATGAGGATGGATTGCCTTCATTTGATGCACTGACAGACGGAGATGTGACCAACGAAAATGCCGTTAGCCCTTCCCCTGTGCCCGACGGCACCCCTCCAACTCAGGAGGCAGAAGAGCCGTCTCTAGTAAGAACCCTTCCTACTGTTTAACAGGAATTGGATGTGCCTCTGGCAACCCGCTGCATGGGTATGATGTAGTCACAGTAAGGTCTGGACTTTTCATTTAGACTGGAAAGGAAAATCAAATAAAGAACTGAAAATTAAGCATGGTCAAAAAAACACCAAATACTATAGGATGACTAATAAGGCAATCTATTAAAAAGTGTGTTGAAGAGATTGTTTTTGAGATTCTTGTGCTAATGGCTGATACTTTTGCTTACCATTTTGTTCAAATAAGTCAGGGTAATGTTTTTTAATTCATACTTGATTTCTCAGGGCTCTTTTTGTATGTATGTCACATCATTTTCGGTGATGTGTAAAAAAGACCCATTGAGTCTGGCAGGATGTGGGGCTAATTTTGTGCCTTTAACATTGATTTGACCAGTAAGCACCAACTTAGTGCTAATCAGGACAAAACTGAACCTTGGGTGAGGATGTGGGTGAAACCTCATATGCATTTTGCTCAGTGAAACCATTTTGAGATGTGATTTTGTTTCTGCTGAAAGCTCCTTATCACTGGCTCTTGCGGAAGCAGAGCCAGATACCTGTATTTTGACACTGTATCCATTAGGCTGTTAAAGTTAACCTCTCTGTTTAGATCAGAGGCCTCTTCTGTCAAACAGATTGCTAAGAATTTCATTTTGCCTTGCATTCAGAAATCCAAGACCCCGTTATTTCTGCTTGCCCCACAGTATCCTGCAGTAAAGGGAGTGGAAATATGCCACCAAGCCAGAAGAAAATGAAATCTGTTTGCTCTGGGGAATATCAAGCCCTTCTTTCTGTTTTTTGCTTGCTGAAACTGATATAGCTAATTTTAAATAACTGTACAGAAAGATGCAGATAAGTCATTTTAATCCATAAAGATGTGTAACTTTCCTTTTTTCCTTCCACCTCCCTTTCCCCGATGTGTTTGTAGCTCAAGAAGCTCTTGCTGGCTCCAGCCAACACTCAGCTAAATTACAATGAATGCAGTGGTCTCAGCTCACAAAACCATGCAAACACTAATCACAGGATCAGAACAAGCCCTGTGGTTGTTAAGGTACAAACTTAATCTTTGTAATAAGGAAACAAAAAAATAGAAAGAAAAAGTGTAACAAGGTCTTTTATGCTTTCAATGACCAACCAAGCAGCAGATCTATATGTATTGTATTAATCTACCTACTACCTTGGAACTGCTTTAAAAAAAAAAAAAAAAGGTGAACAGATTATAGACTGAAAATCACCTGAGCTCGTTTATGCTCTGAATATTTCATTTATGCTTTTTCTCTTGGCAGGATTCAGTTGTAGTCCCACCGTCTGTTACTGTTGCCTGCTTTATAGATACACAGAGAAGTAGAGGGTACAATAAAATTTGCTGATGGACTGGTGTTGTTTATGAGTGACTCCAGGATGTGGGATTGCCATTTTACCAGCTGTCTGAGCTAAGAAAAATTGACACTGGATTCTTGGCAAAAGATGTATATCAGCCATTAATTGGATAGAATGGGGACTGACATAATTCTGTTAGCAGGCAGTATTAAACAATGTTTGTCTTGCCGTTCACTGTAACTGAAAACGGAGCATTTAGGGGTACTTAAGAGAGTTGTGAATACTGGGCTCAAGCAATCAGCAGCAAATTAAAGTTTAAACCAGCTTATTTTTTTGTTCACAGTAAAGGTGCTGAAGGGTCTTGTTAGTTACATGTTGCTGAGTAGGAACATTGAAATGTAGGAGAAATGAAATAAAAAGCTGCATAAATGTCATTTAGGAATTTTAAATGTAATTTTCTTTCCTTGTTCTGCAAACAATTATTCACAGCTCATAGATCTAGTACACTTAGACTGAACACTTCATTGAAAATCTCATCCCCTCAGAAAACCCATATCCATTCTGATAAGGTTCAGCTCACTAATTTTAGCTTTATTTTATTTTATTTTATTTTATTT
>VWZK01003198.1:0-43852 GCA_013396935.1 Baryphthengus martii
ATATATTTTTAAAAGTGAGAATAGCCCCTTTCCTGCCCTCAGGCCCCCTGGAGCCAACTGCGTCCACTCTCCCAAAATGAACATTGTTATCTCCAAATAGGCAGCATTGTCCCTAGCAAAGACATAGCCAAGAAGGGACATTGCTGTCTTGGCATGCCTGCCTCAATGGCATCAACTACCAGTGTGCTAGTCTACTTTTAAAGATGATTGACACTTCTAGCCCTTAAAAATAAAGGCTACAGAGCAAATATCTCCTCTTTTCTTCCTCTGGGATCCATCTGCCTGGGGCACACTCTGGAGTAGGCACCTGCAGCTGCTTCAGAGTACGAGCTGAGCCCTACGTGGTATGGACTGTCAGTGCTGGAGAGCTCTTGGAGTCACAAAGAGGTACATGCAGAATGGTAAATGCTAATATAGTGACTGCTCAGGAGTTGGGTAACTGCAGATTCTGTTTAAATGGACAAATCACTGCAGGGCCTTGTCAGAAAAGATCATCGTCATTATATATGTTCGGTTCATGATCGGACTCATGCCCCACCAGATGTTAAGAGTTTTAAGGGCACAGTAGCTGTTTCGCAACTTTCAAGATATGTTCTGCAGCCTGCCTGTGCTGGGCTCCGTGCAGCAGGCACTGCCTGTGCTGAAAGACAGGCTGAAGCATGTTTGGCTCTTGCCCTACCTTCCTCAGGGTTCCGCAGAACTGACATGTCCAGAGTGTTTTGTGCCATCCTGGGTACTGTTGTAGAGGTCACTTATCAGTGATGCACTGGAAATGATGGTCTGAGACCTTCCTCCACTTGTGTGCGCTGCACTTTTGGGGATGGTGAGGAATGGTGCTGGTCAAACCGCAGTCCTTTATACAGGGCAGGATCGTGAATGCCTGTTGTGGAGGGGACATGTAGATCGGTGCTATGAAAGGGAGCAGTTTGCTGTGCTCTGAAGGTTTATGATGCTGGAGCGCACCACACCTGGTTGTGATTTTCACAGCTACTTCAAGGTGGTGGTAGCTGAGTTTCCCAACTACTCCACTGAGTGTCCAAAGATACTTCAGAGCGCACCGCCTCTTTACCTTATTTGTGCCATGACAGTACCTGAATGCCTGAGCCAGGTGGTGCTATATGGCCTGGCACAAACACTGAGTCAGAGACATTTCTCATTTTGAGGAGCTGATGTAAGAACCACTACTTTGGTCATCACTAAGACTGCTGTCTCGAAAGAGGAACTAGAGCCAAAACCCTGATTCATCTTCTCAGCTGTACATGAATACTCAGCCTTAAACACATGCTTGTGTCTTACACAAACTATCTGAGGCTATGAAATTTTGCATGTCCTCTACTGCACAAGAAGAAACATTGTGTTTAATTACATATAGGATCTTCATAATTAGAAACAGACTTGTTCTTTCCTGACTGAAGGAGAGGAAGATGCAAGACAGATCTATTTGCTTCTATTGAACTTCATGTTCGATCTCTTCCTTTTACACTGACACAAGAACTGTACATGTATGCTTCAGCCTCACAGTGAAGGCTGTGGCTAGATCCTTGCCTGACATTAAATATCTGACTTTCCCATTCTTGCCAAAGGATGAGGCAAGAGACTCCCGTTTGCCATGGAGACCATCCCCTGTCTCATCCATCAAGATGAGATCCTCATGCTGCAGCAAGGAAACTTCCCCAGTGCAGGGAGAGCCTCGGAGTCCCTGGGGCCATTGCTCTGCTCTGCTCTTAGCCAGTGCTCCAGTGTAAAACAGCTCACTGTTAGCTCCACGAGACCCGCCGGCTGGCTCCAGGACTGAGCATGATGGCGGTGTATCTGCATCCCAAACAAGGTGTGCCTCACTCCAATGTCACCTGGTCTTGGAGCTGCAAATAATGATCTAAGGCCCAGGGCTGACTTCCTTTGGCAAGTTCATGTCCTCGCCCCGTGCCTCAGTTTATCCTTTTATTACACAGGAGTGATCAAATCTGCCTGCCTTGTAGGCTGGTAAATGTTATCTTCAAAGCTTCATATAGCAGGTGTTGTGAACGTCAGCTCTAATCATTTGTATGTCACAAGCTGGAAATACACTTTTGTGTCTTCCCACCAGGAAAAGTGGCATTTGGGGAGTTAGAATAGTTGGGTGTCTCTACTGTGCTCCTTTTCTTCCTGCTGCAGCAATGCAGCTGAGGGTAAAACTTGGCAAGGGGAGTTTAATAGTGAATTAAAGCGTAGAAGGCAAGGGAAGGAGGCTGAGGTCACAGCACAGCTAATATGCAAGAGCCAGATCCACCCGGGCTGGTGGATAATGAGTTGTCAGGATTATATGTGGCAGCAGAATGGCTGGGTTTGAAGTGGAATTATTGAACTGATTATGGGCAAGTTCTTGTATCTACATCCTGCCAGAGTGCAAATAATGAGCAGCAAACAAGGCGAGAGGCACACTGAGCCAGGAGAACAGGGAGACAAAGTATTATCTGTCAGAGAGAGACACAAATTGAAAAAAGGGAGTCATTAACAGGAGATAAATCTGTGAAGGGGGAAGAGTGACAAGAAAGAGAGAGGTTTTCGCTGTACAGTGGGGAGTACTCATTTTTTAATGCTATGTATTCCCAACAAGCAGTATTAAGACACCTGGTGGCTGCGGTATATCTGAGACTGCATGTGTCATGTCACGGACGTTGTTGCATGGACCTTCCCTGGTCTGACACGTGTGTGCCTCCTGGTCCATATGTGCTTCTGTGACCGTGGCGTATCCCTGTGAGTGATGAACTGCTTTCATCAGTCTGAACTAAATGTTGAGAATTAGTGGAGCTATAAGCCATATTTCATGTTAGGTTACAGGGAAAAACAGTAGGAGGTAGGATTTATGCTCTCTGTATAAATGAACTTCATAAGCTTTTCTTCACAAGGGAAAAAGAAATTGTATCTGATAAAGTTCAGCACTATAAAAAAAAAAAAAAAGCAGCATTTCTAAAGTGGGAAAAAAACAACTTTTGTTATCATCGGTGATTAATTGAATTGATGCGTAACTGGTGTTCCAGAGCAATGGAGATTCGAAACAGTGACAGAGTATGCCCCAGTGGTCCCAATTCTGCTATTACCTGAAATTACAGTCCAAAGCAGACTGACTTGTGCGCCCCACAAATTCATAAAAATTCAAGAGCCACTCTCACCAGTCTGTTTTTGATAAATTCTTTTTGATTCAGTAACCTTTCTTAATGGAATTTCTCTCTCTCTCTTCCTCTCTTTTCTTTTACTCTTTTTTTTCCCACTTTGGTCCACACATTTATTATTCCCTCCCACTCTCCTCCATGGGAGCACAGACCTCTGACTAAACATCCATGTTGTAATCTGTACAAGAATTTACTGATGGTGCATGACAGAAGGGACTTAAAGAAAATTATGCATTTCTTACATCTACCCTAGGGCACACAAATCAAAGTCTCCCCTGAACACTGTATAGTAAAACTGAAAGTAGCTACACTTTATATGTAAATTAGATGATCCCAGGACATAATACAACTAAACATATATCAATGAATGTAGAAACTGCTTTTTCTTTAGTGAGGATAGAAGCCTCTATTTTGTTTTATTTATTTTAATGTATGTCTTTTTCTCAAGTGATAAGAAAAAAATCCACTAGGAACATCTGCATTCACAGGACAGGCTCTAGAGCTCATGATTCTTTTTTTCATTTCTATTTTGATCATTAGACCACCTTTATTTTTCACCACCTTAAGAAAAGTATTTAGAATAGGTCACACAATAACAAGTATCTTGATCTCCTATGGACTCAATCAGGAAAGGAAGAGCATAACTGGGGGAGAGGGAGTGCTCGATATCCCACGGTGCTTCTAGGGCAGAGGGGGATGCAAGGGATGTCTGATTTTATTTTTCGCTTCTTTCTTGCTTGTTTTATAACAAAAGGAAACATAAAGTGTGGCAATGTGGTATCTTGTACGTAATGCCTGCTGCTTTTCCTCACACTAGTTCCTTCCCGGGGGGATGAACCATTAACAGCCGAGCCCCTCCAGCTGCTATTGTTGATGGTTGTGCAAAAGCAGCTGCCACATGCAGGTTTGTTGCAGCTGGGACATAGATCCTGCAACATCTGGGATTGTGTCACTTCCCTCCAGGGCTTCTTCAGCCCTTTCATACTCCAGTTTTTTGATTAAATAGGCAGCGGAGGGTGGAGAGGTCCAGGTATGATCCGTGCACTGAAAGAAGCCGAAGAGAAGGTTCGATGCCAAAACCAAACAGAAAAGTAGAATAGATATAAGGAAGATCATGCTTATTTTACTAGTATTACTTGTTCAGCATTTAGAGAAGTAACTTTCTGCAATTCTTTGTATTGTCTGGTTACAGCATGAGAAATCAGCTCAGTTTGAAGCAGCATAAGAAAAAAAAAAAGGAGATGCCCAAGTTGACCATACCTTGGAGCTCTTGGTTTTTATGGCCTGACTGATTAGCCTGAGCCTTTTCCCACTTCCATAGGTGCGTAGGATCAGATTGCAGCTTGCAGCACATCTCGACAGAGTGCAGTGACACAGGTTAGCTCATCCCCAAATGCAACAGGGCACCAAAATGGAAGCAGGAAAGAACAAATAGCCCAAACATGGAGCATGTTAGCAGAGCAGGTATGAGTTCAGGCTCCTGTTCTATAACAGCCTTTCTGTGGGCGAGTCTATTAGCTTCTCCGTGCCTCTTTTACATATTCATACATTCAAAACGAAACTAGTTTCCTGTCTCACAGGACCACTATGAAAGGTAAATGACATTAAATATTGTAACCTACTCTAATACTGTGATACCAGAGGCTATTTAAGCACCAAAGACAAAAGGAGGGAAATTTTATATGCGCTTTCCCTTTGTGGCAGAAGAAGAGCAGATGGTGATGTCAGCCTTTAAAAGACCAATGTGACACTGGAAAAACACATTTGTGCTTTTCCCCAAAATACGTAGAGGTCTCAAGAAGTGGAAATCCATTGAGGGCCCAACTGGAACAAACAAATCATTGGAACACCTAACTGTCTGCTGCTTGCAGATATTGTGGAAATACATTTCCATGTGGTGTGTGTGATGACAGTGGCTGACTCCCTGCTGTGCTGACAGTTGATGAAGGCAAGGGATTATCCCTCTTTACTCATTAGACAACATAGGATACTGCATCCAGTTTTGAGTTCCCTGATACACGGGGAGAAAGCACTAGTAAGGGCACTGGTAATTGGGAACAAATTCAGTGGAGGGCCAGAGAGATCGTTAGGGGCACTTGCCCCATGAGGACATGCTGAGACAGCTGGTCTTCAGCTTGGAGAAGAGTTGACTTTGGGGGCACCTAATAGCTGCCTCCCACCTGCAAGGAGGCCATCAAGTCCTAGGGTCTCTTCCTATATCCTTAGGTCCTTCCCCACTTGAATGACTCCAGCAGTCAAAATAGCTCTATATTTGTTAACAGTAAAGGAGAGGCGCAAGCTATTTGCTTATGTTTAAAGAGATAGCATATATAGATACAACATCTGGAAAAAGCCCTGCCAGCACACTGTATCCTGTAAATAGATGAGGATATGGAACAAGACCTGTTCAGTGCCTGGGTCAGATTTCTCAGCGGATGTTATCTCTTAATTTCTTTTACATGGCAGATGAGATGATGTTTCCCCTGCAGTAACACAGACATTTTTAACAGACATCACAGGTGGCACTGAGAAGTAGGTTTCCTGTCTTATTTTTCTTTTCCTGTTTTGACCAATACATAAACTCTCCTCCTGAAGACAGAAAAAAGTCTTAGAGTTAAAAATGCCCCTATTTACAGCAGCGCCTCAATGCTGCTGGTATTACGATGTTATCATTCACGCGAGCAACTGTACTAAGAAATTGAGGCGATAAAGGAGGAACCGGTGGTAATGCTTCTGCTAATGAAAATACAGGTACCACAGCAAGTTCCTGGCTGCCCTTCCTGTCTCCCCATCAGCTGTGTGCAGATGTTTCTGCTGGGCTGAGCAAGAGGCATGGTGACAGAGGAGCCTGCTTTTCTGTGTGGGAAAAGGAAAGGGCAGGCAGTTCGTGCATCCATCCTGGAGTGACCAGCCTGTACAAACCTACTTGACTTTGACTCTGGCAGCAGCACGTGGCTCCCTGCAGCCCCTTCCCCTCTGCTGCCAGATCCCTTGACCCCAGCAGGAGCATTAGCATTGTTACAGCCCTGGCTTCTTTATGGCTGAAGCAAAATGTTAATTCCAAAATTTTGGCAATTCCTTTCCCTTTTCACAGGCACAATGTCCACCATTACACAACTAACACTGATTTTGGGTAGATCCTTTACCTCTTGGGGGCTTCTAATGTACACTCCACTGTATCAAAGACTTGCCCTTGCCACAGACATCTGGTAAAAATTCACCCATGAATCTCCGGGCAGAAGCACATAAAGGACTGTCATTTATCACTTCTTTTCATGTGAAAATGGCCGTGCGGCAGTGCAGACAAAATCCCAGCTCAGCACTTGAAGGATAGCTGACGCTGTTCTGCATCTGTATCAACTGCAAATGTTTTAGTAACCTGCCGGATAAAAACATACAAGGGGTACGGTTACAGCATTCATTGTACAGGCTAGATGTCGCTAGGTAGTATATCACCCTTCCAGAAAACAGCCAGAAGAGCAGCTCTGAGATAGGCTATCTTCATGTTAAACAGCACTCTATATTATAGCACTTGAAACTCAGCCACTTGTTTCCCAAAGAGCAAAGCATGGCAGATGCCTTCACCATTGTGACCTGTCACATGAAGATTTATAAGTCACAAGGATGCCAACGATTCAGCTCCCCCACTTGGCCAACTGAATTAAATACTTGGTATTTGTTGGGAAAGTGAGACTGTAGTTCTGGACTGGTACAGTCATTGTGGCTGCTCAGAGAAACAGAGCCTGTCACCCCACTTCTCCACTGGCACTGCAATGCCAGCAACTCTCTCCTCCCCTGAGCTAGTATTTGAAGAGAGTCAGGGGCTTGCAAGGAGTGCACGGTGCTTGCCAGCTGAATCACAGCAGTTGGTACGCAGAAGATTGATGGGAGGGCAGAGGGAGGTAATTTCAGCAGGAAACGTGACCCGGTGTCTTTGGGAGGGAGACCCTTTCTATAGAAGAGAAAATTTTAGCAGGAATGAGTAGAAGAGGATCCTGGATAAACTGCAACTGGAATAAGACATACCTCTGAATGAGAGATGGGAAAATAGAACAGGGAAATAGCAGAGTAGGAAAAAATAAAGTTTAGAGAAAATGTGAGGGTTTGCCTAAAGTAGGCGAGGAAAGATGAAGAAGATATAAAGAGGAATGGAGAAGCTGGCTAGAAGGCAAGCATGAAGATTGTGGTGGGGCGGAGAGGCAGAAATAAAGTGAAGAAAAAAGCAGAATAGGAAGATACAGGCGAGAAAGTGTTTCTGCACCAAGTTTGCACAGGCTCTTGTGAAGATAGTTGCCTAGGTGCCTATGTGCTATGCTCCCCACCTACTCCAGGGTGGTAGCATGGTACAGATGTCTGTGTTGGCCCTGCATGAAGCCAGCACAGTCCCACAGGACTTACAGGCTGTGCAGCACAACTTCCTTGCCTCAGATTTGTACCTCTACAGTAAGATCTACTCAAAGACTGGAAGCCACTTGGCCCAGCAGCCAATACCTGAAAGGCAATTATTTACTTAAGGTTCATGAATTAATATCCAGTTCCTGGAGTCATCTGGCCCTTCACTCTTTGGCAAGCTGCTGTCTCTCTTTGCCTTTTTTTTCTCCCCCCCCCCGCCTTTTTTTCCCCAGTGCTTACAAGGTAGTGTGGAGCTGTTGATGTGTTCAGAACAGGTTTTATCTTGAAGACATCTGCTTATGCCGAGGGAATAGTATGAACTTCCAGTGACCTGTAGAGCCTGCATTCCTAATTAGCGGAAAAATAGTCCATAATCAGGGTTTTGCCATTTCAATGGAGTCTAAAGATAGAAAGGGTATGTTCTTGTCTGGGGTCACGAATAATCATTTTGGACTATAGAGCTTCGTTCTGACCTAGAGTTAACCAGGTGCAAAGCTAGTAAGCAGCGGGACCAAATTACACCATCTCACAGAGTACATCTACCCTGAGGGCTTGCCTTATGCTTTTACTCACATTTTTGCTTCCAACCTCTAACAAACATATACAAACCCTTTAAGCATGACTGGGTAAGTGCTTTGAAACAATGCCCACTCTTATGGCTGTTTTGCTGCAGGCCATCAGCCCTGAAAAGGTGCATGAAGAGCTGAGCATGTGCCCTCCGGCATCCTTACACCATCCCCAGCACCTGCCAGCCCTTCTCACCACTTGCTCCCCATTTGTCTCCTACCCACCTGCCTTTTCATATATATATATTGTATTTACCTCCTGACAACTTGCCTTTTTATATTTTCAGGAGCAACATTCAGCTCCTGGAACTACTCATCCTCCTCCATCCACTGCACCACCCCACCATAGTGAGGGGTCAGAACCCAAATTGTCTCAGGGCCTCCCACTATGTGGACTCTCTCCATTGCAGTAAGTGTTTGATCAGGAGCAGCCCCACCTGTAGCAGGCACAATGAACCATTCCCAGGGCCATTCAAATTACTGACTGTGGTGGCAGGATTTCAGTTTGGAGTTTGGCAATGTTGATTGTAGCTTCCCAGAAGAAGGGATTGGTTATCCCTGTGAGTGTCTTCTGTGGTGCAAACATAGCCACAAATGTACTCAGAAGGGTTAGGGGAAAGACAAAGATAATATACCACGGGATATATCATAGCTGGATTGATAGTATGCACAGGAGAAAACAAAAAGATGACCGTAGACAGTAACAGAGCTGCTCGTTCAGACCGCAAACTGACTTTGAGATGCTAGCTCTCTGCCTTGTCTTCTCTTCTCTCACAGCCTTCCCTCTGACTGGTAAATCACAGAATCACAGAATTGTTGAGGCTGGAATAGACCTCCGAGATCATCAAGTCCAGCCTATGACCCAACACCACAACACCTACCTAGACCATGTCACTAAGTGTCATATCCAATCTTTCCTTAAACACCTCCAGAGATCCATCACTAAATCTCTACACTGGAGAAATTGAAAACATAAATGTCCATAACTATCCCTTGTTCCTTACATTGATTGAGGTGTTTCAGACAGAAATGTATATTAGAACATTCCTCACATGTCTAAGTGTAAGTTTGTAGCTGGGGAAAGACACTGCACTCTAATTTCATGGTTTAGTTTGAGTATGTCTCCCCACCTTCAGAACATTCATTTCCCAACTGGTCCTGAATATCGGAGTGAGTTTGCATAATGGATCACTATGGCTTCTCTACAGAAACAACTCTGAAAGCGGAACATTGTTCGTGCAGTTAATAAGGATGGCCTCCCAAATCGGAAGGCAGTGGCACAAATCCACCGAGAAGAGTCCTCCCAACACAAGGACAGTTTCCAGGAAATTGTGGGCTGTTGCTGTCAAAATTATAATTACAGACCAGTTAATATATGAAGATCAGTTTCTTCTCCTTGCCGGTGGTCTGGCTCCCTGTTGTCACCTGCAGGAATTCTGCTGTGGATTAATAAATAAGATGACATGCTTCCAGATAAGTATGCTTCTGCCCATCCTCCTTTCAGCTACAGGCAGTCAAAACTCCGTGAAATCCTGCTGGGACTCCTTGAGAAAGATTCGTCTTTACTTTCTATTTTTTTATTTTTTTTTAAATCTACTCTGAAACAAAAGAAAAGAATTTGTTGATGAAATAAACTACACTCTGAAAAATACAATTGGCCATCCTCAGGAAATCCACAATGATTTTCCTTTGACCAGGGTTTGTGTCTCTCGAGCATGTTCTCTTACAGAGTGTGCACGTTTGTCAATGTTCACTGTTATCTTCATTGCTTTATGTGCACAGGGGTATAGTGTCAATATTCCACAGTTTCAGTTTTCTAGAGGACAGGGAAGCAGTGATGGCAGACAGTTCTTTTAGGAGTAGTTTCTAAACAGTCATTATTAGAGCTGAATAATTCAGAAAGTTTTCATATAATCTTATTTTAGGCCCTGATCTTCCCAAGACAATGTTCATGCTTCGCTTTTTGTTTACACAGTTACACTGAATTCAGCAGAAGCAGGTCATCCCATTTAAAGCAAAGGCTATCATAAATCACCCTGCTGCATCAAGGCCTCAATTCCAGTCTGTTCATAGACATTCCGGGGGGCAGGGGGGTGGCGGTGTGTGTGTGCAAGGAAGAAGAAATAATTTTGCTTTGGCCCTACTTAAATTCCTTTTATGTTCACTTTCTGTGATAGTTTGGGGAATAGACCTTTGGTAATAAAACCGAAACAAACCAAACATGAGGAAATAGGTTTTAAAGCCACATATGTATGTTCTTGTGAAAACCCAGTTACATGTTTGCATAAACAAGGATTCAAGACAGGTATTTGAATGATGCATACGATTTATTAGAGCACCAGCAGCTACGTACTGTGGATATCTGTTTTCAATCCACAGAGTTAAAGATTGGAAAAGGTATCTGTTGAATCCATTTGAATAACAAATAGACCAGGGAATCACAATCTGTTCTCAGCTATTCAATGGATGAAAACCAGTAATTCATTGAATATATTAGTCTCTCAATTCTAGTAATTATTACAGACAAGTTAGAGATTTGAAAACAATCATTTCAGGAGCTATACATTATTTCTACAAGCAACTGATAAGTGATGTTAGTGATGTACTTCTTGGCTTCTGGCTCAGTCACAAGTAGTTCGTAACAAATCCTCCCCACTCGCTGTTCAGCGGCTGGCTGACAGTGTACTCAGCCAAGCACGGGTATAAGGATTTCTAAGATCAAAGCAAATGTTAGCTACGTTATTCATGTGGCATTAGATTTTTGACCCCTGCTTGTAACTCACAAATCACAGTTATGAAACTTAGTCACCTAAAACATCTGCAAATGAATTTCAGCAATCATTTGAACAGTTGAGCTAATTTGTACCATCAGTACATAGGGAAGGAAATCTTGGATATATTCATTTTGCATGAAAGCATGAATGAAAGGATTTCAAGGACAACCGGTAGAAAAAAGCAAAAGCATTTTTAGGAGAGCAGAGACAACACTAGAGATCTGTCGGCAGCCAGTATTTCCATGATCAATCTTCAATTTTTGCAGAATTTGGTCAGCAATTAAGGCAAGTTTTGCAATCCTCCTATCAGGCAAGTTTCTCCAGAGTGTCCATTCCTTTGGCAGCCCCTGTGACGAGGCACTGGGCTCCTGGGCTTCCAGCACCCTTGCTTGCCAGAGGAGTCCTGGGAGCCCCTGGCTCCTACAGCTCTACAAAGGCCACTGGGCTCCCAAGTGCTCCCAGCAGGACCTGGGGGCTGCGGCCTTCCCATCCACAGCCTTATAATTCAGAGAGCCAAGTGGCAATTTTGTGGCTTTGTCTCACAGAGAGTATTTAGGAAATAGTCATTTTTCCCTCAGAAGCCATTTCATCAACCCAAGTCAGAAGCAGCTGGATGTCTACAGAAAAATCTGGAAAACCAGCATTACATGTGGAAAGAAGAGGACAGAGCACTAAGAGGGATGGCGGATTGCCATTTTGTACTCACCCAATTAATATGTTCCTTCCTCCGTTTGCTCACTTTGTCTTTCCAGGCTTCATAATCTGTGGTGAACAGATCAAGGGGTGGAGCTGAACTGGCAACTGTCACCTTATAACATCACTCCTATAAACACATAGTACTAGCACAGGCAGAAGGCACCGTCGTGCTGATCATCATTCTCTGAGTCAGCCATTTGCGAACACCTTCTCCAGGCTGTCATCTTGCCACTATGAATTCAAAATCTGAGTCAGAACCCAATTTAAACTGCTATAATTAACACTCCCAATTTAACTAAACCTAGCAGTTTGTCATGTTGCATTCTCTGCATAAATCTGAGCTTCTCCTGTTTGGGCTCCTTCGTGCTCCTCTGCTCGGCCCCTTGTGCTGCGAAGCAGCTCGCGCCGGGTGAGCACCAGCACATTTTAGGCTCCCGTCAGGGCAGAGTCCAAGAGCAGCTGAGCAACAAACCTCAACCGTTATGGTTTTGCTTCTTTGTTAAATACCAAAGTACCAAACGTGACGGACTGGATGCTGCCGCACGCTAATCTATAAATAACGATGAGTAAAATGGGGGTGAAGCTTTGCGAATTGTTTGTCAGTGAAACAGCGAAACTATTATATAACAGAGCAGCCCACTGCAGCAAGGGAGCTCCCAGGAAGAGCCTGGGCTGGTGAGGGAAACGCCTGGGTGCTGCATGAGGGAAAGAGAGTGGAAGCATCTTGCTTGCTGGGGAGCCCCAGGAAACTCAGACCAGCCAAGATTCCTATGTAGAATCATAGAATCATAGAATGGTTTAGGTTGGAAGGGACCTCCGAAGGTCATCTAGTCCAACACCCCTGCAATAAGCAGGGACTTCCACAACTAGATCAGGTTGCTCAGAGCCTTGTTAAGCCTCACCTTGAATACCTTCAGGGATGGGGCCTCAACTACCTCCCTGGGCAACCTGTTCCAGTGTTTCACTACTCTCATGGTAAAGAACTTCTTCTTAAAATCTAATCTGAATCTGCTCTTCTCTAATTTAAAACCATCGCCCCTTGTCCTATCACTACAGGCCTTTGTAAAGAGTCCCCCTCCAGCTTTCCTGTAGGCCCCCTTCAGCTACTGGAAGGTCGCTATTAGGTCTCCCTGAAGCCTTCTCTTCTCCAAGCTGAACAACCCCAGCTCCCTCAGCCTGTCTCCATAGGAGAGGTGTTCCAACCTACTGATCATTTTCACGGCCCTCCTCTGGACTCATTCTATCAGGTCCATGTCCTTCTTGTACTGAGGGCTCCAGAGCTGGACACAGTACTCCAGGTGAGGTCTGACCAGAGCAGAGTAGAGGGGCAGAATCACCTCTCTTGATCTGCTGGCCACGTTTCTTTTGATGCAGCCCAGGATGCGATTGGCCTTCTGGGCTGCAAGCGCACACTGCCTGCTCATGTCCAGCTTCTCGTTCACCAGCACTCCCAAGTCCTTTTCTGCAGGGCTGCTTTCTATCTTTGATAATTGTATATCAAAGAAACTAAACATGAGGCCTCTTTCTGTTAGCATTTCTAAATGCTGTTATTATTAATGAATGCTTCACTCTGAGAAAGGTCTCCTGTCATTGTGGATGGCTAAGGGAAGTCCCTGCATTTATTTGTAGGGAATTCCCTGAATTTATTTTTAGGGAATTGCAAATAGGTGACTTACGGACTAACTTGTGTTTTTGCAGCCACAGGTGATAGCGTGCCAAAACTGTGGGTGGAAACATATTTTTGAAGAATATGTCTTTTAAAGATTTAGGGAGTATTTTTTTCCTCCACTTTCTTTCCATTGCTTCCTTTCCTTCCTCTGACGATGCAGTCTGAATGATGCATTTGGTCTTTTGTGTTTTGGTGTTATTTATTTTTACAGTGCTGCCTTAAAGCCACTAGTAAGAGCTTCTGTCTCTTGACCCAAGTGCTGAGCAAGTGCAACTGAAGAACCATCTGCTGCCCAGAAGTGCTTACAATCTGCATTCATTGGGAACACATGAAGAGATTAACTCAAATTCATACAGCAGATCAACAGGCAAGTTGGGATAAACTTCATCTCTCCAAATCTGATTCAGGAAGCCTATGCCATAAACTGCACCCATTCTGCTGTCTCAACACTTTGCTGTGATTTCTCTTCATCCTGCAGCCTCCTATGGATGCCCACTGCATGTTCCCCTGTGTGAACACACTCGGTTGAGCCTGTAGCAATGGAATTTATTTTTTTTTCTGATACTTATACATTGCCCTACTTTCTTATAGAAATACCTACATGTAAAAAGTTACGGATTTTTTGAGAAGTCACTGAGCAACCCATGACTCCCATGCCAGCTGTGCTAAATGTTCCTATTTTAGTTTTAATTAATTTGCAGTCTTCTCATGATGTTCTCTTCATTATTTTAGCATCAATTTTACATATCGCTGTATAAATGATCATTATATATCTTTTGAGAGAAATATATCTTCGACAATACATTTTTAAACGTCTACAACTGTACATTTCCACAGTGAATCAGGAAAGTATACAGTGTTCTCCAAATTAAACTCTTGTCCTTTACCAGCTATTATAGAATATGTGTATGCACATAATAGACATATATATAGTATTATGTATCTGCATAGACACATATGCAGAAAAACAATCCAATGTAGTTCTTATTTCTACTCTAATAACCAAACTGAGAAATAAAAAATCTTCCCTCATCACACATCTTTCTAGTTCAGTGAATTATTTTTTACTGATGTTGTGAGTCTTAATTTTAAATCCAGTTTAGATGAAAAAAATGGCCAATCATCTACCTTGTTACTCTATAAAAAATATTTCTATTGCAATATAAGTGGAAAGAAATATAATTCGTAAAATGGTGAATTACATAATGATTATAGTGGAGAAATACATTCTCTTAACATAATTTGTTAAATGGAGGGATTTAATATGAAATAGTAGATTTCCAAATTCATACAAATAACACCAGATGGTGAGTAGCTAGTTTTAATTAAATTAGGTTTGATAATTATAGCTGTTTAATTTTTAGGTTTGACTCAGATTAGAAGGAATGTATTATTTCGCTGTAAATTTATTTTTAGTTTCCTTTCAAGGTTGTGAATATTGTGTTATTCGATGCTGTCTGGACTGGCAGAGAGTTGCAATCAGCTTTCTGGTGGCTCACTTTGGGCTGCCTTGGTCCTGCTTCAGCAATCCAGATGATGTGGCGTGCTGTGCTTGGGCTGGGACCCCTTTGATGGAGTCAGAGGGATTTTTGCCAATGAAAGCAGGAGAGAGTTTCTGCCATGGCAGCGAAAGATGTTTCCACAACCCAGTCTACTGGCTCCAATGCTGCATTTCAGCTGCTTTTGAGCAAAGGAAGAAGCCTGATGAGAACAATATCTTTGGGATTGTGTAGAGCTGGATGACCCATGCTCAGCCACTTGCATTTCTGTGCTGTGTCTGCAGTGACCTATTTATACAGGCACACACTTGCACTCACTACAGCTTGTGTCCTGCAACATTTCTCAAGGAGGACTGTGCAAAAGTGAAAGCCTGGCCAGCCACACACAGCAATAAAGCGATGGGTCCTGGGACTTGTACTCCTCTCCAGCGCACCCTTTCTCATTACTATCGCTTTCCAGAAATTCATCTGGTTTGGTCTGAATTTTGAGTTCACCAAGTCCCAATGACTCCACTGAGTCATGGAAGTATGCTTAAAGCTACAAATATGTCCAAGCCCTTTTTAGACCGTGAACAAAGTCCAAAGCCTATTCTGTAGGACCAACTCCCTGATAATCCACGTCCATAGGAATCACCTCCTGCCCTTGGATCAAGCCAAGTGTAATTTGGACAAATCAGGACCCATATAATTGACTTTGTTCTCATTTACGGGTTTCATGGTTTCAGCTACAAGAACAAACAAACACTTTCATCAGCTTTTTAGATTACACCTGCTGAATGGATGTTGGCTGCAGTGAGGTCTGGGAATGCTTAGCTTCTCTCCAACAGCAAGGTGTTGCAGGTAGAAATACCCATATGAGAATAACTATGAAACATTTACTCCTTCAGGCCTATCAGAGGAAGGACTCTTTCAGTATAACTGAGTTTGTGGCATACTTCTCAATTGCTCGATCTGTTTGTTAACCAGTCTCCTAGAGCTTGTACACCAGAGAAAGAGGTGGAGTGGGGTGGGGAACAAAGAGGTTTGATTCATTGGATCATCACAGCTCAAAGGCACTGGGAATATTGTAATTGTAATTGAATATTATAATTACAATTGAATATTATAATTTAGAATTTGAATATTGCAATTAAGATGTGTTCAGGATCTGGCTCTAAGTCCTGGAAATCATGAGATACTCACGACTTCCATCAAAGAGCATTTCAGACTCCAAGAAGCCAGTCTGAGGGTTTACTCTCCATTTCAGATGACATTATGAAACTTAAAAGATGCCTTAAATTGCCTGCCTCGCTGCAGTTTTCTTAGAGCTGGCACTTGGGCTGACACACAGGCAAGGTGGTGCTGTCCTGCCTCCTCTCTCAAAAGCCCTTTTTCTTTTATCTCAGTTTTCTCTCGGCAGGGTTCTTCTTCCATTATCTGCCTAGTGCAAATCCTGTCTCCTGCTCTGCCTTCTTTTTCGTGCGTGTGCTGAAAAGTGGCCTCCCTGAATTTGTATTATATTGATTATGTAAATCAGCACTTCTCTAGATTGCTTTTCCTTTGTGAACTGGGAGTATAATTTGCAGTCTTCTACCTGATAATTGTGAGGATAATTTGAGCTGTCTCTTTGTGGAGTCATCGGTGACTGTTTTAATTCCCATATGTGAGCAGTGCTCTTTTTTCTCAAACTTTTTCCCTAATCCTGCCTCTTTCTGAAATACTGGATTGATTCTGCTGTTCATAATAGCATCACCTGAAGTGTATTTTGGAATTTCCATTGCTAGTGAGATTGAAATTTATCTACAGTGTGACAGGTTTTTCAACTTTTCCAGAAAAGATATAATCGCATAACTACCAGCCTGACAATAAAATTGTCTATCTGTAATGGAAAATTGAGGACTCAAATATGGTCCTTTTTTTCACCCGAAAATGTTTCAAAATGAAGTAAAACAATACCATTTTGTTGTGAATGGTATATATCTTTCATCGACTTGAAATGCCAACTATAGACATGAAAATTAAAATAACGAGAGGTTCATGACATCCTGTTCTCTCATTCAGCATCAAATGCAACCCACTTGCAAAGTACCATGTAGCACATTTAGCAGGAAATGAGATTTAATAAAGCTATTCACAAGGTTTCTAAAGGGAAAATGAAAAAAAAAAAATAGCCTCTTACTGGCAAGTGTCTCGGAAAAGAAGACCATTGCTTTATAATGTCATTCAAAAAAACCCCCAGAAAACCAAATCACTGCAGTTTCTTTCTCCCTTGTTGATACAAAATTGGTATTGGCTAAGCACTGGAAATATACTGACGGTTTTATAAGATAGAGGTGGAGAGCAACTCTAGGCCAATATGTTTAGGTGTGAGACCCAAGCCAGGTCCCTTTGGTGCCTGTGGTCCTCTGGAGAGAGCTCCCAGAGCATCCAGAGGTTGCACAGAGCATAAAGCCAGGATGTCTCTACAGTACCCTGGGCAGGACTAATAAAAACATGTCTCTCTCCTCAGCTTTCATCTACAGATCAGACATTTCAGGCCTGCCCTTGTGGAAAATCCATACAAGATGTGGTTGTGATTGAGCTAGCTTCTTTGGAACTGAGTTTCACTAGTAATCACACCATTTAAAAAGGAGAATAATCTCTTAAGCTGCAACAAAATCTAAAACACTCTCAAATTTCTCACAAAAACATCTCTCCTCAAAAAAAAAAAAAAAAAAAAAGTTGACTAAGAAATTTTTATTTTTCTAAACTCACAATATTTCCTTCTGCTAGTTTAATTAATAAAGTATATGAAACACTGCACAAACTTTTCTAAATGCAAAATACTTTGGAAAAAGTATCAGTATGATCCATTCCAAATATGTCCAAAATGGGTGACATCTTGACACAATCAATATAGTTTTTTTTTATTTCTGTCTGCAAGAGAAATGTCATTGTAATTAGTACATTCTCATGAAATATTTCCCTTTGGACAAACTGGTATTTTCTAATAGGAAAATATTCTGCTAGAAAATTTCAGATCAATGCTACTGTTAACGCACTACTCAATTACACCTGCAAATAAACTCACACATCTGGGCTCTGTTAAAATCAGCAATAAATCTGTCAGAGGCTTCAGAGAGTCCTGAATCACAAATGTATAGGTACACGTGTATGAATATATGTAACTGTATCATTTATATGTATCATCTATCTTTTACATATCTATACCTAGATAATTATAGCTCTTGCTATATGCACACCAGGAAAATGACTGGTCTAACAGATGGGAGTCCTGCAGGAAACCCTGAGAAGAGCCAGGGTTGGGGGAGAAGCGAGGCAAAGGCATATGTTTTGTTGTAGCTTGAATTACCAGAGAGCTAATCCCCAGGAAGGGGGTACATTTGACCTTCTGCAGCATGGGGAAGGTTAACCTTTAATATTTCTCAATCAACACATTCCAGGGGAAACTTTCTGTTTCACTGCAGTATTAAAAAAGCATCAAGATATTTGCATTTTTAGTAAGACAGAGATTCTAGAGGAATTTTTTTTTTCAGCACTAGTCATGTAGTTTTCCAATACTGTACTAGCTGAACAGTCAGTCAAATAAGACTCTCTCTTAACTCTTGAAATGTGGCCTGTTTCCCAAATTCAAACAAAGTGGTCCAAGATGTTTATTTTCATTCTCGGTTAGCCAGTTAATGGTTTGAATGTGATATTAAGCATCATTATCAACTGGTGAAAGGTGAAATGATTGAAATGAATAAGAAATGCTACATTTCAAAATGTATGGGGCAGTACTGCTCCCATGAGAGCTCCCTGATAGATTTAGGGTATGGAGAGCCAATTCTTTATCATCATGCCTGCCCTGTTCTTAAATATTCTGACATCAAACTGAACACTGAATTATAACACTGGAATATATCATGCAAGTAATAATTCAGTGGCAGAAATTCATATCCTCATAGGAAAAATTTCAGAAGTAGGTAAGATTGTTTGAACAGTAGGAGTGAGGAAAAAAGTCTGTGAATGAATATTAAGAACACATTTTCAATGTAAGATCTAAAAACTATCGATTCAAACACAACAGACTAAAAAACAGGCTAACAAATTTTCAACACAAGCAAAATAGTATTAAAAAATACAATAGGCTAAAAGATACAGATATAAATGTAATAGGCTAAAAAATACAGATATATGTGGTATAAGCATATAGGTGTCCGTATCTGTATGTGTGAGTACGTGTCCGTGCACATATGCACAGAGCTAAGAAGCAAGGGCATCCCTTTCTCTTCGACATCTACACAGAAATACTTTTTCCCTCTAGTTATGCTTTTGAAAAGTCAGTAATATTTTTTTCCTTAAGCCCAGTACAAAAGTCCTCTGAGATTTGTCTTCTGTTCTGACCTTAATTCTGTTAGTCATGTCTAGGTACTGTAGCAATCTTTAGGTTAAAGTATGACATATCGCACACATTCACAGAATGGAAGCTTTAACTTCAAATTTTTCTGCTTTTGTGTATTTATGTCAGAGCACTATCATGGCTCTTTCACTGGAGGAGGACAGAGATTATGGGCTTGTTATCTGGCCAGGAGTTTCTGTGCTTCAAAAAATATAGGTCTTGATAAGCTGTCTCCCCTAGCGAGGGAATTAACATCCCTCTTGGGTTTCTTAGGATAGCAGGTTCTGTATATGCCAAGTATCTCTCTATCTATCCCTCAGCATTCACTGTAAGACATGTATACATGTATGTGCATATATGTGTATGCATAAATGAGTACAAATATGTGAATATCTGCAATTATATATTATGATAATTAGAGAGAATATCTTTGTACACGGAGCTGAAATGATGTTTGTTCTAGTTGTCACATTCCGCAGATTTGTATTGGAAGCCCTTAGTTTAACTTCATCAACATATCACACAGAATTGGCAAACAAGATTTAAAAATATTGGGTTAATTACAAAAGTAGAATCAGAAAAGTTAAAAATGTTAATGTGCATCATTGCTGCAGCACAACCTTTTGAGCACTAACTGATGAGAATTTATTGCAGGAGTTAAGACAGGAATGTACCACAAGTGCAAGAGGAATTAAAGTGCATTGGAGTGCTCTTTTATATTAAATAGTCCTGATAATGTTCTCACATGCTCACAGTAATAACTCTGCATTTGATTTTAATTGTGTAGCTGTCTGGACTGTAATCTCTATCTACCAAGCACTTACGCTGTTGAAACTCACCGTCGAGGTATTTGGGAACTCACGACAGGCATCCATCGATATCTCAGTAGTATAGTGTACAGTCCCTGAATGTTTATCATAATATTTTTACTTTTCTGATCCCCAAGAACATGCTCTGGGATCACAGGCATATGGTAGGGTGTCTTTTTAATCTCTACAGGGAGATGAAGGAGCAAACCTTTGCTAATGCACTCGCACTCTCTCTGTCTGGCTAAGGGAACAAGCACGACATTCCTGTTATAAAAGACTTCACTGCTTGCATTAGAGATGGCAGTGAAGTAGCCTGAGGGATATGCTTGTGTGTTGTGCTAACAACATATGTTAGATCTATGCCAACATCCTCCTCACTGAGTCTCCCAGGTGCCTTAACTACAGCTGAGACACAAAGGCTGGTGGTACCTGCTCCAAGGAAAGAAGAGTCAGAGGTAAATGCTAGAGACAGCTTTCAGGAATGGAGAATATGAGCTGTATGCCACACATTTGCTTGGTTTCAGATCTAGTAGTAATTCCAGACCCCTGGTAGGACCTAATTACCTCCCATCTGAACACTAACTCAGAAGCTAAACACTGTCGAGGAGAGATGGGGACTCATTTCCAAGAACACAGGCACAAACACATTTTTATTGGCCATAGAGAGAGGTACTGCGTGTGCCAATATAGCATGGATGTCTGACTCAGAACATAAAGTGCAGGTGCCAGCAGTGAGAAGATGCTGTTAAGAAATACCAGCTCTCTGGGACTGCAAAGTATCAGCTGTCTGGGGAGACCAGAACCGGGAACAGAAAGAGCCGCTGATGACTGAAGATGTGTTTTCTTTGCCATCTCATCAGCAACCCTCACGCTCTTCACCCTGGAGTCGGAGTACAGAGCCATGGCAGCAGGAGTGATGAACCTGTCCCTTTTGAGACTGACCCAAAAACTCTGACCCCCTCTTCCTCAGAGAAACTTGCAACATCAGAGACTCTTCATCCGCATGGGAGAGGAGTGAGAGGACAGCATTAGATAAATGCTGTTATTCCTCTCCTCCTCACGAGATGTTCCTGGCAGCGGATAAGACCGCATGGCTTGTCCTCATCCTTGGAGACTGCTCTAAGAGGTAACCTTCAGAGAAGAGAAAACCGACAGCATTACTACATTTTTACAGTGCCTTGCACAATGTATCCCTGATCTGACTGGGCCTTTGGGCACACCAGACCTACAGGTAGTAACAACAAACAGTGACTGTCTCTGAGAATAAGAGTGGGAAATGAAATTATCTTTGGATAAAAATAGTTCCTTTTGATTGTGTATTTTCTGCTGGCTCTTTGCCTTCAGGCAACATATGACAATTTGAGGAGAAGCGTTTTTATCCCCTAGGCAAGGTTTTATTGCTCTCTGCCTTAAAGTCAGTCAATATTTGTAATTATCTGTCCATCCCACAGGTAACCATAGGACTTTTTGGAAAAAAAAATCAACCAGAATGAAGATGGCAGCACAGTTTCTGACAAGATGTGGAGAATTAAGATGACAAAAAGCAGACTGGTAGGTTTAAATCCCCTGCATTGATCTGAGAGACTTTCTTGTTTTATACATCCTTCTGGTCCTTTATACTTCAATGTTACGCTTACTATGCAAAACCCATGTAGATACAAGGATATGTCTGCCCATGCATATGCACTTGCATATGACTGTATTTGCTTATTTGCATGTGTATGAATACATGCAGCACGTGTGGGTGGTGAGAAGCTAAAGGAACATTTTCAAGGTTGACGAGACCAAAATTTGATTGTCCTTCAACCGGCTGGGTTTTTCTAACTGCATGCTGAGGCAGCAGGAGAAAGAATCCCCTTTTGGGCAGAAGGATGCAGCAAGACTGAGCCTGCAGGAGGACAAAAACCCCCAGCTCATCAGCTTGGTGCTGAAGAGTTAACTCAGCAAGATGCAGTTCTCTGTCAGCATGGTTATGCTGCCGACAAGCCTCGATGATAATATAGACATCCTCTCCTCTCTGGCACCCAATGTGAAAAGAAACTTGCCTGGAGATGAGTCTCTCGAACTCTGCACACAGGATCCTAACAGCCTGTGTCCCTTGCCAGCTATCAGTGACAGAGCTGACATGGAGACGCAAGAGAGGGCACAGCTGGCATGCAAAACCCTGCCATCAGCATGCCCGCATCTGCTGAATGTGTTGTGAGCCATTCACCCAGATGGGATTTTAATATGGCTTCATCCCTCCTTTTTGAAAGTGGTATTTTTCCCCCATAATAATAGAGATGTGAAAAAAAGAGCCAACACCAAATTAAATGTTTTTAGGGCAGCACACGTGTATGAAATTTTAGGCCTGTTGACCTTGGCAGGGTCCCCATAAGAAATTACTACAAAATTAGTGGCATTTGTTATTCTGAAAGGCTATCAGCCACGAAGGCAAAGGCAAAGGCAGACAGAGGGAGAAGCAGCCTGCTGAGGCAAGGCCCAGTCCTGGAGGTCTTGCCCGCCATCCCACAGCGTTCTGCAGGTTTGAGTGCAGGGTGCCTGGTGGGTAGTGGTGAGATGAGGGGGTGGACGTGTGGCACAGTCAGTCCTACGCTTCACAGTTCCTCAATTGCAGCTGCCACCAGTGGGAGTTTATGGCACCAGGCGCCCTACACCCAAACCTGCAAAGTGCTGCAGGAGCTCACAGGTGCTGACAGCTCTTGTCACCTCCCAGGAAGTGCTCAGACCCACACAGGACTGGGCCATGCACCCCACTCCCACATGGCATCTCGCCCGTCGGCTACTGACACCAGCTGCGAACTCTAATAGATTTTTTTTTATTTCACAGATGGACAGACAGCTCTGGACTTGACCCAGCAGATTCCTCACCTTTCTTCCATGGCCTTTATATTTCAGCGAAATGCCTTAAATAGCATTTGTGTAATCATGCTTTTCTGCTGACCCATATTCTTAGCAGAGGTTCAAACCCTGCTGGCAGCTGCTCCAGGTTCAGCTTGTTAAATCCTCCTTGGGTAGCTGAGGAAGCAGAATTAGTTATCCAGGAGAAGAACCAAGTGCTAGGAACAGGGACAGGAAATGTAAGGGACAGCCTAGGTCCTGGAGGTGCTAGGACAGAGCCCCATGTTCGGTTTCTCTTCTGCTGTGATTTTTGCAAGACAAAGCCCCTTGCAGGCATGAACCTGGGCACTGATTTAAAGGCTCTGTGCTCTGCTAGAGGCAAGCTGCTCAGTTCCCTGCACCTCTGAATAAAATTCAGAAGAGCCAGAGGGGTCAGTATACAGCTCAGTATACCCCATAAGAAATGTTGACACTGGCTCTATAACATACTGCCTCCACTTCCCCCACCTCATAGGACACAGATGCATTCACATGGCAAGAAAGAGCTGATTTCCAATTTGATGCTAACAGAACTGAATGCGTTGGGGTTCCCTTATTCCTGCCTCTTCCTCTTTCACACAGTATCCTTGTGACAAGGACTTGGGATAGCAGAGATCCCAAGCAAAAATCCCTTTTCTCTGAATCTCCACTCTCTCCTCTTAAAACTGGTCATTCTCCAGAGCTAGATACAAAATTTGTTAAATTTTACTTTCTTCTAGCATGGGCACATGTGGGTGCCAGTACCTGCTCTAAGAGGCTCCTTTTTTAGGCAAGATTCAAGAGCATGGTAGTCCCCAGGTATGCAGGAAAACACGGATTTGAACTTCTGCAGGCAGGAGAGTAAACTGCACTTTTACTTGCCACAGCTAGGATGAGTGCCTTCACCATGCTGCCAGGAGGTACATAATATGTCCCTGTTTTCACTATCCCCACTTCATGCTAAGAATCCATTTTCTAGTCTGGACCACCTGAAAAATACGTAGTTTGTGGATGTCACTGGGCTTAAGCATGTGTTAAAGGCTGAGTTGCTAAGCTCTGATAAGGTACTCAGGTCCTTAAAGGATCCTATAAAATACAGCTGTCAGAAGTGTAGCTAAAGATTTGAGGCATCTGCAGGAGCAAGCACAGGTTTATAGGCTCTTACTCCTGTGTTGGGTTACCAGAATTTGCTCATATCCTTTTCCAGACTTGAGCCTTGCCCTATTCATAGCACAATAATTGGATTTCACCACTAACCAATTTTACTAAGGCTCATGAATCATAGAGTCATAGAATCACTATGGTTGGAAAGGACCTCCAGGATCATCTAGTCCAACCTTCATCCCAGCATCCCTAACCACTAGACCATAGCCTCAGGTGCCACATCTACTCATCTCTGAAACACCTCCAGCGATGGTGACTCCACCACCTCCCTGGGCAGCCTGTTCCAGTGCCTAACCACTCTCTCAGGAAAGAATTTCTTCTGAATATCCAATCTAAACCTCCCCTGGCACAACTTGAGGCCATTTCCTCTCGTCCTATCATTAGTAATTTGGGAAAAGAGACCAGCAGCAGCCTCGCTACAACCTCTTTTTAGGTAGTTGTAGAGAGCAATGAGGTCTCCTCTCAGCCTCCTCTAGTCTAAATAACCCCAGTTCACTCAACCTCTCTTCATAAGGCGTGTTTTCTAGACCTCTCACCAGCCTCGTTGCCCTTCTCTGTACCCGCTCCAGCACCTCAATGTCCTTCTTATACCGTGGTGACCAAAACTGGACACAGTTGCTGAATTAAAGTTTCCCTTCAAAACCGTTATGGCATAATGAATGCTTATGTTGCAAGCTGTTAAGTCCCTAGTGTATGGTCCTTCCAAGAGCAAAATATTTTCTTCTCAGACTGATAACTCAACTGGAAGTGTATAAATAGGGAGGGCAATCCCGTATTTCCGCAAACAAGAGATGAGCTAGGGGGATTTTTTTGGTGTCCAATGAAAAAGATTCTTAATTACAGACCTTAGAAAGAACTTAGGTAGCACTGCAGTTGCAAATATGACAAAGAAGGTCAATCATTCAGAGATGATGAGCAGACCAGAATGGACCCATTAGCAGCATGAATTCGGTACACTTGCCTAAATATTTCTGAAAGAACTGAGAGTTGAAACAATAGGCACCAAAAAATCCTGTGGAATGACTTTGCTGAGCTGGCCAGCTGCTCTGTAGTTCCCAAATCCACCTTTTCACTGCAAACGCTTGTATTAATTGACCATACTCTGACATTGCAAGGATAAAATATGATTATTCATCCCTCAATTTAAGGAGTCCAGGGAAAGTCCATTCTTGTTTAGCTCTGTTGAATAGATATTGCATAGGGATACCTTTTAACCTCTAATGAGAGTTTGGACCAGACAATTAATCTCTGTTTTTAATAATGAAGATGTGGATAATATTGTCAGCTTACTACCCTAAGTCATCAGTGTTGAATGACAGTTACTAAGGGAGCAAAAGTGATGGTATGTTTCTCCCTGGTCTAATTCTTACAGGTAAATTCTTTGCTGGCTTGCTGGCCACAAATAGAACTTGCACATGGAAAACCATACTTCTGCTGTATTTCAGGAGTACCAGCATTTAGTCTTATACCTCAGATTTTGTAGGAGGAAATGCAAATAAAATGCATTTTTTGAAAGAAACAAAGATCATTTAAACCCTGTCTGGGAAAGAGATAAAGTACTTATTGGGAAGCCAGAACTGAAGTAGAACGTTGATAATTTTTTATTTTATTTTATTTTATTTTTATTTTGTGCTGCACACTCACTTCTAATCCAAATAAATCTTTACCTTCTCAGATACTCTTCTCATGGCAGTTACCGAACATTAAGACACTTTGAGGGAAGTTGTCTGCTCTGCTCCTGCTCTCTCTCACGTCTTTTACAATGATGCTACAAGGCTCCACAAGTCCCTTACCCTCCTCTTGGAGCAGTCCCCAAGGTCAAACACTGGAGAGACCACCAGAAGGTGCCTGTGCCAAGCACTGAAGGCCTCTGCTGAGATGCTGTGGGCATTCAGGATAGGGCTGAAGCTACAGCAGAGCCTAGAGGAGATGCCACACTGCCTCCCACGAGTGCTAAAACATTGTCAAGGAACTTAATGGTAACACTGTCAAGGACCTTACTGGTCTCCACAGCAGCCAAGACCCAGAGGGCACAAGCATAAGCTGTAGCCATATTGGTCTCTTTCCTCCCACGCCATCCCCTCTCCTTCCACACCCGCCCTGCTGTGATCCGTGTTCGTGAAAAGTGACATTATGATCAGGCACCTTTTGAATACCTGAATCCCTGAGTCAGACAGAGAGATTTGCCTGTAATTTCATAGGATCTGCCATGGATTGTTATAATTGTCATCCTGGCATCTGCCAAGAAGACCCGTGAGACAGAGGCACCAATACACCTTTGCCGGGGCTTATATTCTGTGCTGAGTATCCCATGGGAGCAGCTCAGCTAGATAAAAATCCCACTAGTTTGCAATATTTTGGGTTTCTTAAACAAGCCTCCAAGACACTGACTGGTACCTAGGAGCTGTTCCATGTCCCAGAAAGTCAAATACACATAATTATAAAATAACTGCAAGGGTGAATAATGTATCACACATCATCATTGGAACATATGGACTCACAGATTCTATGTAATGAGCAATAGGCTGTGTATTGCTGGGATCTCATACAGCTTGGGGAGTAGGTTATATATTCATAGAGTGTGACGCGGCAGTCCTTCAGCTTACACGTCCTCACAAAAACAGAAGAGCTGCCATAGCCCTGCAGTGATGCTGCTAGATGTGAGACTGGTCATAAATAGACATCAGAAGGAGACCACTAGTTTTAGGTCTATGTGCATCAAGTTCCTGAGAGTATTCTACAAACGACAGTGCTAAGCCCCAGCTCCACAGGGTGTCTAACCAAAAACTGGCATAGATTATGTCTCCTGTAGTGAAATAGGTCCAGGGTACATGCACAAGGAGTTGCATGCTCTCCTCAGCACTGTCAAATGGTTAGTATGGGCCGTGGAAAGATTTTGATGTGGATTGAATAGTCCTCTTTTGGACAGCAGCCAAGGTCATGGAGTGCCACAGGCCAGAGTGCTCTCGTGGCTGAGTACCATGAGGGGAAAAGATTTCATTACTTCAGTTTATGCATCAGGCATTCAACACACATAGACTCAAAGCTGGAAGTATCAGCTCAGCTCAGCCCTGGAGCTCCTCCATTCCTACCCAGGCCTCCCTGCTGAGCCCCACTGCCCAGGCTAGACTGCTCCACCAGCACAACCGAAAGCATTTCTGGACTCAAATACACACACAGCACCAGCAAAATCTGACCCAAACCCAGGTCTATAGCCCCACCTTGGTACAGAAAAGCAGGGGTAGCAAACAGCAACGTCTTCATCAGGTTTTTTTTCAGCCAAGGGAGTGTTTCCCAGCAGGTTGCTCATAACATGAAGGGACAGAGTGACAGCAGTGACAGCTGTGACCCAACTGTCCAGATCTCCTATAGAGCATGAGTAAGTAGCCCTGTTTCCCACCCAAGGGATTCAGGATTAGGAAGGCCAAGGTCCGATGCCAAAGCACCTAGGAGCAGGTGCGCTTTCCGACAGACCTGGTGTTACGTGCTACAAATGGTAACCTCATATTTCCATTCCATGGGGAATTCCAACATTTTGCATTCATTACTGGCATAAAGAGCCCCCAGGTTTAAACTTCCCATACTGCAGATTATTGTGAGGAAATATAATTGCTGTCAAATGAAAGGTTTTCTTCTGGTTTGATTTGGAGAGCTTTTTCAATTTTGTAATTTAATTTTTATATATGAATAGAGCATAACAATTATTTTAATTATAAACAATATCAGATATGGTAATGCAATAATTCATTAGTATTCTGATTGTTAAGTGCTACTGTAACTGGTTTTTGCTTTGGTAATTGGTATTTTAATTGGCAATTGCTGTTCCAAATGGCCATTGGGGTAATTTTTACTAGTGACTGGTAATTACAATGGAAATTGTTAATTGGTATTCTAATTGGTTTGGTAATTCATATTTGGTTTTCTCATTGGTAACAGAGCAAAGTGGTCATTTGTAATAGATAATTGGTTTGGTAATTGATTTAGCAATCAGTATTGTAGCAAGTACAAAATAAGTGATCAAAACACTAATTTATTAATAATATAAGTTATATGACATTTTGAAATGAAAGCTAGTTTAGGGAACTGATAATCAAATGCTTCTAAACCAAAAATCTTTTACTAAAATGTTTATTTTAAAGGAAAAATACTGATTTTAAGGACTTATTTTTAAAAATGGAAATTTGTGGACGTCATCAAGATCTTCTCAGTGTTTCAATTTCAGCAAATAGTTACTTTCCATTAAAAAAGTATTGTCCTGGAGAACTCTTGATGGGCTTCATTGTACCACCCCATGGCATCAACACCTAAACCTGCTACAGAGCTGGGCTGTCACCCACCTGCTGCCTCTGTGAGATAACATAGCGGGCTGAAGCATCTCTGCAGGTACACAGGCAGTTTTGTAGCCACTTACATCACATGCATCCCCACAGCATCAGCACACCTGCTTCTGAAGAAAGTCCTAAATGTTACTGAACCAAGGGTGAGTTTACAGGGACATTGGGTGAGGTGTCTCCTCTTCTCTTAATAAGATGACTTCACATGTGCAGGATCACATTGCAGGGGATCAGGCCCATGGCTGAGCTGGTCCTGCTGAAATCCAGCCCCAAAAGTACGCAATTGCACATCTCCTGGGCATGGTCCCTGGAGAAGCATTTCATCATTATCCTGCTTTGCAACATCCTCTCCTGCACTATCATCTGAACATCACATCTCCTGGCAGATAGGGCAGAATTTTCCCCAGGATTGCCCTTCAGCCAGGATATTTAATGTGTATGAAGTCAGATACGGTAAAAGAAGCTCAGTTAACAAACAAGTTTTTCTTCATTTCCCATATACATGTGATGATTGTTTCCAGTACTGGGGGTCCTTTGTTTGACATTCTGAAATACAGGGAATTCATAGTGCAATGCACTGTGTGGGAAACCATGTGACTTTAAAAAGCGAAGCCTTTGGAGTGACAATATGCTAACAACATCCATATAAAGACAGTAAGACTAAGATCTGAAGAGTAACTAAAATTGCTCACTACAGTCTTTGATGCAAAAAAAACCTTGGTTGCTTATATAACTGCTGGTACAAATTTTCACAGAGAAATATCTAGAACTGCCAGCACTATTTCTGTCCTATTATGGCCTTTGGAAAACTATTGATTTTCTTTCAGATGCATCAAGTTGAGCATCCAATGTACATTCTTCCTGGCCAAAATGGTTTGCCTGAAGATACTTGAATATCTGGCTCATTAGATTGTATACGTCCATGATCAGCATTGAAATGCAAGACAGAAAAGACCCCTTCGGTCATCCATTCCAACCCTTGGCACTGAAGAATTGTTCCCTCTCCCTTCTATACAATTTTTCAACTGCTCTATCCAGCCCAATTATAAAAGCCTCAGATAATGGATTCCCCTGGAAAACTGCTCACCACCAGTGACCACTGTTATTATGAACTGGGACTGGGATTACATCCAGTTACAAGAAGGGAGATTTCAATGCAATATGTACAAAAGGAGAACGGAGGAAGCAGCCAAAAGAAAGCTATGAACTGAATACAAAGAACTCATGATTCAAAGTAAAAGGTCCACCATTTGACAACAGAGTATAATTCTTGAGACTGCATCTACTTCAGACAATCAAAAGATAAACTGGACCTCTAACTACAAAATAGACGTTCCTCAGAGCTGAGTGGGTTTCTGGCATCAGCCAAACCTCCTTCAGCAGGTAGCAGGAATTCTGGTGAGAGTTGATATGACAGACATTTTAAAGGCCTGATCTATAAACCGTAATGTTCTGCTTGTAATTTCACCTACTTGAATTCTAAGAGAGATTTTCTTATGTCTCCTGTACTTCAAATAATAACAAGAATGAGGAATTATTTTTAAGAGACTGCTATACACCAAAATATGAGGGTGCATTTTTAACATCATTTTTCAGACCATCTTTATCCTTCTTAAATCATTTTCAAGCTCTATGAGAGTTTCAGCAAAACAATTCAAAGTGTTTGTCCCTACTATCCAGTAATTCAAGGCTGAATTGTAAATCCTTACATAATGTTCATGGATTTTGTAGTATGCAATTACATTTTTCAAATGCTTCTCCTTTCTCTCATTTTTTTCTTCCCAAGTCTTATTTAACTTAATCAAAAATCCATTTATTTCTGATTTGAAAATTAGTTAACACAAATAAAATCTGGCTGACCTTTGCAAGTAATTTCCAAATGTCCTTATAACCTGCAATTGCTACTCTTTTCTCTCCCAAAACAAGGTTTAGTCACGTCCCTGTGTGACTGATTTTGTCTTGGGTATATCCTTTGAGATACACTAAGAAAACATGATATATTGTTGCTGGTGAGTATCTGTGTCACATGTTAAATATTATCCACGTGTAACAGTTTTGGCTATGTCTACACTGGAGGTCACAGCTGAGACTCCTTCAAAATCAATAGTGAAGATACCTGAAAAAAAGTTCTTCCCACATAGATGGTGCCTATGGTCAAAACAAAGCAGCCCTGCAATGCACCACTGTGTCTACTAAAGTCCATGTGCACCGAGTTCTGGCTCCATGTTTTGTTGATATTCTGTATTGCTTCTGGATCTGGTGCAAGCGTTAGTATGGGCAGATCATACAGTTGAAGGATTTTCTACCTTATTTCTACGACAAGAAAAGGCAAGGGAACACTAAGTCTTATTAAAAAGCATGGTATTAAAGACTTAGGTTTCTACCTTCCCCCAGCTCTCCAGTTCTGAACTAACTTCTCCCCTGCATCACCTACTATTCATCTTCTCTCCTTTTGCATGTACTTTTGAAGATCGCTAAAGCTTGAAGTTAATCTAAAAGCTGGTATCAGCCTCTAGATGAGGACACCTTTCATGCTAGTAGCAGTGATGGTCAAGTGAATGCTAACAGTACAAATTTGACAATTTTCCTTTTTTTTTTTGCCTTCTCTCCAAGAGAAACTGCAGTAAAATGCAGGGTATTTTTTTTTTTTTTTTTGAATTCTCACTAACATGTTTGATAGTTTTAGTACCGTTGAAGACCCCATAAAGTTACATCACCAAGTTTATCATAGAATCATAGAATGTTTTGGGTTGGAGGAGACCTTAAAGATCATCTAGTTCCAGCCCCCTGCCATAGCAGGGACACCTCTCACTAGACCAGGTTGACCTTCATTTCTTCAAAATGGAGTAACCTCACCATCCTGGAGAAAGTGGTTCACCAGTCACATCGGCCTAAGGACCAACAATCTTCAAGTGCATTTCCATTGCAGGCAGCAATGCAGCATGAAGATATCAGACAGCTTTAAACACATTAGCTCAGGTACTGGAAGTTGATTTACTGCAGTGGCACAGAGCTCTACATGTGCTAATTTACATTGCTTCTCACCTAACAGCTGTGTCCTTGCAGTGATTACTACAACTTTTATCTGTTGTTTTCTAGAGTCGCACTACAAGAGAGGCCAAAGCAGAATTAACTCCAGAATAAGACACATTCATTTTGGTACTTACATGCAGATGTTTTGGTGCTAAGAATAGCTGCCCGAGCACCCAAGATGTGAAGTGCATGAATATCTGAGACGACTACCCTGGAGCAGCAGGTATGGTCAGGACCTAGAGGAGATCCATTCACTTCTGAAAAGGCGGATGTAGGCAAAATAGGATGCACTGAAGAGGACTGGGTTGCATCTGATGTGTGGTATTATGTGTGCTCAGTAGTGGATCACCTGAATTACTTGCCATGATCTCTTGATTGTATTGACTAAGTCTTCACAGACTACCATGGAAGCTCAGACACTCAACATACAGACAACTGCAAGTAGTCACTTATGCTTAGGTATCTTAATATGGAGGTGGCCTCCACTCCTAGTGTATGATTATGGAGTACATCATACTGATGAGCAAGTTTGCTACTGTGATGACCCTAAAGGACAGATGCATGCTTCAGTCTGTACTGAGTGATGAGACCATAGTGATTTCCCGTTATGGTGGTGCACACCAGTGTCTCAGTACACAAATAAAGGTACTCCACTCTTCTCCATTCTTTGCCATTCAGGTCCCCAAGATCTTTACCAACCTCACCTCCCCAAATGCTCACATAGTTCCAGGCTGTACTACACTGAAAAATAACTCCCTTATTCCTGCCCTTAGCATGTTGTGTTCTGTCCTTCGCCTCCCAGTATCTATAATCTCTCCTTCCTTCCTGATGAGGTCAGGAAAATTGTGCTTCACGCCCTTCGTGTGGAACAGCCTAGCCCTAAATCCAAGAGATGACAGACAAATGAGGGCACAACATCCACTGGGAAGTGGGTAGGGGTGAAAAAGGACATGAGTAACCAAAAAACAATGGTGCAGCAGCTCCAATTAGACTCACCTTTGTCAGTGAGGTTCAGTGAGGGGAGTCAGTTATTTGGGGCTTGCTTGCTTGCTTTCCTTTCTTCAGTGTGAGACGTCGCTGGCTAGGCAGCTGGTGTGCCATGACAGCTGCTTGTCACGCTGTTCATAATCACCCCATTGATACCTTGCACTGCCTCCAACTGTTTGTCGTATCCACCTGTTGCCTTTGGTCTGAGCTCCTAAACCCTCTGTTACAAGGGCTGTTGCTTTCCAGTGTGCTCTCTCCAACCCTGCCATGGGCTCCCACGCGCTATCACAAGGCTAGCAATAAATAATGAAGCACCCAATTATTTTAGGAACAGTGCTGCAGGAGTTGGTGAAAAGGTTTAAGCTAAGCAAAGTTGGATTTCTGGTGGAAAGATTTGTTACTGGATATGTTTTATTACGGTCAGTTGGCTCATTACTAATGTACTATTTCACCATCTCTCACTGGATTATTATCAGTGGAGAAAAAAAACAGGAAGGAGAAAAAAATGCATTCATGATGGTTTTGTATGTCTTTTTTTTTAAGTTCCTATGTCCATATATTCCCAAAAAGGGGCTCCAGAACATTTGGAGTTTTCAGATCTGTAGAGACTTTCATTTGCTCCTAAACACTGCCAGCTCAATGGTCAAATTGACAGCATTTAGGACAGGCAATCACATTTTAAAATGTTGTATTTTATAAAAATAATACTTCTCTTTTTATTCTTCTGCTTCAGCCAAGTTTTCCAGAGCGTAGTATAAAAATAATACTTCCTTTTTTTCTTTCACACTTCAGCCAAGTTTTCCAGAGCTTACTAGCCAAAATTATGCAAGAAAAGTAGTGAATATACAAAGTACCTGTTACCTGCAAGAGACACTAACTCCAGTGGTCCTGCTGCCTGCAGTGCATTCTGTAGTTTATCAGAGAGGAAAGTGGCAAAAGCTGGAGTTTTTTTATGTAGTATGAAGCTTCACAGTGATTTTACATACAGTTTAAATGAAAAAATAAACTATTATCCAGAAAATACTGGAAAAGCTTAATGGAAAAGCTCTAGTTAGTCTCAGACAGCAAAAATCTGAACCCTTCCATGGAGGGCTTGCTTGTGCCAGCATGCACACGCTGTTTATCAGAACATCATGTTCCTGCAGAATTTGACCTTGACTGTGGTTCTTCTTAGGTAATAGAGACCTACAGAAATGAAATCTAAACTAGTAAGTAAAACAGAAGCACAGAAACTCTAGGAGAGATGGGATTTCTGGAGGTTACCTGATCCAGTTCCCATTCAAAGCAGACGTCACAAAAGGTTTTCCCTAGCCAACTTTCGACTATCTCCAATGACAGAGACTCTACACACTCTCTGGGCAGTCTTGTCCACAACTTCACCACCTTCACTGTGAAAAAAAAATTTAAAAAAAATTCTTATATTTTAAGTGAATTCCCTTGCTGCAACTTTGTCTTTTTAACCATTTAAAAAAAGAAAAAAAAAGGACTGAAAAGTCTTTATGTCATCTCTTACGAAGTAGAGAAGGATTATCCACCTGCTAGCCTGAAGAACCTGGGCAGAGAAACATTATTACAAGGAACAAGTATTCAGGTAAAATCTTCGGCTGATTTTCCAAGGAAAAGACGTTCACAAGATCACATACTCAATGTCTTTGTGTCTGTCTGTTCCCCATTAAAACTTTCTGAACTTGATAGTTTGTTTCAATCAAGTATGATGGACGTATAGCAATCTCAGATGTTAGATTTCTACAAGTCTGATGAAAACTGGTGTGTGGGCAGATGAGAAAGACCATTGTTAGTACCCTCAATGACAAAAAGCTGCAATTTGAACTAGATACCTGAGAATCCACATGGCACAAAGGCATTCTGAATGCCCCAGCTGAAAGAAAAGATGTGATCATACGACTGACGTTGTATTAGTCATCAGAGAATCCAACCACAGGATACAAATCCATAGGGAACTAGGCTTCATTAGTTGTGCTGTTCATGAAATGCTTTGTGTTTTTTTTACCTTTACTCTTATGTTTCAGTTGAGCGGTCATAAATTTCTATGAGCGAAAAAGCACCTTCATACAAGCTCCCTTTATATATCATCCCTCTCTTACATGAGAAGGAGAATGGCTAAGAATAGCTGGTCAGATGATTTACTATTACAATTTTCTGCGGGTATATGGGATTTCTGGATGTCACTCAGCTGCCCTTAATAATAGCAAGGACACAATTGTTTCCATAGTAATACCCATTCCAAAGGGGTGAAGGTATGTGTGTTGGGGGGAGAGTACAAAGCAAGTGGGAGCCACAGTTACACAGACTTGCATGAAGGACAAAAATCAGGCACAACAGAATTTGATTCTGCAATTCTTGCTACAGAAATTCCTCTTTTAAGGTCATCCTATTGCACTGAATCCTGCAGAAAAGTGACCTGGGCAAGTGTGCAGGCTAAGACTCTTACATTTTAGGCAATGGAAGTACACAGCAGAGCTTTGTCTTTTGTCACACTTGTATCTTGAGTAGCTTAACCACAGTTACGTTACTGCTAATGAGAGAAGACATTCCTAGTTTGTGGTGACAGAACAGTACTCCTCATCATACTATTTCATTTCTTATTCAATACAAAAGATAAGTGTGGTCCAGCAGGATAGCCTCCTAAATAACCTAAAATAGATGGTCTCTCCATGCTGCTCTTAAAAAGAGTTAACCAAATAACAGTTTCCTGACAAACAGGCCAAATGTGCCTTACACTTTTCCATCTAAAAATATCCTCTGAACAGAGAAATTCTGCTGCTGCAGCATCTCTCAGGGCTTCTCTGGTGCATTCTAGTATTCTTGGTCACTCTAAAGAAAACAAGAATTGCATAAACAAAGGAAAGCCAACACTGAATTAAACAAAGCACTTCTGCATCTTTCTTCTATGGTTTCATAGAAAACTCTCATCACATGGTCTCCCAGTTGCAGCAGGAGAAGTACCCAAGAAGATTTTAATAAAAATAGCTTTTATAAATGACTGAGGGAGAGGGGAAATTGAAGAATTTATCCGCAATTCCATTTGTCCAAGATGGCTCCCGGTGCTGGTGCTAAAAGCTGTCCTATTGACTCAGACGGTTATATGACCCTTTGATCCAGAGCCAACACAGATGAGCAGAAGATAAACTCAGGCCTCAGAAATAGGAAAAAGGCATTGGAATATAAAAAATAAAATAATCTAGTCCATCTTCTAGTCCTTAAATGATTGTGTTGTTTTTTTTAATATTCTGCAGTATAATCTGTGAATCTAAATATTCAGTAACGATGAAAAGAGCACATCTTATTTCTGAACCTCCTCCTGAGGTTGGAGATCAGAACTCAGCTTTCCCTAGCCAACCACAAAGGATGTTTCCAAGACAGAGCTCTCTCAGGGAGACATTGCGTTGCTGATTTTCCTTGAGACAAAATACATCTTCTGACCCTTCATCTTTTTAGTGTTCTTCATAAAGTGAATAGATTCTGGAAGCCAAAATCCCCTTCCCAACCACAAAACGATGCAAGAAAATCTAAGACTTCTCAACAGGGCTTCAAGACAGGGTCATGCCAAAACAGAATCACAGGCGGGCTTCCTCTGAAGAACTCCTGTCCCACTAGCTGTTTGTTTTGTTCTCTTCCTTAAGTTAATGCTGTAAGGTGAGCTTCATGAGCTGATCCAAGGCTGATCTGTGTCCAAAACCTCACTGTCATTAAGGTGGATTTATTTTCCAGTGCATCCAGGAATGGTGTGGGACTCTAAAGGGACTGGCCAACAGCACCCAGGTCCCTCTTGATCTAGTAGGGAAAATGTTGAGTGGGCTTGAGCTTTGTGACTTAGGTTTTGTTGTTTACACCTGAAGCTGAAAAGCATATACACACCCCCCCCCCCCTCTGCTTTACAGAGCTGAAAACTCTAGGTGACGTCTCTGTCACACAAGGTGTCACGAGACTTAAGGTGAATATTCTGAAATAACAAAACCCGAGCTGACAGTGCTTCTGTGATCAAAGTGTTTTATTAAATGAAAACAAGCAGGCAAGTGTACATTTTATGCTGAGTACTATATGACATTATAATGAAAAAAATTATGGGGCAGGAAGGGGTAGCATTAGCAATTTTGGACCACATGAACAAATGTGGCCACACTAATTGTAATAACTGTGGAAAAGGCATAGAAAAGCTGGCAGAGGCAAAAGAAGTAGCCAGACAGTCTCTTGAGGACCAAGCTGTGATACAGCCTGAGGGCTGGCACAAAAGAAGGGAGAGAATTTTGTGTTTCTTTCTCCTTTGGAGTCACCGCAGGTTTCTCCTGAAATGCAGGAGGAACTGGGTTCTGCAGACTCACTACGTATCCCTGTGCTGGGCAAACTGATGGGAAGAATCAGTCTGGGGAGGGAGTGTAGGCGGAGGGGAGCCTTAAGCACGCACACCCCAAACTACCTAGGAGCACAACTGCACCAGTGCACCAAGAAGAGTTTGCTACAACAGAGACCCAATGCAGTCATAGAATCATAGAATGGGTTGGGTTGGAAGGGACCATTAAAGGTCCTCTAGTCCAACCCCCCTGCATTGAGCAGGGACATCTTTAACTAGATCAGGTTGCTCAGAGTCCCATCCAACCTGACCTTGAATATTTCCAGGGATGGGGCACCTATTACCTCTCCAGGCAACCTGTTCCAGTGTTCCACCACCCTCCTTGTAGAAAAGTTCTTCCTTATATCTATCTAAATATACCCTCTTTTAATTTGAAACCATTTCTTCTTGTTCTATTGCAATAAGCCCTGCTAAAGATTGTCCCCATCTTTCTTTTAGGTGCCCTTTAAGTACTGGAAGGTCATCATAAGGTCTTTGGTTCCCCAAAGAGCCTTCTTTTCTCCAGGCTGAACAACTCCCTCAGCCTGTCCTCATAGGAGAGGTGTTCCAGCGCTCTGATCATTTTCATGGCCTTCCTACGGACCCACTCCAACAGGTCCATGTCTTCCTTGTGCTCAGCACTCCAGAGCTGGACACAGTACTGCAGGTGGGGTCTCAACAGAGCAGGGTGGAACATCAAAATCACTTCCCTTGACCAGCTGGCCACAATCAGTCCTCTGCAACCTGTGGGGAGGGATGAGGAGAGTAGAAAATGAGCTATCAAGTCCCTTTTTCTTCTGCAGCAGTGACAGAGTGGTGTGTCTTTCCCTAGGATAGCACTTACGCACTTCTGCTTTCAGTACTCTTATCATAGCTGGGTTTTACAGTCATTGTGATAGCAGTTGAGCTCTTTCCCTCATCCTCCAGTAACAGCCTCATTTTATTAAGTGCCATACAAACACACACACAGAAACAGTGCCTCCTCCGCACAGCTACATCTCCGAATGAACTTGAGCGAGAAAACGTGCAGTTCTCATCCAAATTCGTAATTGTTTCTCATTTCTGGAACTGAACATGTATGCCACGTAGACTGATATATACTGTCCCTATTTAAAAACTAACATGATGGGTTGTTTTCATATCTAGCAGGAACGAGGAAAACGCGAACAAAAGTCAAGAGAGAAAACAAATCTGTATATTTCCATGAAAGAACCAAGCTATTTTAGAGTCATCTTAGGCTGTGTTTTGAGTTAGGTTTTGTTTGTTTATTTGTTGGTTTCTTCTGCCATACTGATGAATGATATCGATTTGCATCGCACAGAATTGCACGTACAATCCTATGCCTATTTCCATTAAATGCAACATTCAGAGCACCCAAGATCGCTTGGAGATTTTCCTGACTTTGATGCCTCTGTACACTAGTAAAGGTAGAACATCGGGAAAAAGCTTTGTCATCTTGTTTTTCTCAGTTCCTTCCCTTCAACACACAGTTGTTTTGTTTATTTATTTATTTCAGGAACCCACTTTTTTTTTTTTTTTTAAATACTTTGCTATGCATATTTATAATGAAAAGATGATCTGTGTCCTCATTACTGCTCTATTGCTCAATGATGAAAAAACATGTTAACAAAGGAAAATGCTTTTCACTCGGCTCATAATGTTCCCTGCTGTTCAACTGGGACTGTAAAGAGTATGGTTTAATGAAAGAAGGTGAGAAGGTGAAAAAAAAACCTAATGAGGGTGTTGCTCTGCATTGAAAGATCACTTAGGAGCAGCAGTGATTTCCTTTGTGTTAGAAAAATATAAAAAATAAGGTTCAAAAGCAGCATCCCCAAGGTCAAAGAGGCTCATCCTCTCTGACGCAGGATATTCACTCTCCTCCTCGACAACCTTCTGTTTCCACCTGGACCAGCATTTTGTAATCTTCAGATAGTGAAGAGAAAAGAAACTCACATGTATCAGTCAGCTTTTAGCTCTGAAGGAACATGCAAAAATGCCATAGCAGGCGCTCAAAGCTGCCTGCACCATTAATGGAGAAGCTCATGAACACTTACCTAGAGCTACAGCCACAGATTCAAACTCCGCAGAAAAAAAAGAGACTCCAAAATCACGATCTTTAAGCTCCTGAGATTACTGCCACTGGCTCTGGAGTCTCGCAATGAAGAGTGAGTCAATACCAAGGCACACTGCACAGAGCACACAGTGCCGAATGGTTCAAAGCACAGAGACAATGAGAGTGGCTGAAGCCAGAAGGCGCTGCTCCGAATGGGAGCACCATGTCATCACTTCACAGCAGCTTCTTTCCAGTGTGCCAGAGCCAAGGCTTGAGCATCAGAGGGAGACTGAGAAAGGAAGGAGGAGGGCACGGTGGACAGAGGCTTCTCCATAGCTCACCAATCTTCTAGCTCTTCTTTTCTGTCTCTTTGTCAGGAGTTGGTGGAAGGAGCGTGACACAGCACAGTATCACTGCCATTAAAGCGAGAAAAACCCCCTTGTTAGTATCCTGCAGTGCCACCCACAACAGAATAAGGAAAACATGACAAAAAATCTATGTAGCAGAAGATTAACCTCAAATGCATTCTGTCTGGTGTGGCTACTAACATCCATCAGTAGAAAATGGAGAAGATTTTTAAAAATGTATGCATTCTTAACTGTTACATGTTGCTCTCCTCTTCTTAATGCACTGAGTTCATAACCTAAATTACATAGAACAGTGGCTAAATTGGTTCATCATTGCTCAACTCCAGTTGAAAAGGACAAAGGAAGAAGCTGAAGAGAATAATATTTGGGGAACTGGATAGCTTCAGGGAATAGTTAATGATGGGACAGAGAGATTCGAATGCCTGCATCACTGGTTTTAATTTGGTTCAGGGGCAGTGGTGACACAAAATCATGACTGTATGAAAGCTGTTTGTTTTTCTGCATGAGATGGGTTGGTGGTGTCCGTCTGTTCCTAGCTGGAGGACATCTGCATTACAAAAGCTAGCAGCACATCTCCCCGTCTTTGTTGCTGGTGGAGTTGAAATGCTAATGTCAGGCTTGGGGAAGCAGCAGGGCTATCCTGCCACCTGAGCAACAGGCTGAAGCTTGCTGCGGGGACAGCCCAAAAGAAGGACACTGCCTGACATGCCTCAACAGTGACATGGACAGTGACTTCAACCCTTTCACAAGAGACCCAACATGACTAAATATGGAGTGGGACAATTAGCAAAGCCCTCCAGGTAACCCATTCACTTGCATGGGCTCTGTCATTCCCTGGGCTGTTTTATTTTCATTTGCTGGATGGCAGTAAAGCTACTCCTGGACAATAACATTTCTGACTGGGTTTTTATTGTTATTATTTGCAACGTGTTAATGCCTGCAGGTCACAGACAGGATTATGACTTTGTTGTGATAGGTGCTCACAAACTACTAGTAAGATATGGTTCTTGCTTTGATGACCTTATCGTTTAAAGAGAAAAGCCTGAGAGTGGGGAAAGAAAGGAGATACTATTATCCTTATTTTACAGCTGGGGAGCACCAGCACAGAAAGATGAACAGCAGTGCGCCCTGAGGTGCTGAGCTCATGGAGCTCTTTGTGAACTCAGGGAAAACTGTTCAACGCTAATGAAAAAAGGGGATCAACATCACATAACAAGTGAGGAGCAGAATCAGGACTTGGTGGGTGCCAACCTGACTTTGTTTGTTTGATAGCTTGCAGAAAAAACATGTAGAAAAGCTGAAAAATCATATTGCCTTAAGAGTACTTGTCTGTGCTGCAGCAGCACAGCAAGAGAAGGCTAGCACAGGAAATGGACAAGGTTTAAGGTTTTGGTTTTCAACCTTTTTTTCTCCTTCTCCAAAAGAATTTCTATCATGGCCCTCAAGATATGGAGGGGCAGAACTGTATTTATGATGAAGACCTTCTTCAACTTCTTCCAGAGATCTTATGTCTGTGAAACAGTGAAAGGGCTTTTGTGCACCCATGGTGCTCATTGCTCGCCTAGTATGAAGAGATGAAGATGTGCCTTTGGGACAAGCAGCCAGTCTTCTCAATTAGGAACTGGACATAAGACCAAATCTTGTCTCTCATTTGAAAATTATTTAAGAAACTGCCACATAAACCTTGTGAAAACCCATTTGCCTGTGGGACATAGGACACAGGACAAGAATGTTTCGAACAGTGTACTTCCAAGTGCCTCTTAGGAGACAATTGATGTCTCATTTGATAGCTGCATCTGCCTATAGATGAAGGGATATAAGTGAGTAAATCCTCCAAGCTCATATGAGGCGGCAAGCAGGAAACACTCCTGAAAAGAAGAGATGGAGAAATCTTGAAAGCAACCATCGAACCAGGATCTCTAAAACTAGAAAGCAAGAACTGTTTCTGAGATCATCAAAACATCTAACCTTATTGTTGTATGGATTTTTACTAAGTAAATCATCAAACTCACTCATTAGGCACCTCTGACCAACCTAACGAGATAAATAAAATGCCTCATGGATGGAAGACAACATTCATAAAGTGGCAGATAAAGTTTATATTTCATAAAAATATGAAATACAGGTATTTGAAAAAACAAGAAAATCTGACCAAGAGGGAAAATTTGGTGGAATTTGTGGCTTAGAAAGAGTACAGGATCAGCTGGATTATTTCATCTGTTACCTCCTTTCCTCTTATTCCTGAAATAAGAACTGAAAGAAATTCCAGTTGCAATAGTACTGGGGATGACCAGTAGATACCCGACTGATTCACTGCTCTGAAATATGTTATCTGGAGACAACCAAAAGAAAAGTGAGAACTTCTGCTCTTGGGGTCTGTATCCACCCCTATCTTTTTCTTCAGATCTCTTCTTTGTTATCGAATGGTTTCCTCTTGACTGGCATCAAGGCTTAAAGTGCAAATAAAGACAAGACTGCAAGAAGCCCCCCACTATTTTTAATATTTTGTAATCGCACACTTTAAAAAAGATGGCCGTCAATGTGTTCTGGAATTCCATCGTGGTTGGGAACCCAAGAAAATTCAGATATTCTAGTTGCCCTAGGTGTTATGGGTTTAAAATTTTGCTCCGAATCAGAATAGTAGAGTTCTTTACCTTGAGAAAGTTGTGGATGACATTAATTTTAGATTGATAGAAATACATGATTCAGCTTTTTAATTTTTGTATTATTTTGTAATATATAATATAAAGGGAAATATTTTGAAACCAAAGCTCATTTTGAAGGAAGAAATTGAAACATTTAGCTTGGAAATGTCAAAATGAGATGTTCCCACACTGTTGGAACATCCCTCCACCACTTACTCTTTTTTAAATGACATTTTCAGTGCAACCGACACAAGTTTGCAAAGCGTTTCGATTTTGACAGGGTTGCATTTTCCAGTGGAAAGCTGTTCTTTCAGAGGTTTTCCAACCAGCTCCGCTAGGAACAGGTGTCACAAGATTGCAACAACTTTCTCTTTGCCAAATTGCTAAATGAAAAGCAAGATCCTGGAAAAGCGGCTGGGGTGTGCAAGGCACGAGGGGTCACAGGACGCCCCACCGTGAAGAGAGTTGGGAACCTGGTGCTTGAATCACCTCTGGGTACCCATCCATCTTGTCTCCTGAGGAGCTGCTACACTTGTGGGCTGAACTGGCAGTAGCAACTGTGGAGGATTTCAGGGGGAAAAAAACCCTCAGTGTGTGGGCATGGCTATATGCTCAACGCTGCAATTTCCCTCTCTACCATCCGAGTTTAGAAGTGACAGAAAGAAGGATTACCCTGAGATTGGAGTAACTCCCAGTTCAGGATGGAGATCTTTAGCAAGCCATGAATGTGGAGGTGGGATGAGCACTAACATGTGCCCTTAAATTCTCCCTGTGGGCTGATTTCGTCTGATGATGTCCACTCGATGCGACTTGCCTTTGCCGCAGGGACGCCTCCTTCCATGAAAGTGGAAGAGAAGCTTAACCTGGAAGGTTCACATTAAGAGCAAAAGTACCCAGCTCTTTGAAAGAATTTAGAAGAAGTCTTACTCCTGTGAGAAGTCAGTACTTTTTGAAATGCACAGCCAAAGAGAAGCCTGCTCTGATTTACTGTAGTGTTAAATAAAGTAAGTTCTCTTTACACACCACCACTTCCGAACGACCAAAGACACAGACTGACTAATACCAGAAACTCGAGCTGGGCACAAATGAGTTAGCCTTTTTTTCTTTTCCACTTTTCTCATAGGAATGCTGCTTGAAATTATCTCCTTTCTTGTTAATTTAACGATTAGCATCGGAAAGAACCAGCGGTAGAAAAAATATAGGCAGTAATTATGATCTCGCAGACTCGCTGTGTGGACGAGACACAAGGAAAACACTGGATTGTGAGAATGGGTCTGTGTTCCTTGGCAGACACACTTCCCTGGATGGAGCCTTGGGATTTTGGGTGTCTCAGGCTTTGGGTGCCTAACTCAAGAAACCTTCAAGGGGAAGACTCGCTGTCAGATGGCTGGTACATCTCAAGTTGGGCACTCCTAAAAAATGCAGCCATCTGGAATATTTAACCCTCCCTTGTGAAGAGTTGAGTGCTTCTTTTTCCGGAGAAATGAGGAATACAGCATATTCCTCCTCCGTGGGTGGATGTGGTAGATGGACCAGTTAACGTCTTCAGACACTATGTCAAATGATAAATATTTATCATGTTTCTGTATTAATATGTGTGAAGGCGAATACATATTTATGACACTGCAGAGGCAGAGGCACACGGTGCAAAGCCAGCTGGATATTACAGTCTTTAGGAACTGGCTGTTGAATAAGGCCCAGCTCACCAGTTTTGCCCATCGCCCATGCGCCTTTGGAGTCATTTCGTCCCCGAGATGACAGATTCCCCAGCACTTCTGAGGGCTGCCATGACGGATGTCACATAAGCCCCAAAATACTCAAGGCAGGACTCAAGGATAGCAAGTAAAAGGGAAATAACCGATGACAAAACGCAGGCGTTTCACAGGAAATACTGGCACAGGGAAAGGGCTCGGCCTTGAGGGACTCGCTGAGAGTACAGCCAATGGCCTAAGGCCCAAGGGCCGCCAACCCATCCAGCCCTCTGGCTGCACCAACCCGAGGTCCCGGGGCGAATGCGGGGCCAGTCCCCGCTCGCCCCAGGTCACCGCCGGCAGGTGGCTGCGAGTGCTCGGTTGAGGCGGAGAGCGCTCGGGTCGGGCCGAGCCGGGCTGGGCTCCGCAGCGGGGCAGCGCTGCCCCCCC
>VWZK01003198.1:44147-96435 GCA_013396935.1 Baryphthengus martii
CGGCGTGGGTGGTGAGGGATCCGGGGGGTGACATCGCCTGCCCCGACGGCGGAGCGGCCAGATGGGAGGCGGCTGCCTGCGGGCGCATCCCTCCTCGGGATCCACCACCCGCGCTGCGGAGGGAGCCGGGGGGAACGCGGTTCTCGCCCCTGCCCCCGGCACGGCCCCGAGTCGCCGCTTCGGGCGGCTAGGGGGAGTTGGAGGGAGCGCTGAGGTCACCCGGGAAGAGCCCGAGGTGCGTGGTTTGCTGTCGTGAGCCCGGCCGGAGGACGGGGCGGACGGGGAGGGAAGGTGTGTGCCCGAGTCCGAGGGGAGCCTGACAGCGGGCAGAGGTGCGAGAGGCTGGTGGCGTTATGGTTAACACGCGGCTATTCTTCTGTGCTCGGAGCCGGCAGCCTCCCAGATTCCCACAAGACCTTATCTGACATCGGAGGTTTCTGCTCTACTCCGAACCCCACCGGTGATTTACAGCGGGTGGCATTCAGCCCGGTTTTCCTGTGCACTTTTCCTCCCAAAACTCTGCCGTTGAGGCTGTAACCGAAATAAAAGGCAGTTCGTGATTTTGTGCGCAATGATGTTCCCTTAAAAGATGTCAGTTAGGCTTCCAGCATCTTCAGATTATCCCAGTAGGGTTTCTGGTTGGTTGATTTGTTTTTGTCTGAAATTCGGAGATCTGGGGGGGAAAACAGCTGAAAAAGAGTGAGTTTTTTAAACTTCACACGGTGTTTGTCATGCAAAATCATCATGAGAAATAATTCTGACTAACCAGATGGGCTTATTTTGAACGGGCATCTTTTTGTCTCAAAGACGCTTGCAAATCTCCATTGAGAACACCCCTGGATGAGGTATGTACCAAGCCTTTGGAAGGAGAGAGCCTCGTTACCGTGATTTCAGTTTGATTAAGTAAAATGGTGTCAGAAGATGAAGTCCATAGTTTTCTTTCTTTCTCTAAAATTATCATCAGTCTTATTTTCTGTATGGCAGCAAATGATCATATGAACAGTTTCGGCATGTGTTTTCTTCTTTCAGAAGATAAAGGGACATGTATAACATAGAGCCAGATAGCAAAATACTCCTTCGTGAGTATCTGCAAGTTTTTTTTAAAAAAAATGTAGTGTGGCTTTTTAAACCTGTTAAAGGTGTAGTAATGTTTCTTTCTTTTTTTTTCCTTTTTTTTTTTCCTTTAGATGTATCATCCTGCTTTCATTGTTATTGTTCACCTTTTCTTAAAGGAATATAGCATTCTCTGCTGGGGGTGGCATTGCTGTTCACATGTACCAAGATAATGCAAAGGATCAGAGTGATATTTAATACGATATTTAAGAACAAAATGTGCAGCGTTCCAAAAATTACTTGAGTGTGCTTAATTTTTTTCACATTACACCTCGTATCAACTACCAACATGGGTTTTCCCTTCTCAAGAAAGGAAAAAAAAAAAACCCTGTGACTTTAGGAGGAATATTTATTATGCAGGCAGAGTTTATTAAATCAACCATAAAAGAAATGAATGTAGTGTCTTTAGACAGTTTAGAACATGAACGTGAAATTCTTGATTTGCTTGAGGTTAAAATTAGTTTTGTAGCAACCAGAAACAGCTTTGCTTTATTATCTGTTGGCCTTTGGAATGAGTGACAGAATCGTTTGAATAAAAACATTTTAAAGCAGAACTGATAAAAGCAATAATTGTTTGATGGAGCCAGCAGGCATCTATTGCCAGGAGGGGGGAAAAAAAAAAAAGGTTGGCTAGGTAAAGAAACCAACTATTTGCTGTGAATTTGCCTCATGGACACATTTGATAATACCTAAACCTACATCATCAAATCAAAATACCTATAAAACTCAAGGTGAAGGTGGAAGCAGGTTATAGTATTGTGACGATGAGCTGGTAGGTGCCTTTGATCCTGGCTGTTGTTCTTTGGTGAGTTATATTGGCTCAGTTTTATAAAGAAGCCCATTAGAGTTTTCAAGATCAGCTGAAGAAATGGCAAGTCTTCACCAGTGCAAGCCTTTCTTTCTCTTTCTATGTTTCCAGGTTTCTGATTGGGCAGTGGAAGTTCAGAAATGAAATAACTTTTTTTTTTTTTTTTAGTAATTCTTGACTGTCAGCCTTGGCCACTCCAAAATGTTTGCAGACTGTCATCCCACTGGGAATTTTGGTGCTGAAAGTGTTACACGCTTGAGAAGGAGAGCCAGAATGGCTTTCTTTTCTGTTGAGTAGAGGTGGATGAGGAGATTAAGAGGCAAGAGAGAACTCAAATCGATATCTCACTTAGTATTGCCCAGTAATTTTACAAATACGTTTCCATTCCTGGTTCTGCAGGTCTCATGCACTGTCTTTCGCTCACCTAGTTTGTCTGCATCGGCATGTTTTAAGAAAAATTACTGTAACTTCTCCGGTGGAAACTTTGTGACCTCTTTCTAGTCATTCCGTTGGCTATTGCATCTGTAGAATTCGTTTTTCGCAATGGTGATTGCTTTTCATTTCTTTCCAGATGTCTATATTGACTTTATCTGAGTCTCCTCCTGAAACAGTAAATGATGTTAGATATGTTTTGCTCCAATTTCCCAAATAGTTTAGGTTACGTCAAATGATGAGTGCTCTACAAGACCGCTCATCGCCATTTAAGTGAGAATTTGGAAATTTTTCTCTTCTCTAGCAGGAAATTCACACAGTCTGCTGCTGATTTGAAATACGTATTGCAGGCGACCCTAACACTGGGATTTGGCCAAGTTCAAAGCAGCTGTGCAGATGGACACAGAAGACAGAAGGCAGAGGGAAATAGACCCTTTTAATCATAACAAGGCTGCTCTTGTTTTCCTATCTATAGTGGAAATGCATGCCAGCCCCTTGTACTTAAAAGCGAGCTTGCAAATGTGCCAGAATAGACAGCAACAGCATTTGTTATTAATGCAAAGTTAAAAATGTGACAACCTGTCTTCTCAGTGCTGCTCTTTACGTCTCCATTTCCAGACTGACATTGTACTGCTGAAAAAAAAGTGCATATCTGATCACTGTCAGTGTGATAAGAATTTCCCTCCCAGAACTCGGGCTCTTTGAAAGTGCGTGGCTTTGTTAGTGATCACCGAAACCAGCCACAACCTGTCCTTTTGAAATGGTTATAATGACTTATAAATCAATTGCTCATTAGAAAGTACTTTTTTTTTTTTTTTTTCCCCCCGAAGGTGCCATTGTTGCCCATGAAAAATGATTTGGTTTGCAACATAAGGTTGAAGCACATTTTATTCTGCCGTTTGTGCCTCATGCAGTGGCATTATGGTGATGCACACACCAAGCCTGGTTTTGCCTTTCTTCAGTAGGAACATCCGTTTTTGATCAAGCTCCCTGCATCCATGTTATAGATAAAAGAGATATTTCACTGCCATGTGTATTAGGATAATGTCACTCCTAATATTTTGGCTGGACTGTTGTTGAAACTGGATGTTTTATGTGTTTCAGATGTTGTCTTGTTTGTGTAGTTGGAGGCTAAAAGACATTGAATAGTACTTTATCCTGTATCAACCTGTTTCGTGGCAGTTGTATATATTTAAGAAAGGCGTGTTTACTCACTACAAAGCACTAAGCAGGAGCAGTTCCATAGGGAATATTGTCAGTTCCCTTTCAGGAACTGACAGTCACTGGAGTCATTTTCATATTTCTGCATTTTAGGAAACCTTTCAAAGTTTGTGTTCAGGGGCTTGGGGGACTCCCAGCTTTCCATTGTGGTGAGTATGTGAAACATGCTCTCAGAAATTACTGGCTTTAGTCAGTTCTGCCCCTGTTATAAGCAGTGCAGTGCTGGAGTCCAGATTATGCATGTGCTTGGAAAATTAGGTGGCATAGGTTTGGAGTATGTATGTAGGTACCTATGGGTATATACACATACAGAATACTTTTTACAGGATCTCAGTGACGATTGTACTTGGTTTAGATTCTTGGTTTTCCCCAGAAAGGCTGTGTATAAAGGGATTAAAAAAACATACTTAGCCTTGCCTATCTTTTTTTATGCCTACACTTCTAGCTTGTCTGCTTGTCCTCTGGCATGGGGAATTAGAGTTTACTCATGACAAACGCTACTGCAGCGTTTGTGAGACTTCAGTTGTTCCTCTAGGCATATGTATATGTTTGTGTATGTCTATCTGTAATTTTATGCATAGAAATATATATATATACACACACATACACAAATAAAAAGTCATAACTCATCCCTGAGTATCTTTTAACTATTTCTCCAAATCTGATGTAATGTTGATTGGAGCCTCTCTGCAATTTGTTGTTCTGGCTACTTGGACATCAGATTCTACGGTAATTCTTTCTCACTTCTCCTCTCCCTCTCTCCTTATTTTAAAAAAGAAAAGCATCTGCATGTTTTGAAGACATGCACCATTGCCAAGCAATCTGGTGTAGTGGCTTAATATGCTGGCAAATAATTTCACAAGTTGTTTATGTATGTGAAGGCAGTATATTTGAATATCATTATCTTCTGAATGTAGCTAAGAAGAGAGTTATCTGAGCTTATTTAAATTTTATGAAAGGCCAGACAGCTCCAGAAATGAAAGAATGTTTTACATTTTTTAATTGGAGTGTGTATTTTTGTTCTTTGCTAATGCTGATGGTGTGGGACATTGCATTTGCCAAAATCCTTTCTGTCCTAGCTTCTAAGTACTGCCAATACTTGGTGGCCTAATAACTGTTCTTGGGAGAAGTAGACTCCTGAGGACTGAGGTGGAACGAACGTTGCTTTGCAATGTGTTGCTGACCTTCTGTGCACAGACTTTCTGTCATTGTGTGTAAGCTTCTCTTCCCTTTTCCCCTTTCGGTGTGTTTATCCGCAATATGGATCACTCGGTGGCTCCATTTGAACGTTCTCTTTTCCTTTCCACCTTTGAGGTCCGTATCCTGTACTTCATTTTCCTTAAGCAGTGTGATTTTTATTAACGTCTCTGGCCAGATTTGCTCAGCTGAGCTCTCCTGAGTGTCCCCAGCTTGGTCCCATGTGCCCGAGCATACAGTGCTGTCCTTTTCCGTGACCTTACCAAGAGTGGCTTCTCAGAGCCCTTTGCATCTTCCTCTGCTGTTTGAATACAGATCAGAAATGGACTTTCAAAAGAGCAAGTCATTGCGTGCCGAGCAGTGAGTCTGTTCTTTCTTTACGGTGAGATCTGAAAATCCCGGTTTGCCAAGGTGTCTCTGAAGTTCATACAGCTCGGAAGAGGAGAGAGGTTTTATCTCGTGAGTTTTCTCTTTCACCTAACCTGTGTTCCCCAAGCCGATCACAAAGGCAATTTTTCTCTTTCCCTAAAATTTGCATCCCTGCCTCACAGGGGCTCCTCTCTTACCTTTCCCTGATTTGCTCCCAACTCACCTGGAGTCATCCTATTCCCTGTATGAGGACAGAAGTTCTCTCTCCTCTCTCCCAAATCCCCTTCACACCAATCACTTAACCCCCATTACCTTTGCTCTTGCTACCTCACAAAGTCTTTGATTAAAACTCGTTATGGCCACAGTTTGTTGTGGAGGAAGGAGGAGGCAGACACTCACTCTGTGCAGTTTATGAGAATTGTCCCTGGAGCCTCATGTTTTGCTACCTTTCTGTCTCTAATCCTTACTCTTTTAATAAAGTTCACTAATAGTATCTGTTGCAACAAATTCTTGACCTTTTTTGTTCTGCTCTGGCCATTGCATGGAAACTGTTTTCTTGGAGTGGTTATCTTTATTTTTTTCCTTTTTTTTTCCCCTAACAAATGTGTTTTTCCTCTTAGTTTCATCCTCTGGATGTTACATTCTTTTGAGGGTCTTTAGCATTTAGCATCTAGTGCAGCCTGGATCTTTTATGTCCTGCTCTGCTCTTTCGAATTAATTCCCTACTACACGTTGTGTGCTAAGCTGCTGACTCTCCTAGGTACTTGCAGGAGACTGATTTTTCAGCCCCTGTGTCTTTTGCACCTTGCTGGACTTCTCTGTCTCCATTTATATATGTCAATTCTACTCAGCAATAATAAGCATCTGCACCTTTTGGCATGAGAGAATGGCTGGAAAAGAGGATGGAGATGAAGCAATTTCTGTTGGAAAGTTGAAATCCAAGATAAATTCTTTTGTGAAAAAGTTTGAGAGTTCAGAACTGACCATCTTAATGAGTTATTTTCCATTTTCCTTAAAATGTAAATACTGTAGCATTGTGTCAAACTTTTCTTATTATCTGTTCATTCTGGGGCCTTAAACTGGAGCTATTTTTAAGCAAATAGCAAGTCACTCTTTCTTCACCGTTTCCCTCTCATCTGAGACTTTCATACATAGCAAACCACTTCAGCCTCTTCCAAAACTGTATCTTTAACTGAATCTAGGATGTATAAAGTGAATTGTGAAAGATGTGAAAATCCAATATTCATGCTATCTTTTTGTTGTTTTAAAAAAAACACCTCCTCCTTCCCTCCTGGCCTTCAAAAGCCAGGCAGACCAGGTAGCCATAGTTTCCTATTAACATGACCTCAACAGTCCCCTTGCTGGTTTGTGACTTCAATACTTCATCTTGTCTCTGACTTGATAGGAAATGTGCATGCAAGGGGTTGTATTTCACAAGCTGAGGGGTTTTGAGTGAACTCAGGAGCTTTGGGTTTTTTCACAGGCAGGTGTCCCTGCTCTGTCCCTGCTGCTGTGTGGATTGTAGGAGACACATCCTTGATTTGCTTAATTTAGAGAAAGAATTTCAACTTAATCCTCTCGCTTACCAGGTGTGCACCCTGCCTGCTGGAATATCAGCTAGTGCCTCTATTTCTCTCAATCCAATGTGAACAACTTGAGCAGTTTAGAGACAAGCAGCAGAACAGAGAGGCTGCCAGCACGCTCACCTGGCCTGCAGGAAAGCAGAGTTCAGGTCCTTTACTTGCACCCAATGGAGCCGGACTTCAGCCTCGCTTTTGAATCCCTCTAATCTTAGACACATGTGTATGGTTTGGGAGGTAAGGCACAGCCTCTTTTTCTCTGTGCCTGCAGGTCTCCTATGCTAAAACTGGTACCCATATCTCACCAACAACACTTTGGAGGGAAGAAATAATGTTATTTCTTTTAAAAACACTGTCGGTCACTGATTAACACTCTGTTTTCCCCTTTGTTTTGTTTTTGTCATTCAGATTGTCAGCTACTGGATGCTGGGGGGAGTCACGTAGGGGCAGTTTGCCCCCAAATTAGAACAATCCAGCCCCTATCCTGCTAGTGTGCAAACGGTATGTTAACGGAAATAACCATGTAGCTGTGGTTTCTTGCAAATTAAGGTTCACCTTGCCAAAGATATCATCACGTTAAATAAGAACAAAATTTGGTTTGGTACTTGCATGCCCTAATTTACCCCATAGCTGTAACTAGAAGACAGCATCCTTCCTTTGCTTCTCTCCTAGTGTCTGTGCTCCTTCCTGATCCCTCACGCAGAGAAAAATCCCACTGAAGTGAATGGAAGTTTTCCTGAATTAGGAGTGACAGCATATTTGCCATTTATAGCCTAGGAGTTAGCAGTGTTGGAGATAGAGTAGTAAAATAGTAAATAGGATAGGGGTAACATTGCTTTCACATTCTTGTCAACATGTGTTTTTTCCTTGCTTGGTGTTACTGAGTCTCAGAGTGCCGTTTCTCAGACTGCACATTTCTTTCTCAAGGCTTAGAAACCTTGTTCTGTCCTCCAAGCAGTATTGTTCATCGCCATATGGGATAAAGTAATTATTAGACATATAAATTTTCATTTTATAGGACAGTTCTAATTCCTGGAGGCCAGCAGTTACTATGGTAGATCTCATTTCTCTCACACTTTTCCAGCTGACGACACACGGGTATAAATTACTGCTGTTTCTCCTGTGCTAGTACTTTGTGGACCCAGTTTGATAGGAGTCCCAGTGTGCTGGGCACTATGCAAACTTACCAGAAGATAAAGCCCTTCTCTGAAGGACTTGTGAGCTTTATAATGTGTAAGCAAGAGGAATGCATTTGTATAATTTTGTGCGTTCAAAAACTATGTTTCAATTATACCTACTTGTCCTTTTGCCTGTTCTTAATTAGCTGTGGATATCATAGAAGAAATGTATAGACATGGGGATCAAAATATTTTCTAAAACAGAAGCTAGAAAGGTTTGATTGCAGACTTCCCTTTCTTGTTTTGATTCCTTTTCTTACCACGTCAACATTTTTGCAGTTATCAGTAGCATCATTGTATTGCTCATAATCACTTTCCGAGGAAGAACGCAAATATTCACTGTTTCTATTCAGGCTATTGAAATTGCTCTATCAATCATCCTGGCTTGAAAATTATAATAAATTCAGACTTTTTTTTAGCAAATGAAAACTTTCCAGTCCTATCTCTCCCCCAGAACGGCTGGAAAATATAGGTAATGGCATTTTTAATCAAGTCATGTTCTTGTTTCCTGAGTAAACTGATCCTGTGGACCAACGCAAAGTCCATTTGGAGGTATAATTCTCCCTGTTGTCCGAGATGAGTTACCAGCCTTTTATGTATTATATATCATGTATTTTACCTGAAGACTCTTTATATTCTGATGGCATCCAAAGTTCTTTTAAGGCTATATAACCACACATTGGATGGCAGTAGTAAGACTTGCCCCCTCAACTTTTCACCAAGTCTTTTGCTTCGAAGGCAAAGCCTTACAAAGTTCTGTCTTCGACCTTCAGCTGATGTTTAACACCTCATGTGTTTGAACCCCAGTAAAGCAGGCTGGAAAAAAGTGCTAGAAGAAGTTAAATCCAGGTCTCTGCAGAGAGCTAAGGGGTGTGTTTGTAAAAGCCACTCCATCTAGTGGCAGTCACTTTGCATAGCTAATGTGGCAGTGCCCCTCAACAGCTGCTGGAGAAAAGTGTAAAATGGTGTTCAGCTACGGATTTTCTGGTTTTGATCGTCAATATAAAAGACCCTTGAAATTTCTGTCAATTTTTTAATCTTTATCTGTAATCATAATTAATTACTTGCTATGAATTGCTGCATGCAGTCACGGAAATACATTGAAAATTTTGAGTGCCAGCATCAGCACGAGCTCTTCCTCATCTTTAGTCAATGTTTCAGTTCTTTTTAAAGCTGTCTTAAAATTAGTGAGGTAGTAGATCTCATTTAAGGAAGGGACAAAGCTGAGAGCTTTGGAGAGTCAAAGGCTCTGTTGGAAGCGTGGATTCCGGCAGGGCAGAGAGGCTCTCCCTGCAGCACACGCTGTCACCCCAGCCTCATCCAGAGAGGAGGGATCCGTGTCCTCTAGGGTGGTCATGACAAACCGCGGACTCCCAGGGTATTTCACGTAGCAGTGGTCATGGGTCTTGAGTAGTATGAGTTTGGGAAACTTTGTGTGGCACTGGCACATGCACCTGACAAAATAGAAAGACCAAGGACCAGACCACTGCTTCTGCCATTGGTTTTTCAGTCTATGTCAAATCATGCAAGACCTTAGATTGTGACCTGGACTCTCCTGATAACTGCAGTGCCAAAGGTCCAGTCTGGTTTTCACTAGACAGCCATGCAAAGCCTTGCTGATCGCTTCAGTGTGTTTCAGTGTCGTAGCTTATACTGGGACAAGCTAGTATCTAAATTAAAATAAACGAAATTCCCGTAAAGTACAATTCCAGATGAGGCGAATGGCTGTTTTACTGCAACTTTAATAAAAATCAACAGCTACTTGAATAGGTGCATGCACACATACTGCTAGAAATTTCCAATTATGATATTCCCAGCAGCAAACAAAAACAAAATTAATGTCAGCAGCATCCCCCAAAGCCTAAACTACACCACTAATGAACTCCCAAGTACTCTCAAAGAAAACTCTCTTTGCAGAGACAATAAGGTGGAAATTACTGTAATAATCTCAATGTAAAAATACAGAGGGAAAAAAAATCATTGAAATTCAGAGTAAGACTTGCCTCTCCTGATCCCATTAACCATGTTGTTAGCATAGCATATGCATGCATAGTGATATTGTCAAACAACTCACTGCCACCTTCAAAAGAGCACACAGGAATTCGTGTTCTTTCATTTGTATTTCAAACAAAGGTAGAGGTTGCACGGCAGCTTGCACCTATTCTGAGAAAGTCTACACTTAATGTGACTCCAGCAGAGACCAGCTACCTCGTAACAATTTGTTTGTCTGTCTAGCAGAAGTGCTCAGTTGCATACAATTTTTGAAGTTCTGCTCAAACATAATCTTCTCGACATGGGGCTGTGGCTTTAATCATTAAAATGGTTGTCTTTCTTCTGTCAGAAATAAGCTGGAATAACAGAAAATACCACAACCATCTCTACGTGTTTATACAACTGCTTGATTTATTTAGTATTTTTGGGGGTAGTTTTCAAACGGTTGACACATTCTTCGCCTCTAGTTTTAAACTGGTGTTATAATGCCAAGTTTAAAGTTGCCAGACCTCATCCAAAGCAGATTTGTCAGTTGTCAGCAGGGTTATCTTTGCAACATGTAACATCTGCAAATTCCACTGGGAACAGCTGTAAAGCACCTTCTGGAAGAAAAGTACCTTATGTATTAGATTATTGCTGTTCATTTTTAATGTCTGCTTCAGTGACGTTTTCCTCCCTCACTGCTCACACCCTCAAAATTAAATTCCTTGATGTCTGCCTGTCTAATAATTATGTTATTATTTGCTGAGCAAATGATGTCTGCAAAAGCTGACACAGTCAGTATGTGTTGTGTTTTACACTGTTCCGGTAAGGGTTGTTTATACTCGTCCTTGTTGGAAGCACTGGACTTGCCATGTCTTCTGGAGGTCGAGGTTCATATATTCTCTGTAACACTCAATGTCCAGGCCTGCTGAATCAAATGCAAAACTTTAAAGGACTATGAAAAAAGTCTTGAGTGTTCAGATGCTATGTGTAAGTGCAGTATAAATATCTCATCAACCAAATGATCTCTGCTTTTTTTGGAAATGCTCCTGATTTCTTCTGGTTTTAAGTATTGGTACTGTTGTAGAGAGGAATCCTTTTCTTCTTTCTTTTCGTTTTCCTGTGACAACTGAGCTGTGGTGCCAACCATGCAAGTCTCCTATTTAGGAGCTGAGCTCATCAGTACTCTGGGTTTTGGCAGATGATCTCTTGTGGCCTTTGTATTTATTGTCAGTTGTGTAAAGCGAACAGGTTAAGTCAGTGCAAGCCTATATATAGCATCTGGGATTTCTTGAGTGCCACAAACAATTTCCTCCATTCTAAAAACACGATGAAGCTCACGTTAGCTCCTATTGCTGATGAAATCATCGAGATGTCCCACAGCAGATGCAGAATAGCTGTAGTACAGCAAAGCAATCATTCTGGCTCTTATTTATGTTCAGATCGCTCTCAGCCACTCTGGTGGTGGAAGGGGGCTCTAAAGCAGATGTGCAATGCATATTGAAGGCATATTATATGAGCAAAGTTATCTAAAGGAGCACAACATAAGAAGAGCTGTAAGATACGTCCTACATGTAAGATGCTTAGATGCTGACGAGGTTGCTTTCCCAAGGGTACCCTGGCCAGGAGTTACACCCTGCAATTATTCACCATCCATGAACAAAGGCTTGGCATGATGAGACTCAGAGACCATTGGCTACCCAGAGACCTTCTGCTGGGCTCCCTGTTTCTGAGGAGACAGAATGTTTTTGAGGGTGTCCTCAGTGGAGCAATTTACATTACCATGGTTCTTACAGGAGCAGTGGCCCGTTTTGCCTGGAATTTTGGCCAGAGCTGCACTCTGACACAAACTTGGTGCCATGTTTTTCTAGGCAAGCGTGAACTGCCCTGATTGAGTCTTCTGATCCGTACAGAATGGATCACTGATGTTCTCACTGACTTAGCAGTGCTAGTCACCTTTCCTGAAACTGGACAGAACCAGTTAATAACCTACGTTCCCTGTATAGCCCAAACATCCCAGTTACCTTGCTTTGCTTAGCAGAAGGAAATAATAAATCTATATGCAGATTCTGGTGTTTGTAGATGAAATATCTTGCTAATAAATTTGTAATGACCAATTTAGGATGTTAGTAGACCTCAGACTGCTGTAACAGTGAAATGTAAATATACAGGCATACTGGGTGAACTGTGTATGTGTCTTTCCCCATTCCCTCTCTCTTGTGAGGTTTTCAAAACCCTCGGTACTTTTGAAAGAAAAGCAATGACGGTGATGATTCAGTTTAATGCTGCTCCTGCAGTGCTACTTGGTATTATCTAAATTAAGCAAGCCCAAGGAATATTGGTCTGCAAGGTACTTTGCAATCAGAAGCCAAGTTCAGATCTAGAGAAAAATATCTTTCTCCTGGAATGACTTGGAAGGTTTTGATGAGAAATGAAAATTACTTTCCTGTGAAATACACAATTGCCATTTTTCACATCACTCCCTAGTGTTGTTCAGTTTTAGTGAAATCCAGGTGATTTCTTTCTAAGTGCTCGACTTGCCCTGATTCTCACAGGTGGCAAAGGCTAGACCTCCTCTGAAGACAAGAGAAAGGTCCATTTTGTTTGACACGATTCAACTAAATTGTTTCTGGAGTTTGTCTCTCTGTTTATCTTAATGAAGTCTGATTTTTTCCCCTTCCAGGGTTCCCTCTGATGCATTTTTCCCTCCCCCAAGTCTCTCTGAAACCAACAAGACTGGGGTTATGAAGTCAATCCTAGATGGCCTCGCAGATACAACTTTCCGAACAATCACGACAGATCTCCTTTACGTCAGCTCAAACGATATCCAGTACGAAGACATGAAAGGCGACATGGCATCCAAGCTGGGATACTACCCCCAGAAGTTCCCTCTCTCTTCCTTCAGGGGTGATCCTTTCCAAGAAAAAATGACTGCAGGAGATGATCCCCTGTTGAGCATTATTCCCTCAGATCAGGTCAACATCACAGAGTTTTACAACAAGTCCCTGTCCACATTTAAGGATAATGAGGAGAACATACAGTGTGGGGAGAACTTCATGGATATGGAGTGCTTTATGATCCTGAACCCCAGCCAGCAGCTGGCCATCGCCGTGCTTTCGCTCACTCTGGGCACCTTCACGGTCCTAGAGAATCTCCTTGTCCTGTGCGTCATCCTCCACTCCCGAAGTCTCCGGTGTAGACCCTCCTACCATTTCATCGGCAGCCTGGCTGTAGCCGACCTCCTGGGCAGCGTGATTTTTGTCTACAGTTTTGTGGATTTCCATGTTTTCCACCGGAAGGACAGCCCCAACGTCTTCTTGTTCAAACTGGGTGGAGTTACAGCCTCCTTCACCGCCTCCGTAGGTAGCCTTTTCCTCACGGCAATAGACCGGTACATATCTATACACAGGCCTCTAGCTTACAAAAGGATTGTTACCCGACCAAAGGCTGTCGTAGCATTTTGTGTGATGTGGACTATCGCTATTGTAATAGCCGTTCTTCCTCTGCTCGGCTGGAACTGCAAAAAGCTCAATTCCATTTGTTCGGACATATTCCCTCTCATCGACGAGACGTACCTGATGTTCTGGATCGGGGTCACCAGCGTCCTCTTGCTGTTCATTGTCTATGCCTACATGTACATACTGTGGAAGGCTCACAGCCACGCTGTTCGCATGATTCAGCGGGGCACGCAGAAAAGCATAATCATTCAGTCCACAGAGGATGGTAAGGTACAGATCACTAGGCCTGATCAAACTCGTATGGACATCAGGTTAGCCAAAACCTTGGTCCTTATCCTAGTCGTTTTAATCATATGCTGGGGCCCTCTCCTCGCCATCATGGTGTACGATGTCTTTGGGAAAATGAACAAGCTCATCAAGACTATCTTTGCCTTCTGTAGCATGCTCTGTTTGCTGAATTCAACAGTGAATCCCATCATCTACGCTCTGAGGAGCAAGGACTTGCGACACGCCTTCCGCAGCATGTTCCCCACCTGCGAGGGAACTGCGCAGCCCCTCGACAACAGCATGGAGTCTGACTGCCAGCACAAACACGCCAACAACGCGGGGAACGTGCATAGGGCCGCCGAGAGCTGCATTAAGAGCACAGTTAAGATTGCCAAAGTTACCATGTCTGTCTCCACAGACACGACTGCTGAAGCGTTGTAAGTCAGAGACTTCTCAGCATTGTGAGAAAAGGAGTTAGTTTAGGAAAAAAATAAATAAAAAAAAAATCCACAACAGAGAAAACCAAACCCGTGGCTTAACGTGTTTGTACCCTCCTGTAATATTTTTTTAGTTTGTCATTGTAAGCTGAGCGATGATTGTGTTAAGAGCATTACCATCAGCCAGTTCTTCAGGTTTTACAATTAGGGATTCAAGCTAAATTTTTGAAAGTTTTTTTCTCAAAAATTGTTTACTGAATAATAGTAAGTTTCCTGAAAGAGCACAGAGAAAATACCAGGTTTGCAATGGTTCCTTTTGGGGATGTGAAGAAAAATTGTGAAACCTAATTGAAAACTAACACATCCTAAACCGATACCATCAAATAAGCCTTGTGATCATGCTGTTCATTTCAATGTGAAGTGTATTTCATGTCTCTAAGTGATAGGAGTTTTTGATTTTTTTCCGAAACGGCAGTGCTGAAATTTAGCGGTTTTGTAAAATGTGTCGTGTCCTGTGAATTGTATACTGTTTTATTATGTGTTCTTGATATTTGTCTGATTAAACAAAGTGATAAGGTAGACTTCTGTGGAAATAATGTGAAACGTGATATGTAAACCCCATTGAAAACACTTAATGTATTTGAAGAATTCCTATGAGCTATTTTGGAAATTTTACACTTTTAGTGGTCTTCTGTGGACTTAGAGGAGAGGCTTTGTGTTCTTCTTCTTAAATTATTTCCCCACTACCTTTTACTTTCACATGCATACGAGAGTAACAGCAACAGAGGAATAGAGGAGGAGTGTAAGATTGGAATGCACTGGTTCAGACTTTTAAATACCACTGCATTTATACAGGACATTTATGATTGTACAGACTATTGCCCTCTTCTTGGGTGTTGTGTGGATATGAACACTGAAAAGTGAAGGTCCCGAATATTGGCTCCTTTTAACGGGCAACTGGTTTTAAGCCGCGTGCTGGTGCTGGACCACTGAAGACAACCTGTGTCAGACTCAATGTGCGATGTTATCACTGTGCAGTCGATGTATACTTGAAGTGTGTCGCATTCCTGTATCCCACGTTTAAGCAGATTCAAGAGCCTGAGATGCCAAACTCCCGTCTTCACTAAAAGAGGAGGAAATATTGTCAGACTTAGACATTTTCTTATTGTGTGAGCGTGTATATAAATAAATAAATATCTGTGTGCGTGTGCGTGTGCGTAAGTATACTAATCAGTGTGAGTCATGGTAGCATAACTAAGATAGGACACTATGACCAAATGTAAACTGTATTTCTTGTTGCACGCTTTGCACACAAATTCTGTTTCTAAAATTGAGTTCTTCCAACTGATTACTGATGAAAGGACCATATTAAGAACATCCCGATCCACTCTGAGAGGTGTATCCATGTGCTAGAGAAAGCAGCCTTTATGTTGTACTCGAGATTAAGGGAAACAAGAGGCAGGGCATGGCATGAGCCCACACTGACAACTGCAGTGGCTCTCAATGGTGCTCCTGAAAATGGAGAAAGCCAGAAATAAATGATAATTTGTTTTAAGGCTGTCAGTATTCAAATCTGATTGCTTGAAATTAGGTGAGTCTCACTGTGAAACCAGGATACAGATGACAAGGTTTGACACTATCAGCTTCAAGGAGAAGTTATTGAAGGAAAATGGTGACTGTTCTGTGATGGGATTGTTTCTGAAGCCTTGGACTTTCACAAGGAATGTGTTACTGGATAGTCTTTGAGGGGTGGATATTCTATAATTACGTTCTGAATCAGAAGGTTTGAGGTCCTCTTCTCTTCTGTCTTGCTTTTTTGGACCGTTTCCTCACCCTTCTGGCTGATTTCTGCCAAAATAGCCGCAAAGGCAGCTTAGCCTGTTGGCTGCCTGATGCTTGCTGCAAGAGGGGTGACTCCCTCCATGGCACTGAGTGAGTGGAGTCAAATCTGGGCTGCCCTGCCACCCATCCTCGAGACTATGTAGAGAGGGGGGTGGCAGCGCTGGGTCTCTGGCTGCCATGGTGTCCCCGTGGCGTTTCTGATACCTCAGTGCAGGCCAGAGCAGCTGGTAGCACAAAATGGCCCAGCCGATCTCAGCCAGTGGCTCTGCAGGGGCATAAGTGGCTGCAAATTCAGGCTTGGTGGGGTGTGGCACATTTTAAAGATCTCATCAGGTGAGTTGCTCAGCAGCAGCTGGAAGACAACAGAAAGTACCTTCCTCCTCCACCCCCATCCACTGCAGCTTACCTGGGTGGTAGGGCAGGGCATCATGCTCTCGAGGAGCCTTTGGCAATCAACCAAAACGGGCAGATTGCAGAGGATTCCCAGAGGATGTACGTGTCCTCCTTTTCTGAAAAGATCTTTCCGATATCTAGGTCTAGTCCATCCTAAAGCAGTCCTCTTGGGGGAGGTGGGGAAAGCCCGTTTGAAATGTAAAGATATTCAAGAGCCATTTTTGAAACTCTCTTCTTTTGAATTAAATGCAAACTTTGTGGACTTTTCGTTGTGCATTCGAGTTCTAAATTTTACGTGATAAATCATGGGACAATGGGGCTGTCTTGGCACTTAACTTGGTGCTTACTGATATAATAAGAAATAGCATCCTGTGAAATGTTACCGTCTATCATCAGTATCTTCATTTGCATAATGAGTTTTTCTAAAGCTCTGGGAAATGTGTCAGTTCACGTAGAACCATTTATTAAAGAGGTGACAACAATTTCCCTACGTGTTGCACACTAAGCAGAACTACTCTTTCATTAGAAAAATCTGCTGCCGTTCCAAGATAAGCTGTACTTAAACTTCAGCTTTAGGTATTCCTAATTTGCAGTTGCCTACCTTCACTTAGTGATAGCACAGCCAAATGACACTGTGTTCCACGGCCACCCACATCGTCATCAACCAAACAACGATAGTTGCAGTTACGTGTACGTACCGACTCCAAGTGTCACATATTTATCGTGAAAATCATCTGTCACATGTGTGCAGAGTTAGATTCTCAATAGTCTAATTGTATATTTGTATAATATAATCTCCTCGATGCTGTGCAATCACTATCCACATCTTCTTGCACTGGCCTTTCAATGAAAATTTTGGTGTGTCTATTGTGATATAGACAGCGCATTTTACCTGCTGTTATTGGGCTGAATGTATGTAAATAAGTGAAAAATAAAAAAGTCATCTGTACAAGCAGTGGCCTAAAAAGTCTGTAATTGTAGACTAGGACAATTGTTGAAGTTGCTGTGACATCTCGAATACTACCTTTGAATAAACTGTTTACAGGGTCTCTTGGGATGCTGTTTCATAGTGAAAGGAAAATCTTTCCTTGTGATAATATGAAGTAAAGAAATTGGATTACCTGAGCTTTTTATTTCCAGTGTTTCAAAGTGGAGAACATAACTCTTTATTGTCTGTAAATCTAACATTATTACTTCCTCTTAGAAGAATATTGTATCATTAGATATTTGTTAGAGCTGGTAAAATCCTTGCAACTGCTGCAATATTTTTCATTAGCAACCTGTATAATAGTTTGTATACAAGTACTGTTCAGATTGTCATGAAAAGTAGCTTTGACCATTTACTTACCAGTAGCAGAATAGTATTTCTGTAAGATTTCCAGTGTGTTCCTACCATATCATATTTTCTTTCTATAATGTAATTAAACTGTTATTTATTCAAGGAGAAAAAGTATTCCTCTACTTTTTTGTTTTCCAAATTTTGAGATAACTGAGGAAGCCACGTGATGATGCTGCCTCATCCCACAATCTGGTGCTCTACGTTTTGTTTATAAGTTTGTCTGTCAGATTCTGAAACAACTGCTTAAACAACTTGACAACAGGTTGTCAGGCTTTGTGGGTTCTAATTGTACGTTGATATGTTTGAAGGAGAAGGTAGATTATATGTTTTATATTTGTGTATTCAGTACTATGGAGACGAGAGAAATGATACAGTTAAAACTGAATCTCCTGTTTCATTATGTAGGCAATTTCCCCTTTCCTCTGTATTAGACAAAATGCAATAAATCTCTTTTGCCTTCCTCAGATGCATATGTTTGCACAGAGATGCCACATTAAGACAAACCCATATACTTCAGAAAAACAAAACACAAAAGAGAAGGAGAAAGGAACATAAACTAAAGTAGTGCTGCCAACAGCAACGACAACCTAAATTAGTTATTGGTGGTTGTAAATGTAACCAAAGAGTTGAGACAAGCAAAGTTTGTCTAGTTTTGGCCAGTTCCAGTGGGCACAGTTATGGGTGTAGAGGGGGGATGATGAAGTGATCCAACACAGATGCACAAAAGCTATGCAGGGAGAGCAACCTCAGCCATGCCACTGCCAACAGGGCACACTGAAGTGTTCCCACCTCTGCTTCACCCACAATTGTAAGGAAAGGTTGAAAAAAACAATTTCTTTCTCACCCCATATGCCCAATCCAAAGCTCACTAAATGCTGTAGAAAGGTCCCTGCCCATTTCAAAGGATCTATTTTCCATATAACTTAATCTCATATTCATGTTACTTGGACAGTTTTCTTTCTCCACATTCATGGTTTGAAAACAGTGGAGGTCCATAGGGGTTTAAGTGAAGCACGTCCTGGCGCCTTGGATCATGGTTGTGCCACAATATTTGTATTTTTTAAAACTAGATCACTGGTGAATTGAGAAAGCCTTGGCAAAACAAATGTAGGTAGAAATGAAAAGTTAGCTCTTAATCTTTAACTCCATACTACATTTAAATGAAGAAGTCTGAATATTTCTGCTGAAAGCTGTCACTTCCAAAGCAGCTTAGGAGAAAATTCCTACTGTATTCACATGCTCATGAGAAAATAAGGGCTCTACTGCCACAAACCGACTGTTCCTCTTTATGGTGACACCTCAGTCTATTCTAAACAACACAAGAGGAAAAATGACAGCTTTGCAAGCAACTGCTTTCCCACACTACACCAGCTCAGGAAGTGTGCTGGCAAATCCACTGTTGTCTTTTAAGCCTTCCACATTATCACATTAACATCCATTATTATTTCCATTCTTCTGGCAGTTGCTGTAAGAAGTTGCAATATCATCATGCATACACATCGTCAATAAAACATCTGGATTTTGTTGTGGGATTTTGGTTTTGGTTTTTTTTTAATATATTTTGTCCTCACTGAAAGTGATTTGAAAGTTAAATCATAATATCTGGGAACAGATTATAGAAAAAGAAGAAAAAAATCATGTTGACAGTGTTAAAGAAAGCATACAGTGGGGGGCTTTATTGGACTATTTAGAATACATGTCTTCCTCTGTTCTGCCTTCATCCATTGTCTTATTAGGTAATGGATATAAAGAGTATCAACAGAGTTTTCTTTAAATAGCAGCACAATGTATGAAGTACATGATTGCCTTTAATGGGGCTCCTTAATATGAACAGTCATCTAATACTAATTTTTAAAATTCGGTTAGAATAAAGAGTGATAATAAGCCCAAGGTAATCTTAATGATGAGGTATGACATGCCCTGGTATTGCTTTCCAATAAATCATCTTTGGTATTCAGAGCAGCACTCAGTTTAATGTTTAAAGTATATTGAGGTATGGAATCCTGTGTCAATAAAGTCACTCAGGTTTTATTGACTTCAGCAGAAATTATATCTCATCCCAGATTTTCAAACTATGAGTTTGCATTTGAAAAGTGTGGTTTTACATTCCATTGTATTTGCATTTTCACTGTTATTAAAACAAAGATGAAATGGAATAAATAGCATATATTCATTGGGGTTTTTGTTGTTTTGTTGGTTTTTCTTTACCTCCAAGATAATCTATTTTGAATTCTGATGGGTCAATGCAGAATCATAGACTGGCAGGAGTTCAATGGACTTGTCATGGGAGTGAAGCAATTTATTTATCCATATGTGTGTAGATGGGGTAGAGAACATCATGAACAAACAACATTATCTCACAGTAATGCTGACAGAGTTGCTTCCTGTCCAATTGCACTGATGTAATTGTGATGCTGCTTTCTCTCCCTCTTTCCATGTATATACATATGTGTGCTCATGAAGAAAACAAGCTATACACATATTGAAAAATCTTTCCCCAAAATAACAATCTTTTAATGTGTGGTCATAATAGTAATAATAATAATAATAATGTGAAACAACTTCACAGCCGCTGATTTCACAAAGAGGAAATCACTTCTGCCATTTATAGCCATAACTAGATGGATCAAGCCCTGCCATTGCACTTTTTTTTTTCCTCATGGATCTCACTGAAAGCCCCTCCAGTGCTCTGCACCACAGGGCTACCGCACTTCCCGCTGAGCTGAAAAGAAGGACAAGGGAAGGGAACTGGAAATGCCCCGGTTTGCATCAGGCTGTTCCTGGAGCCAGTGTATGTAATGTGAGGGTCTCTGGGGATACCCCCATGGTGTCCCTGTCCTACAGGGCAGGGCTTGATGGTTGCTGTAACCTGGCCGAGAGCAGAAACCTCATCAAGAGGGGTAAAGAATAATCATCTCCAGTTGAAAGTGAGAAGAAAGGATTTAAGATGTAGCAGGATAAAGATACAGAAGTGGGGACTTGCTATGCATCATTTCTTAGTTAGGGAACAAGGATTAGGGGTATCATTTTAAAAGAGGAACACGGGGAATTATACAGGCCATGGATTCATTCATTAAGCACTCCTCCCAAACCTTCACAAGGGTAATAATAAATCCTTTGAGGCTTTTCAGCATCAGCCTGGGAAAAAAATATAATCATTGTCTCTGCAGTGCTTAACTTGCAGCCTAATTCAAAGTCATTTTTAAATTATACACCTACCTGCTACCAATGCAGTCTGAGTAGGCAAAATTAATAACAGGCATGCTCAGTAAATCCAAGGTTTAAAGCTTCAGCTAGAATGTTAATGTCTAAATTGAGTAATACTATCAGTCATGAGAATTACATTATCTGCCTCCTTATCTTTTCCTATTTATTTGAGGGGTTTTATTTATTCTTATTACAGAACTAGCAAAACCTGACAGCTCTGGCAGAGGGAGGGACTGTCTCTCCACATGCGGCCTGTGGTGTTGCTGAGTTGCCTGCAGTAGCAGGGCCAGGGTGCCCTGATGCTGTGAAACACTGATCTGGACAAGGAGGCAAAGAGAGAGGATTTACCACTTCATAACAAGCCTAGCAGGAGATGAGAAAAGAGCAAAGTGTTCCAGGGTGCAGCTTCTTCCCGTGGCACACCCTACATTCTCTTAGACCTTGGGAAGTGCTGGGTGGATACTGACGCATGGCGAAGAAGGCTCCAGGCTCAATGCCCCACTCCCACCACGGCAGCTGATGATGGGTTCCTTGGCAAGGACAAGGCCAAAATTGTTGTACCCAAAAACTAGTGCCCACAGCAAGGCACTTACAAAGAGAGCTGCTTCTTCCGCCTCTGCTTCATCAGCCGCGAGTGTGAATTGTGCATAGCTTGAACTTCTGCTTTTTTATACCAAATTGTTCTTTAAGAAGAGCTTCCACTTTCAGCTTTGGTGTTCCTCCCTGGGGATCCTGGAGCTGACCAAAATGTGGCTATGTGCAGATAATAAAAACCCGCACACGTCTACAGTCCTTATAGATAGAGGAAGAGTATCTTAACAGGAAAATGTCATAACAGACTCAAAAAAGACACGTTATCCACCTACAAACTGGATATTTAGCCCAAATAATTTTCTATGCAAATCATATATGCAGGTAAATTTTTTAAACCTGGGAAAGCCGAGTTCTAGTTTACCTTAGTTTAAAGATTGATTTGTTTCACTCAATGGCAATAAAGGCAGTAGTTGCATCTAGTGCTGAAAAGACCACTCATACAGTGACCAACAGCTGACCTCCTAAACAAATATCTAAGCTAAGACCTTTTGGGTTTTCTCATTCAAGACATTCAGCCCTGATGTGAAGTGAGAGTGTCCATTATTTTGTTTCTTTTTAATCCCATTCTTAACACTGCTGGATCCTGCAGATGCTTTATTTTATTGCTGTAGACATGATGAAGCTACTGTGTAGCATAAGAAAGGACAGAGGGGGCTTTCAAACTCAGTGCTGCTCTATTCTTATGCTTTCACTCTTTGCCCTTTCTTGCTGATTACATGAGGTTTTTAAATAGTTGTTTGGGATCTAATCTTAGCTGCTGTGTCAGCTGGCCCCTGCTGAGGTTTATATACTTCTGCTGACTATGAAAGTGTAGACTGAAGTCTCAAAAAGGAACAGGGTGCTTGCCATCTAGAGAGAAGAGTGTGGAGGTGGGAATGAATAGGAAAGTGTTTCTTTTAAGAAAGTGAACAACAGTAAAGCATGAGAACATGGGCTGATGTATATTTTCTGTGGTCCCTTGCCCTCTGACAGTTTGTTCCTTCTCCTCTCTATACTGCCTCCTCCATAGGTGCCAACACAACCGCTTGCATGGCTGCCTGATGAGTCAGATCCAGGCAAACTGATCCAGGTGAAAAATAATGGGCTTTTTTTCTTTTTTTGGATATGTTATGCCTGCCAGATCGTTTCTAAACTGCATGACCTGGGTTTCAGAGCTGGGAACTGGCACAGGTTTTGTCACATAGGCAACTCAACAGCTCCATCAAACCAGATTCCTGCTGTGTCAAGCATGTAATGGGACTTTCAGGGTCTTGTTGTTCATTATCAGAACAGTCTAAAAGTGTCTTGTACTTCCAAACAGGAGCGCTGAGGGAAACTTGAATTTCAGAGCCCAGTGAAGCACCAAAACTGCAGGGGCTGCATCTGTGTCCTTCAAAGGCAAAGTCCTCACCAGAGCTAAGAAAACTCCCTATTCTCAGTGTCAGTGATTTTGCTGACATGACACGTTTCATTTTTCCCAACAAGAAAAGTGACTGTTGGGTTGGAAAATTCCCGCTGTCTTTTCCTTCTCTTGAAAGATACCTACGCTCCTGCTGAGTCTTTGGAAATGCCCATGCATGGCAGAACACGCAAGTCAACCTTCTGGCTACCATCTACATGGCTGACCCGCTGCAGGCATACCTCTGGGCATTGCCATGGTGAATGTCTCACTGTACCAGTACACAAAGTCTCAGGGCAGGCAGAGTAAGCTCGGTGCTGCAGTGGCCCTCGTATTGCACTGTGAGCACCCCTTGGCATAGGTGCCTCTCACCTCTGGGGCAAACTCCTCTCATTGCCTGCTTCATATTGCCCCTCTCTGCACTGCTGTATCTGTTTCTGTGTTGTTACTACTGGGAATCAAAGTGGTAAGTTATTGAAAAGTGAAGCAGTTAGTTTCTCGTCAATGCAGAGAGGCATGGAGATGCTTGGCAGTGGGAGCTGCTGACCAATTAGTGGGAAATCTTGGAAGCAAACTACATCTCAGGTGCATCCACAGCACTCAGACAGGACAACCACTACAACCTCTTCAGCAGCATGAGCACTCGGCGCTTTTTCTCTTCTCCAGTTTTATTTGAATCCTTGCCAATGACAACACAAGCACTTGGGAAATGTTCACTCTTAGAAAAAAAACAAGTCAAATTTTGATTTTACAGGCCTGTAGTGTTAAGAAAAGAAACTGTCTAGTTCTGTATCAAAAAAATCAATCTTCTCTAGAGGCTGGGTTGGTAAATAAATCAGGAGGAGAAGCTGCTGTAAATTAGAAGAGCTCTACCACATTCACAAGCAGAGCAACAGGTCAGTCATACATCAGTCAGTCACACCGCTGAGCTGTGGATATGTTTACTCCACAAAAGTAATTGCAACCATATCCTTTCACAGGAGGGCAAAGTACTCCACATTTTCCCCGGGGTGCAAAATGCAGATGGGAAGCTGGTAGTCATCACCATCGCTGGCAATCCAGACTGCGCTCTCCTCACACTAACATACATGTGTACCTCATGTAACCTTAAGCCATCCTAACCTAAACTGAGGACCAAACAAGCCAGATGTTACCAGTAATGTGTAAGTTTTATGGCCAAAGAGGAGTAGACTCATAATATTCTCCTTTGCAAGTCGCTGTTAATTGTCTGTTTTTACATATATTGCTGTTGCACCTGGCGATTTATGATAATAGAGTCTTGAGGTATTAGCAACAGCACAAAAAAAAACCAAATAAAAAAACAAAATCCAAACAGCCTTTACCAAACTATTTCTGTGAGAGGAAAAACCAGCACTGTGTATGTTACAGGCTGCATTATTAGACTGGTATTTCGTCTGCAGCAGAAAGGCCACACAAACCTTTACTTCTAACTGCTAACTCAGGTCTCCTCAAGAGACTTGACTGGGATTTAAAGGGTCTGCAGAGGAGAGAGCAGTCCCTTTAATGCTGTCTTTTCAGAACATTATTCTTTCCATTTGTATAGAGACAATTGCTCCAGCTAACCTGCCTGTGCTGTACTCTAGGCAACCTGACAAATTAAAACTAACTGCCTAATCCATCAAACAAATAGTTTGCCCTGGCTCCATCAAAAGTAAATAAATAACTACCCATCCTCCCTCCCTGAAAAATAAAATGTTTCAACATGTAAGAAAGCTTCTTCCCTGCCTTCTCTTTCCCTTCCACATGTCCAAACGGAGGACGTTACAGCATGGCTGCGAGGTCTACAAAAGACCGAGGTCTAAGGACTATCCATTAGCGCAGATACTTTTCTCTAATACACCCCTGAGCTCAGGGATCCAGGGGAGATTTGGGAGTGACACAGCAAACCACATCTCAACCTCTCTGGTGAGGCTTCAAGATGAAAACTAGGCCTTGAGGTTGATGGCTCGTCAGCCGTGAAGATTTCTTGAAGGACACTCGGCATTGCCTCTTCCTTCCCTGCTGCCTTTAAGCGGCCCACAAACACAATCTTTTCCAGTGCTCCTCACAGTATCTAACTTTGCTTTCAAAATCTTCATATATTTACTGCCTTTGATTTCCTGGCTGGGGATTTGCGTTTGGAGCCTGCTAATGAAACTCAAAGAACAGAGTTGAAGCACTTTGTCAATGCTGGTTGGTGTAAGTGGGAGAAAAATGCCTGGCACCAGTCAACATCCTTGCATGGATGCTATAAGACAACACCATGAAACACTGCACAACAAGGAGAGGCACAGAGATGGGGCTGTGCCTCCTTGCACTGGCAACTCTGCCTGATGCCTTCCCTGCCCTGCACTGCCACAAGCCATAAGCGGATCTAAACATCACCATATGCCAATTTCAGGCACCCTAAGCCTCATGAATTCAGCAGGGACTGGCAGCATCTAATATTTAAAGGCACTTAAAGTCTTTAGCAACCACCGTTAGTACCTCCATTCTGGAGCATAAAGGTTTATATGCACCTAAACAGGAGCTCTGAGGTGGCACCTTAGTCTTGGTCTGAATAGATGTGCAATGGATGACTGCCTCAGTCATCAACCCTTTACCTTAGACTCCATCCACATCTAACCTCTTGCAGCAGTAGTGCCAGGTTCTGCAGCAGGTACAACGATGGGTATTGTTAGCTGGCCAGGATTTAATTGAACACAGATGGAATTAACTGAGGCAGCCTGAGCCTGATTCAAAGTGCTTCCCAGTTGGTTCATAAAACTTCCTTGTTTGTTTTTTGAAATGAAGCTTTCATTATCTAGAAGAGACATTTAGAGACACTCACAGCTACATATCACTAATAAAAATAAACATTAGGCCTGGACAGGCTAGATACATGAGTGCACTTGTTCAATAGCTGCTTCTTCCTTGCCGGAGTATCAGATGCAAATGATTACTCAAAAGCCTCTTCTCTGGAAGTACCATTATTTGCAGAGAAGCTGCCAGTTCTTGGGGGAGCAGAACACAGCTCAAAAAAGACAGAAGAGATTCTCCATGGTGGATCCCAGGTGGACTCTGCCCAAGAAGCCCATCTACCACACCATAGTGTGGTTGCTCATCTATCACCCCATGCTTTGTTTTAAGAGAGCAACAGAGGCCAAGAGAGTCCCCTGATGTGTGTCTGGCCCCTGGCCAGGTGTAGGAGGTTTTTCAGCCAGCTTGGACAAGGAAACACACAGCATCATGGTCCCTCTTGCAAATCACACAATGAGCTGGGAGGGCTGGGGGGAGGATAGGCATCTGGATAAAGACTGTGTTACTGTCCTGAGCTTCCTTGTCCTGGGAAGGACAAGGTTTTTCAGGCTGTGATGAACTAATTCAGAAAGCTCATCACCTCCCAGGACGGGATCCAAGAGTTGTGTTTATGAGCTTTTATTGATGGCATGGAGGAGAGGATGGAGGAAAAGGCAGCAGGACTTCCTCCTGCAGGTCACAGCCAGGCACATAAATGTCATTTGTTGTGAGACAAAATTGGAAAAGGAGCTGAAAAAGCCATAGACGTGATTTAACAGCTTGAGAATCCATTTTTCTGTGAGAGACCTAGCTTGTAACGTTTGGGTTTTTATCAAAGAGAAGACAGAAAGATGACTCTCCTGTAGCATGTGATTTCCATGGGAGGAAATACTAGCTACCGAAAGGCTCTTTAACCAGCAGAAAAATGCATAACAAGAGCCAGTGGCTGGAAGCTGAAGCCAGACAAATTAAAATGGGAAAGAAGGCATATATTTTTAAGAGTGAGGGTAATTAACCACTGGAACAAATCCTCAAGAGAGGCTGTGGATTCTTACCTCTGGAGGGTTTCAAATCATGGCTGGATGCCTTCCTAGAAGATGTACTTTAGCCAAAGAAGCTATTAGGTTCAATACATGGGTAATTGTATGAAATGCAATGGCCTGTGATATACAGGAAGTAAGAACAGATGATCTAATGTTTCTTCCTGGCCTTAAACCTAAGAAGATATTCATCTAGATGGGAGCCCTGTGCCTACAGCTGAAAATTTGATCCAAGGCCCCCACTGCAACCTGTGAAAAATGAGTGTATAAATGTGCCAAAGAGAATAGAATCCAACAACGAATGGGGAGCTAAGGATGAAGAAACACACCTATAAAATAATTTATTTCTATTTTTTTTGGTATGACTTATGCTGGAATGCAATGACCGCCAATAGAAACCAGCACTGTGAGGCAGTAATTTACACTGGAGAAAATTCAAATGAAATGGGAAGATACAAGGCTATGTTTGGAGACTGCCAGGTTTCTGTGATAAAATTGCGTTAGTAATTAATAATCTCCCAGAAAAGAGAGAGAGAGAGATCATCTGCTACCATGTGTCTATTAGCAGATAAATCCAAAGTGAGAGATATCCCCTCTGGGACTACTTGATGGATTATATTAAATTTAATGGTAATGGAAGGAATACTGTAATTGGAACATGCTGGAGGGAAAAGATATGGTGGGAGCAAGAGAAGGACGTACACTGCTGATACGAAGACCCCATGATATAGGAATGGGCTCAGTTCCTGCCAAACTGCATGAAAAGAGCAAAAGATGACCCATTCCCCATAGGCAAGGACCAGAAAAGGTACAGGATGATCTTAGCTAATATGGAAGACAATTTGTATTAACCCCAAGAGAGGTACGTTTGGCAACTTCAGTGTGGAAAATAAATATTAGAAATGCCAATTTTTTTTTTTAATCTGTGAGTACATTTCAGAAGAATAAAATGACAAGTTCAATTAGGTTCCTCTAAGCAGGGGAGAGAAACTGATTTATCAGGCATGGAAGTTCCTAAGTAACCAAAACAACTGTGTGGGCTTTCTCCTCTTGACTCATGTTACAGGAGGAGGGTGTATCTGTTTGAAAATGAAATATATTTCTACGTACTCTATAAAGGAATGCCCAAACATCTAGATAGAAAAGAGTTCCCTTTAGCTGGGTCTCTCCAGAGCCTCTTGTATGTTGTGTGAAGCTCTGAAATATGTAAAGGGTGTTTTCTTTGTAAATTAAATGGCTTCTTAAAGAATATGTGGACTCGGTGCTGACATCCCAAAGGGGCAATATAGACTTCACAAGTAAACTTGTATTAAGCAGATAGATAACTACAACAAATGGCAACCTAGATTAAAATAAAACAGCAACACATTTATAGTGTCTGAAGTCCAAAGCCTTCTCGGAAATATAACCGTGTCTGCCAGAAATGCACAATGTGGAGAATGTATCTCTGTAAATTGCCAACAGAATAACAAGAGTTACCATCCTCGGCCAGTGAAACATCAAATTATTATTGCATCTGAGCTGGCTCTTTCCCAGAGCATTGGATATCGTCTCTACCAGCCTCGGAAAGCTGCCTTCTGTAGATGGGCTTTTTCAGAGGTGTCGTACACCTCACCACTCAGGGGAAGAGACAAACAAAAGCCAACGCATGTGACACAGAACTGAACTGTGCTAAATAGTATCATGTAAGAGGATGCATCCTGATCATAAAGCTACAGGATCTCTGCAGAGAAATTTGGTATTCCAGTAGTGCTTCATTTGCTCACTTTGCCTGAAAGCTGAGGAAGAGGGAAGGAAGCCCCCAAGAGTCTCAAAACCCTCATGTTTTGAAAGGAACTTTGGGATCACTTTTTAATGTCATTTTTGATGACACCTGATTGAATTTAATCATAACAGTGAGTAGGCGGGTGACCAAGATAGGGCTGTACTCTTTGGTCATGAGCACGGCAGGGAAGAAAGCCACTGACGCAGCTGCCATGCTCATCTTGGTTTGGGTTTTTCTCAACTGCCCAGCACCCAACTCTCCTCCGCACTGCACTCCCTGAGACTCCTGCACCTGGGTGCCCCTGCTCACTGCTGGAGTGGGTGGGTGCGTAGCCTCTGGGCATCACAACACATTTGTGGGTGTTAGCGTCATACGCAACTCAAGTAGCATCGCTAATCTATGTAGCGTTGCCTCTCCTCAATAGCACCAACCACTCCAACCTGGGGATCACTTGTTTATTTTTATGGAATATTTTGTTCGTGTGGACTTGTAGCTGCTTCCCACAGGAGAATGTCTCAGAATAGGAAATGTTCCAAATAACATACGAGCTGCTACGTACATGCACTGCAGAGAAGTGAGAGCTAATAGATGAAGCACAGAGCTCGGCACTGAACCCTTGCAGCACTTAACCCCGACTCTGCCAGTGACTTGCTGCAAAAAACAGGGATGAGCTATTTAGCTAATGCCTCTCTCCCCTGCCTCCGGCGGTTATTATAAGGATGAATTATTTAATGTGTGTACACAGCTTTGATGTCGTATGCACCATTTCATATGTACATAAGTGCTAAAGATTATTGGGTGGTTCTGTCATCGCTAGAACACTAAACATGCATTTCTGAGCTTAATTAGGTGTGTAAAAATGGCAGTATACAACCACACTGGAAAATGTAAGTCTTGATGTGTAAATTATTGTGAGGCCATGACAAAAATGGATATCAGCAAGAGAAAGCCCATCTGGATCTAACCTTGGCCAAAGCCTGCTAAAGTGCCTCTAATGGCCTCTAAGCTCTTAAAGCATCCAGATAGTATGCGCACCTCAGTCCTTTCTTGGTCTGCCCAGTCTGAGTTTGAGCAGAATAAGATGACTATTTCATTAAAAAAAAAAAAAAAATCAAACAAAAACCTGGACAGAAATCATGAAAGCTTTGCTATAAGCTCAGATCTTGGGCACAGGTTTATCAGAAGTTTTGCAGAGGCTTCTGTGTACTCTGGGAGGGAAGATGGTGAGCTGTGAGTCACCCGGCCTGTATATGTATCAAGCCACCCTGAAGCACATTTCATGGTTTGCCTGTCCTCTCCACTGCTCTGCTTTAGCTGTGATATATCATATCCAAATATGTGCCAGCCACTAGCCTTTAATTGCCCTGGAGAAATGCTCCACATGCAGAGCAAAAATATTGACACTGCAAAACCCTTTATACAAACCATAAAATCACAGAATCACAGAACGATTTGAGTGGGAAGGGACCTTAAAGGTCTAGTCCGACCCCACCTGTCATGGGCAGGGACATAAGACAGCAAGGTTCAGTAAGATTAAACTTGCATTTGTGCAGTTTTCTCCTGTTTAGTCCACTGCAAAAAGCAGCCTTGCCTGTGTGCACTTGGGGACGATGCGGACAAAGCCCCATCAGCGGCTACCACTAGTGGATATAATAGGGCAAAATCTGCAAACCAAACAAGACCTTAATTTCTCATTGAGTTTTGAGTTTCCTGAGATCTAAACTTGAAAGAGGCTTCATCCCTTGCTCAAGGGGTAAAATCCTCCGGGGAGAAAAGGTAAATAAAGGTTCACAATGTGCAGGCCTTTTGCAAATAAAACGCCCGAGTATCTCACCAACAGCATCAGCGTGATGCAACTGCAACAGCTTCTCAGCCTCATCTGTGTTGCAAGGCCTTGAGAAAAGTAAGTTCAGCTTCTTCTTATGATCCTGTGTTATCACAGAAATGTTTTCAGAGTACATTCTTCATATATTAATAGTTTTGCACATTATTATACTGAATCTAATTATGCTTGGTTTGCTGGGAGCAGCAAATCATATTCACAATGGTGTTTTCATCAAAAAAAATAATTCTATATAAAGATTTCATTAAGATGTTAATTGCTCATGGAATTATATGCACATAAATAATAAACAAGAATACCTAGCCTTTATTAGAAAATAATTTGCACATATACCAAGCCATTTACTTTAATTTAGTTTAGACTTCAGGTGGGAAGCAGTGTGCCTGACTAGACTTAGCAAAAAGTCCTCTGTTAGGAAAATGTGGCTTTATTGCCTTCTCTGCAGAGCGCCACTTGCCAGGTCACTCTAAAAGAATAGGTGATGCCCTTTTAGCATTGATAAAAAGAATGGCTCATATAAAAAAAATCTAATGATGGGAAATACTGAGCAGCTTTATATCACTGAAGGAATCATCACAAAAAAAGCTGTGGGCTACAAGACAAATGTGTGAGGACACCAGACACTTTTCTATCTGTGGATCCTGTATTTTAGCCAAGAAAGGGTAAACTCCAAACTTTCAAAGAGTCCTGGATTGGGCAACTATGTCCATTGCCAGAATCCCTCTGAATTTGCTGGTCTTTCCAGAGAATCCACCGTGAGATGGGAAGTGGACTCTCTGGCCCATGGGTGACCACCAGTCCCCAGACAGTAAGGGCAGCAAGGACACAGCTGTGGCCAAAACCTGACAGAGGTTCCTCCTCCTCTGAGGTGGCAGCAACTGGAAATTACTCTAGTGAGCTCAGTCACATCACAGGAAAGCATCTGTGCTTGAGCCTATTGGTTTCAAGGTGTAGTAACAAGATGGGGTTTACTTTCGGTCTCTAGAAAGAGGAATTTTTTTCTCTAGCAGAGAATACTGGACACTGAGATCAAACACATCCTACATAAGGTCCACTGACATGTCCTGTTGGATAACAATCATCTGAATGATGAATGAAAAGCAAAATTCAAAAGGTCTGTCAGTATCACCAAATTCTCCTCTATATGCCTTCCCTCTAGTACCACAGGCTAACTCCGTGTGCAGGAATGGAGAGCTCTCGCTTGGGAGAAAAGTAGAAAGGAACAAGAGGAATGTAAATGCAGTGTGAATCAGAAAACACACTCAGAATTATAAAAAGTCTGTGCTTCAAAAAGAACCACAATAGAAGACTGAAAGCTTGTGCAGTAAGAACTAGGAAAGAGAAAAAGGAAATTAAATTTTTAAGACTCTGTATGTTTAGATGGTGTTATCCTCAAGACAACAAACATCAAGGGTCCAGGAAATTCCAAATTAAATCCATCACTCTCCTTATTTCCTGATTTTCTCCTGTTAAGCATAAAAAGCACAGCCAGGATCATATTAACATTATATTTCCTGCCATGTGACTCTATTGACATCATTTTTGTTGCTATGTATATGTGGACTGATCCACTCTGAAATTTAAAAAAAAAACAACATTAATTGCCTTGACATGCAGAAAGAGGTAAGCCAAGAATTTCAGAGCTGTTCACAAGAAATCTAAGAAGACCAGCTGCTGGTTTCACAAGTTTTTTTGTAAATCCAAGGTGAATGTCTCACAGATGAAATTCATGTCTGATGGCAGATTCTGTTGTTATTAGATGACATTTATTGATTAGTGTGAGCTACCTGACAAGTGTTTATCCTACCAGAATTTAAATCATGTAGCTCTTTGGTACTGCTCCGGCAGAGCTGCCATCTTCTACAGTGCATTAGTTCCCGTGACATGACTATGACAGGCAGGAGGAGACCTCCATGAACTTACCCTGGAGTCCTTTGCACCTACCATCTTACCAAGGTTGCTGGCTACCTGTATCTCTCGCATGCCCATTTTCAAGGAGAGATCATCTGAGGCACAAGTCAATAATCTGAGCAATAGGACATTTCAAATCCTGTGCAAGCAGGTTCATCTGGGGAAACACATCTAATGGGGCAGTGGGATGTGTAGGGTGGTTAAATGAGGCCCAGCCAACTTTCCTGAAGCCAAAAGGCATTAGTCCTCCATGGCTGCCCATGTCCAGAGCCCTAGGAGCACACTTATCCATCAGAAATGGAAATCCAAAGCAGAAGGCATAAGTAGCACAAACACACAAAATAGAGGTCATGACTCCAACGGAGGGCTATGAAGATGATTAAGGGACTGGAACATCTCTCTTATGAGGAAAGGCTGAGAGACCTGGGGCTGTTTAGTCTGGAGAAGAGAAGATTGAGAGAGGATCTTATTAATGTTTACAAATATCTGAAGGGTGGGTGTCAAGTAGAAGGGGCCAGTCTCTTTTCAGTGGTGCCCTGTGATAGGGTGAGGAGAAATGGTCACAAATTAGAACACAGGGAGTTCCACCTCAACATGAAGAGAAATTTCTTTACTGTCAGGGTGACGGAGCACTGGAACAGGGTACCCAGAGAGGTTGTGGAGTTTCCTCCTCTGGAGACTTTCAAAACCCACATGGATATGTTCCTGAATGGCCTGCCCTAGGTGATTCTGCTCTGACAGGGAGTTGAACTCGATCATCTCCAGAGCTCCCTTCCAACCCCTACTATTCTGTGATACCTGTCCCCAGTCCTTATTAGCAGGGTGTGTAGGGCAGCGTGTATCTCACTGCAGTCCCAACAAAGGTGCTGTTTCGCTGGCAGAGACAGACAGACACTGCCAGTGATATCCCTGGTCTGGCAGTAGGGTTGAGGATGTGACACCCATGGACCCAAACAGTGGTGCAAGGAAATCCATGCCTTCCCCAGGCTCATCCTCAGCATGGAGTGAAGAGTCCGAGGAGGGAGGATGCCTGGTCTGTCTCCATGGCCTGTGAAGCTCAGTCATGAGCAGCATGTGGGGGGTGACCAGGTGTGAATTAGCGCCAGTGCGTGTTATTCCACAGGCAGAGGGGATTTTAAAGCCACTGGTGAGGATTACAGCCCCTCAGCTGGCCAGATGCCACTCAGCGTGGGCTTGACACAGGCACCGAAATGTGGCAGATACTGATCCTGCACTACTCCTGTCTCTGCAGCTGGGGACCTCCCAGCCACTGAAGTCCAACACAACCTTCCAGTAGCTTCATTATCAGGAAATAATTTGCACTCAAACCTTATTAACAAGGTTTTGCCCCCATGAGCTCTGGTGACTCAGCAGCCTCAAGTTCAAGGACTTGCTTTCCCCAGCTGTCTCCCCCTGTATTAACGCTGACTCTGATACAAGTCTCCTGGTTTTTTTTCAGTGAAGTCCATCACTGGCTTGAGGACAAACAGCAGTCAGGAGGTGTTGCAGACCCTATGGGAGTAGCAGATACTGCCTGGCTCCCGCTGCCTATGTCCTGCACTCTCCACCAGAGCCCACACTCTGTCAGCAGCCAGCAGCACACACGTCCCAAAACACAGCCCAGGAGCTCAGGCTTTCAAAGCAAAGAGTTAGACTTTGATTATTACTTTGAGATTATTGTTATGGAGCAGTTTTAGTCATCATGACCTGACTTCATTGATATCTGTGAGAGTTGACCCAAACTTCTGAGTTAATTCTGTGCTTTCAAAAACTATTTTTTGACAGTCCTGGAATCCTCAGAACTGAGGCTGAGGTGACGGAATGTTGTACTTTTGCCTATGCCAATTTCATTTTAAAGAACTGCCTCTTTGTACCCGGAGTCAATAATTTTTGAAAAGAAGAAAGGAGAGAGGGAAGGACAGAGGAGTGCAGGAAGTCAGGAAAGGGAGAAGAAAGGAAAAGAAAGGAGGAAGGGAAAGGGGAGAAAACCAGAAAGGAATAGGCAAAGGAAGAGAAAGAAGAAAGCACAAGAGAGAACGGAGGGTAGGAGGGAGGGAGGAGAGGAGGGAAAGGAGGAAGGGAGGAAGGAAATTGGCTCTGTAGTTGAGAAGATTAGGTGAATTATACTTGCATTTACAAGTGACACTTGAAAAGAAGGATTCTACACTGTATTATGATCCTTCCGTTTTGCTTCCTATTGAATGCATTTTCATTCATATTGAAAAAGTCTAGGAATATAAGTCACATTTCAAGCAACACTGTTAATCAGTGTGGCAGAGACAGATAGTTCTTTCTCTGCTGAGATCTGACAGGTCACTGCTTGATGAACCAATCTTGCCAAACACAAGATGAAATTTTAAGACATCACTGAAGAGTATGGCAGTCCTTTCCAGATTTGTTTCATCACAAGTTTTATCACAAGTGTTACAAGTTATAAATAAAACCCACCAAAGTTGGCGGCAGGGAGGTGCTACAAGTGATGCCTGGCTACAGCCCTACCATAACATGCTTTATGAGAAAGAAAATGAGGAACTATGAGCAAGAAAATATATGAAAATGAGATGCTAAATTTGCCATTTTAACTTTTGAAACTGTAGAGGTCTCTGGGCTTTCTTTTGCCACTGTCCCCTTTCAGTTTAAAATGCTTAAACAAAAGGAGAAGGACCAGTAAAGGAAGTAATGGATCATTATTCATGTTATTAGTCCTAAAGGAAGAAAGACAAAGAGATGGAGTTTGAACTTCATAGAAAAAAAGTTGTATTTTTCATTATTTATAGTGCTGAAACACAAATTTCAGACTCTTTAGAATGTAATACATTATAAAGAATCTATCAGTTTGGACCAGCACTAGCCTCAGGCAGAGGCAGAGGGAGAGCTCCCTTAGGTGCATGCATCATGTGGTATTTTGTATGAGTCAGGAGGCAAGGGAATAAGAGAGGTCTCCAGCAAAGGGAATAGGCAAAGACAAAGCACCCAAAAGCACTACTGACTGCAATTTAATGGACTGTCCTCTTTTATAAACTAACTTCCCATTCTGTTCGGTTGTGCTGCAACAGAAGACTCCATCCCAGAGCCATTCTCTCAGCTGAAGGAAAGGCAGAGCTACGTCTCCCAGGAAAGCACCTCTGCTACTAGGCTAGGGTTAACATGCAGTGTTTCTCATGGCATCCCACACTCCATCTCTACTCAAGTTGTAGCAGTATGTAGAAGCAGAAGAGATTCCTGGGTTACAGCATGAAGGGAATCGGGGATCTGCCCTTACACAGCCTCACAGAATGACAGAATCACAGAACTATTGAGGCTGGAATAGACCTCTGAGATCATCAAGTCCAGCCTATGACCTAACACCACAACATCAACTAGATCATATCACTAAGTGCCACATCCAATCTTTCCTTAAACACCTCCAGGGATGGCAACTCCACCACTTCCCTGGGCAGTCCATTCCAATGTTTAACCACCCTTTCCATGAGGAAGTGCTTCCTAATATTCAACCTAAACCTTCCCTGGCGCAGCTTCAGGCCGTGCCCTCTCATCCTGTCACTAGTTGCCTGGGAGAAAAGCCCAACCACCACCAGACTACACCTTCCCTTCAGGTCGCTGTAGAGAGTGATGAGGTCCCCCCTGAGTCTCCTCTTCTCCAGGCTGAACAACCCCAGCTCCTTCAGCCTCTCCTCATAAGACTTGCCCTCCAGTCCCTTCACCAGCCTCATCACTCTCCTCTGGACCTGCTCCAGCACCTCAAGATCTTTCTTGAAGTGAGGGGCCCAGAACTGCACACAGTACTCGAGGTGAGGCCTCACCAGTGCCGAGTACAGGGGGAGAACTACATCCCTACTCCGACTGGCCACACTATTCCTGATACAAACCAGGATGCCATTGGCCTTCTGTGCCACCTGGGCACACTGCTGGCTCATATTCAGCCAGTTGTCAACCAGTACTCCCAGGTCCCGCTCTGCCGGGCCGCTCTCCAGCCACTCATCCCACAGTCTGTAGCGCTGCCTGGCATTATTGTGGCCAAAGTGTAGGACCCTGCACTTGACCTTGTTAAACCTCACACCATTGGCCTCAGCCCATTGACCCAGCCTGTGCAGGTCTCTCTACAGTGTCTTCCTATCCTCCCACAGATCAACACTCCCCCCCAACTTGGTGTCATCTGTGAATTTACTAATGGTAGACTCGATCCCCTCATCCAGGCCATCAATAAAGATATTGAATAGAACTGGACCCAGTACTGATCCCTGGTGGACACCACTTGGTTACCGGACACCAACTGGATGTGGCACCATTCACAACCACTCTCCATGCCCAGTCATCCAGCCAGTTTTTAACCCAGCAAAGGGTGCACCTGTCCAAGCCATGGGCTGCCAGCTTTTCCAGGAGGATGCTGTGGGAGACTGTGTACAGTTATATACCCTAAATTGTGGATGTGTCTTGCCAGAAGTGTTCACAGAATCACAGAATCATCCAGGTTGGAAAAGACCTTCAAGATCAAGTCCAACCATTTACCCTACTCTACCAAGTCCATCACTACACCATGTCCGCAAGGATGACATCTATACGGCTTTTAAACACATCCAGGGACAGCGATTCAACCACTTCCCTGGGCAGCCTGTTTCAATGCCTGACAACCCCTTCCATGAAAAATTTTTTCCTAATATCTAACCTAAACCTCCCCTGGTGCAGTTTGAGGCCATTCCCTCTTGTTCTGTCACTAGATACTGGTGAGGAGAGGCCAGTGCCTACCTCTCTATAACGTCCTTTCAGTTAGTCATAGAGAGCAATAAGGTGTCCCCTCAGCCCCCTTTTCTTCAAACTATATAGCCCCAGTTCCCTCAGCTGCTCCTCACAGGACTTGTTCTGCAGGCCCTGCACCAGCCTTGTTGCCCTTCTCTGGACCCGCTTGAGAACCTTGATGTCATTCTTGTATTGAGGTGCCCAAAACTGAACACAATACTCAAGGTGTGGCCTCACCAATGCCAAGTACAGGGTGACAATCACCTCCTTGGTCCTGTTAGCCACACCATTTCTAATACAGGTGAGGATGCCGTTGGCCTTCTTGGCCACCTGGGCACACTGCCAGCTCATATTTATCTGCCCATTGATCAGCATTCCGAGGTCCTTCTCTTCTGAACAGCTTTCCAACCATTCTTCCCCAAGCCTGTAGTATTGCATTGGGTTGTTGCGGCCCAAGTGCAGGACCCGGCACTTGGCCTTGTTGAAGCTCATACAGTTGACCTCAGGCCATTGGTCCAACCTACACTGATCCCTCTGTAGAGCCTCCTTATCCTCAAGCAGATCAACACTCCCACCTAATTTTGTGTCGTCTACAAACTTACTGAGGGTGCATTTGATGCCCTCATCCAAATCATTGATAAAAATATTGAACAGAAGTGGTCCCAATACTGAGCCCTGGGGAACACCACTTGTGATTGGCTGCCAGTTGGAATTACTCCATTCACCAGCACTTTCTGGGCCCAGCTGTCCAGCCAGGGTTTTACCCAGCAGAGTGTATGCCCATCCAAGCCATGAGCAGCCAGTTTTGTTCGCGAGAATGCTGGGAGAAACAGTGTCAAAGGCTTTGCTGAAGTCCAGGTAGACAACATCCACAGCCTTCTCCTCATGCACTAGGTGGGTCATCTTGTCATGGAAACAGATCAGGTTTGTCAAGCAGGACCTGCCTTTCATAAACCCATGCTGACTGGGCCTGATTGCGTGGTTGTCCTGTATATGGTACATAATGGCACTCAAGATGATCTGCTCCATGACCTTCCCTGGCACCGAGGTCAGACTGTAATTCCTTGAATCCTCCCTTGTCATGTTTGCTACCCTCCAGTCCACTGGGACCTTCCCAGTTAGCCAGGACTGCTGATAAATGATAGAAAGAGGCTTGGTGAGTACATCTGCCAACTTCTTCAATACTCTTGGGTGTAATCCATCTGGCCCCATAGACTTGTGTGTATTTAAATGGTGCAGCAGGTCACTGACCATATCCTCTTGGATTGTGAAGGCCTCATTCTGCCCCACCTCCCTGTCTTCCAGCTCAGGGGCCTGGGTGTCTAGGGAACAACTAGTTCTACTGCTAAAGACCAAGGCAAAGAAGGCATTAAGCAACTCAGCCTTTTCCTCATCCCTTGTCACCATGTTTCCACCTGCATCCAGTAAAGAGTGAAGACTCTCCCTGGTCCTCCTTTTGTTATTGATGTATTTATAGAAACATTTTTTATTGCCTTTAACAGCAGTAACCAGGCTGAGTTCTGGTTGGGCTTTGGCTCTCCTAATTTTCTCCCTGCATAACCTCACTACATCTTTGTAGTCCTGATGAGAGGCCTGTCCCCTCTTCCAAAGGCCATAAACTCTTCTTTTGTTCCTGAGTTCCAGCCAAAGCTCTCTATTCAGCCAGGCCAGTCTTCTTGCCTCGCTGGCTCATCTTTGGGCACGTGGGGACAGCCTGCTCCTGTGCCTTTAAGACTTCGTTCTTAAAGTATATACAGCCTTCTTGGGCTCCTTTACCCTTCAGAACTGCCTCCCAGGGGACTTTATCAATCAGTCTCCTGAACAGATCAAAGTCTGCTCTCCAGAAGCCCAAGGTAGCAGTTTTACTAATGCCCACCTTCACTTACCCAAGAATTGAAAACTCTATTATTTCATGATTGTTATGCCCAAGTTCGCCTCCAACCATTAATTCCCCCACAAGACCCGCTCTGTTCACAAGCAGCAGGTCCAGAAGGGCACCTTCCCTAGCTGGTCCCTCACCAGTTGCATCAGGAAGTTATCCTCTACACACTCCAGAAACCTTTGGCACTGTTCTGTCTCTTCTGTGTTGTATTTCCAGCAGACATCTGGGAAGTTGAAGACGCCTATTAGGACAAGGGGTAGCAATCGCGAAACCTCTCCCAACTGCTTATAGAATATTTTGTCCACTTCTTCATCCTGATTGGGTGGTCTATAACAGACTCCCACCACAATATCAGCTTTATTGACCTTCCCCCTGATCCTTACCCATGGGGACTCAACCTTATCATCATTCTCCTTAATTTGTAAGCATGCATATGTATTCTTAATACAGAGGGCCACCCCACCTCCTCTTCTTCCTTGACTATACCTTCTGAAAAGTTGTTAGCCATTGATTACAGCACTCCAGTTGTAAAAGTCATCCCACCAGGTTTCCGTGATGGCAACTGTCATATTTTTCTTGTTGCACCATGGCCTCCAGCTCCTCCTGTTTATTGCCCATGCTGCGTGCATTGACGTAGGTGCACTTCAGCTGGGCTAATGATCCTACCATTAGCCCAGCTGAGGTACATCACTGCTAAGAAGCTATAAGTTGTGAAACAGTAGTCTGTGCTTCTCTTATTTTATCATACAACAGTTTAATGCAAAATGCATACACAGTCATCCCCTTCAAACTGAACAAGATTCAGAGCTGTGTTTCTACTAGCACCATTGTGCAACCAGGCCAAGGAATATTGAATCCTTCTCTGAATAGTGGTTGTGCTCCAACAGCTTCTCCTGGTGAAGACAAAACTGGTGAAGGACATGAAGCAGTAAATGAAGCTGGGAGAAACATGTGAAACAATCAGGAACACATTGGAACAACTCTTATCCCCATGTGATTTACCAAGTCCAAATGAGAAGCTAGGTCAGGAACAAGGAATGTAGTTTGTATCCACTGAAAGAAGAACTGAGTTTTATAAAGATGTGACTCTGCAAAGGATTTAGGATGTAGGGATAGCAAGCAGCCTAACACAGACATCAGTGTCATAGAGCATATATGGCTCTTGGTTGAACAGATAATGCTGAAAAATCAGAACTGTCAGAAAGAGTCAGAGAAGGTACCCAGATATGAGAGAAAAAAAAACAAACTTTTGAGAAGACCTTTAAGAATCTTAGTCATAAAAGAAGACTGAAAAATGATTGACTGGTGTGTGTTGATGAAGAAAAATTTTTCCATGAAGAAAAAATATGAAACAGTAAAGCACTACTGATTTTAGTAGAACCAAAAACCAGTGGCTAAAAGATGTAGCCAAATGTGTTCATATTTTGAATGAGGAGCAGTTCTCATTTAGCACAGAAGGCAATTAGCCTCTGGAACATAGTGCCAAGAGACATGCTGGACTTTCAGTCTCTCTGTGTCCCCAAAGCAAGGCTGGGTGCTTTAATGACAGGTATTGTTTAAACACAGACTTCAGTTGAGTTACCAGCCTCAGCACAAGAGGGAAGAACCATGGCAGAGCCTCTTACAGAGGCAAGATCAGACCGAATGATCCAGTGGGTCTTTCATGGTGTATGCTGTAAGAACATACAAACATAAGGTCTTTAAAGCTTTCTTAGAAAATAACAAATGTCTTCCCCTGACATTAGCAAGAGCAGCACATAAGCAGCTTGGATAAAATCAGTGCTTCAACAATAAAAATAAGAGATTCAATTATACATGACTTGCTTCTATGCTATTCAAAGGGAGCTGGCATTTTGATTTCCACTGGCTGAGAACCTGCTGTGAATACCACTTGGACCAGGAAGACTGATGACATTTTGAAAGAACTACATCATTCACCTGATGAACTTTTTATGACACACAGAATTTACCTTTATTCCTTTATCTACGAAGATAAAAGACTGCAGGCATTAAAAGTGAAAAACAGGTGAAAAAACCTGCCTCCCTTTTCAGGACCATCTACAATGAAGTAAATACACACACAGATCTATGGGTTTATAAGGTTTGTCTCTCATCATCCTGCTCCTTTAAATTCCTCAGCAGCCTTCTCTTTCTCCTTTTTCAGTTGTTTGGATGAAATCCCAGCCCCACATCAGTCTATCACCAAACTTAATGGGAGAGAATGAAGGAAGTCTTATAGTCTCTGTTTTGCCTTTTAAATGCCTTCCCGCTAATCTGCTTGTATTCCACAGGTTTGCTTAACCATCCCTGTCAATTCTGCAGGCTTTGGTGGGTTCTCTGATCCTCAATTCTTATGCCCCTTCTGCATGACTGTGTTGCAGTAACAAGCCTGCATGCCACTCCGTCTCCAAGTGCACACCAGAGACAGGGGCTGGACCATTTCTGTACAGTCCACATACACACTGACATTTCTTAACACTCAAACTTGTATTTCCTTTAAGATTTTCTGTGATTTTTTAAACTCCGTACTAACAATTCAGGCATTCTGCCAGGTGCCACCATACTCATAACTACATACACCATTGACTTTCAGCTCCAGGACAGGGCTCCGGATACTTGTGCTAATGCAGTAACATACTCACCCTTTTGGTTATCTGCAAACCCAGGGGGCAAGAGACATAGTTTGTTTATGGGTCTTACAGATGTTTACTAGCAGCAGAGGTACAGAGAAGTTCAGAAAAAGTTCCCCTAACCCAGGATCACGACGAAAGAGTATTCAAGAGGAGCCAGCCAGTTCTTCTCAGTGAAGATCCTGCTCACAGGTATCTCTCTTTTCACATTATCTGCTCCTTCTTCCCACTCCCATCAGGTTTCTAAGCACAACTTCTTCTCACTAATCTCAGGACGTTGCTTAATTCCTTTTTTTCTTCTCATTCTTCCTTCCATGAATACTTTTTTAGTACTCCCAGTCTCTGCCTCCTTCCCCTCCCAGCCCCCTCTCACCAGCCCTTCTCAAAGCACTCACTCAGACTGTCTTAATCTTCTTGTTCTTTCCTACATCTCCTCCATCATCTCTAAGTCGCAGCGTCATTCCTTTCCTGTTCAGTCTTAGTCTTACCACAATAAGGAAGAGTTGCTGATGGCAGAGTAGGCTGGGAAGGGGAAAACTGGAATGGGAGCAGAAACTAGAAATGCAAGAGACATGATCAGAATGGGATTAGCAGCTCATTTTTCTACTGAGTGGGTCCCCAGAAAAAAACCAAAAAACTTCTGACTGTACTTTCTGCATACCCAGGAAGAAAGTTAGTAGCCTGAGGATCACATATGCATCATGGAAAATTTCTGCCTTAAAGACTAAAATTTGGCAGTTATAAGCAGCAGAAAATTGGATCATTGCAAATATCAAAGGATCTTAATTAACAATTTGCCATTATTATAGGTGTAATACAACATAATGTTATCCCAAAATAGTAACTGCCTTATCTGCATGACAGCTTCATACTATTATTTAGTTCTTATCTAGTAATAACATCTGATACTCTCAATAACGATCAGGATATCATGTTATAAGGTTTCGTAGGCACATATACTTTTGGGAAAGGGCTTACAATCCAAAATGAAGATTTAATCAGCTCAAGTCTTCCTATTTTGCCCAGTAACTTTCTGAACATGAGGACAGAGTGCAAAACACATGTACGTTAAGTAATTTTAAATAACCAATTATCCATATCCAGCCATGCTGGATTTGGGGTTTAATTGCTTCAGACATGCAAGCTTCTTCTCCAGTTATCTTTTCACAGCCCATAAACACAATTTCCTGTTAAAGTTCACCGTAATGAGTTTTCTTGTCTGAGCACCCTGACCTAGTTCTAAGTCAAAAGTTTTTCTATACAGCTAAGTAAAAAACTTAGTAAATCATAAGTGAAAAATATTGGCCTAATATAATGGGATTTTCATAACGAAGTAGAAGCTGCATGCTCAGCTCCTGAAAAGTCCATCTCTACACTTTACAGATAAACAACTGGGAACCACAGAGCTGTATTTCCAAAACCCATATAAAATGCTATACATTTGACAACATTTAACCATAGCTTTCTGATTCATAAAATCATAAATCAAATTATTTGTTTATTTTCTCCCTGTAATAGCTACACAATGCTGAAATCTTGCCACCAATCATGGAGCACTGAATTGGTTTTCGACTAGCACTTCTTTATTTTACTTTATAGAGCATCAGGTTAAAAATGACCCGTATTTCTGTGGCAATATCTCTCCTGTATGCATAGCAGCAAAGACAGAAAAAAAAAACATGAGCACTTATTATTTTGTTAAGTGTGTTTGAGTAAATGAAAATCTCTGCAATTCACCATAAAAATTTAATTTCCAAAAAGAGACAGTAAAGCTGTCAAGGAAAAAAAAAATCATTTCTATGGTATATGCTATTAGACCATACATAAATGAAATGGCACATGCATCAAGACTGAAATAACTATATAAATGCATTCTAAATTTCCTGAGACAGATGGTGGATCATATACAGATAAGATATCCATTCCAAAAATGTTTTTCTTTAAGAATAAGAAGAAAGGGAAGAGGAAAGAATAGTGGGAAAATGTTTAAAATGTTATTAAATTGAAACAAAACCCACAAGATTGTGCTGCAGTATTAGACAATGCAAAGCAAATGAAAGCAAAGGATGGTACAGTCGTTTTGGCCCTGATTCAGGAAATCCCTTAAACACGTGTATGAGGATATCTTAGTTCAGAAAAAAATGTGAGTAGAAGCTTAAATTTAAGCATGATGAGTTTTCACCTTCACTTTGTCCCCTGTATCCAGCAGCTGGAGTAGTGGGAGGAGATACTAGAAGTCCTCTGTAGAGCAAAGGCAGAAGAAAAGGTCTCCTGGCAGATGAATCGAGCTTGATGGTGCTGCAAGGTGTTATGTAGGAGGTCATGTGAATGAGGGCAAGTCTACAAACTACCAGAGTGCTGGGATTTCTGTACAGAACACACTTTTTAAAGCAGACTAGGGAGGCTGCTTAATCTGCATTGGCCAAAAGCTCTTGTAGGCTCTGGAGACCATGAAGATATTTTTATGTGACCTTCATCCCTTCTTCTAGTTCTTCTGTGCTTCTCCCCTTAGGAATGCAGCAGAATCTTACTTCAGGAGCTTAAATACCACTGGCTTAAACAGGAGTTGGGCACGAGCCTAAAGTCTGAGTATAAAACTACTTTTGTATCTTGGGGTGATCAGTAAAGATAGTGTTGTCACTGCGGTTAGCAAGCAGAAGGAGATAGAAATATTGTACTTCAGTCTGTGGAAAAGGAGAAACTATTGTTGGTCCTCTTAATTAACCCACTACCAGGAAGTAACAGTGAGGATATTCTTCACATTTCTCACGCACTTCAGATAAAAAGAGTTACATAGTACAGTTAGATATCCTAGACGGTGAATGTGTCTTGCCAGAAGTGTTCACAGAATCACTGAATCATTATGGTTGGAAAAGACATTTATGATCACTGCCCAACCATTATCTAACTCTACCGGTGCCACTACTACACCGTATCCTTAAGCACCATACGTAGACGACTTTTAAATATCAGGGATGGAAATTCAACCATTTCCCTGGGCAGCCTATTCCAGTCTTTAATAACCTTTCTGGTAAAGAAGTTTCTCCTGATGTTCAACCTAAACCTCCCCTGGTGCAACTTGATGCCATTTCCTCTTGTCCTATCAATTGTGACTTGTGAGAAGAGACCAAGACCCACCTCTCTATAACTACCTGAAAAGAAGTTGTAGAGAGCGATAAGGTGATTCAGCCTCCTTTTCTTCAGACTAAACAAACCTAGCTCCTCATAAGACATTCTCAAGACCCTTCACCAGCTTCGTTGCCCTTCTCTGGACCTGCTCCAGAATCTCAATGTCTTTCTTACACGGTGGTGCCCAAAACTGAACACAATACTCAAGCTGTGGCCTCACCAGTGCTGAGCACAGTGGAACAATCTCTTTCCTAGTCCTGCTAGCCACACTATTGCTGATGCAGACCAGGATGCTGTTGGCATTCTTGATCACCTGGGCACACTGCTGGCTCATGTTCAGCCGGCTGTCGATCAACACCCCCAGGTCCCTTTCTGGCGAGCAGCTTTCCAGCCACTTTTCCCCAAGACAGTAGCATTGCCTGGGATTGTTGTGGCCCAAGTGCAGAACTCAGCACTTGGCCCTGTTGAAGCCCGTATGATTGGCCTCAACCCATTGATCCAGCCTGTCCAGGTCCCTCAAGCAGATCAACACTCTCACCTAACTTGGTGTCATGAAACAAGTAGATTGCAACACGTTCTCTCTCCCTTTAAAAGTACTTAAGTTAAAACATTTACTTCTGGTTGTCCTTTATCTGTTATGGCTGTCCATCATGTTAGCAAATTAATAAGCATATTATTCGCATTATGAGAGCGACAGTCAGGGAAAGTTGCTATGGGTTGAGCTATGATGATAACATTGCACGTCCTTTGTGTTTTATACTGCATCTAGTACAAAAAGAAATTCATTCAAGTTTATATTTAGGGTGAGAGAATGATAATATAATGGTTGTGTGATGGCTGCTTGAACAGAGTAATCTTAACTTCAGAAATTTCCTCACTTCTTGTAGTTACTGATTGTGGCTTCAACAACAGAATAGCCTATTCACCCTAGCTGTTGAGCAGCAAGGCACTCTTCCATATTTTATGCTACAGTTTTTGCATCAAATTTTCTAGCTATTTTTTTTCCTATTCTGTAGGTAGCTTTAAGGAGTTATAGTAGAAAAAAAAAAACCAGGACACCATAATATTTACAAAATATAAGCCAATAAAGAACAAAATCTCCTTGATCTACCCTAAGGATCCCCATACTCACCAGTAGGGATTAGTTCAGCTCTTACTGAATTTCATTTTCTGAACTACTCTGTTCTGATCTGTTACTTTTTGCTGAATCTACTAGCAGACCATAAAACCCTCCAAATACCAACCCAAATAAGACTGCAGGTTCTTTGCAATTGTTATTAAACCACAAAATGGTTGCATAATGGTACACCTTGGCATCATTATGGAAAAGAATACTCTAGTTCTCTCTTTCAGTTATGCTATACCCTATTTACAACATGAAAGCAAGTGTCCAAAAGTCAACCACAGAGCTGACGGTAGGGCTTCATATTTACCATACGTTGAGTGGAAACATTTTCCTGATTTATTACTCAGTTATTACAACAGGTTTTAGTGTATTTTCAATACAAGCATTCCAGACCTAATCCCAGACTCACTGCAATAGGCTGTCTTTGATTGCATGGAGTCTAAAACTCACCTTGAAGATGTAAGCTGCTTTTGCAAACTGCAGTGCTGTCATTGTCTGCTTTTTCCTTCTCTACGTATTTTCTTCTTAACATTGCAAGACTTTTAAGTTTGTCCACCAAATGATACAAAATGACATAGCTAATGATAGTGTTACCAAAAATATCATTTCCTTTTTAAAAAAGATATTTTTATAGAATTAAGTGCATGTCATTTTTTGAATATGATGTTTTATTTGCAAAAATGTAAATGATCTTTTCGCTAAACAGCAAGCAAAATGATGTATCTCTGAAAAATATGATAATGCTTCTTTAAGGATGTGCAGATGGTGCAGTTAGAACATCTGCAGCAACAGAGGATCTGAAGAGAACAGGAATTCTTTGAGAGGGTGAGTTACTACCTCCAATCTATTTTTTTGCCTTTTTTTTTTTTTTTTGCGGTGTTCTTTACTGAGAAGCATTCTTTACCCTGGAGTGCTCAATATTTGGCCTCTTTTCAGAGTTTCTACTATGCTCAAGAGAAAATCGTAATCATATAATCTATTAAACATATTAATCAGTTCGCAGTCCATTTTTCAACATGTCATCAGCTCAGTTTTCTTGTTTGCATCAAACAATGTACAGATACAGAAAGCACATACAGAAACACAGAGAGCACCTTCATAAACAACATAGTCTTGTAATGGAAGGCGGCTAGGGAAGGTCAGCAAGGATGGTCAGAGATATGGTACAGTTCCAGAAAGAAGAATCACTAAGTATTCTTGCACTTTTCAGTCCAGAAAGAAAATAACCAGGCAGTATGTTAGAGATCTAAAAGACAATCCCTTTCAGGGAGAGAATAGTATGGACTGACAGCTCACTGCCTTTTCAAGAACTAAGGTGTGACATCTGAAGCTAGCAGGAAGAAGGTTCTAACTGGACAAAAGATGCAGTTGCACTGTGGATCTCCTTGTCATAAGACGTTTTATGTGACGGAAGCTTACACAGGTATACAAGGGGACACTGAACAAAGCCATGGAAAAGAAATCCATTCAAAATTGCTGACTGTTTAGAAATTGCATCTGGTTGAGAAAACCTTCAAATACCTGGAAGCTGAAGGAATACACGTGGAAAACATGATACATGTTGTCTTTGGTTTTGTACTCTTCCCTAGACATGCTTTTTTTGTCCAGTGATTTGATTACAAGGGTAGATGAATCCTTGGTCTGACCCTACAGGGCTACTCTTTTGTTCACATATTTTGGTCCCCCTGATGGCAGAAAAAGTTAATTGTGCAAATGCACAGGTAAAAAAAAAAAGAAACTTAGGAAGCAAGTTTTAACAATCTTCCCTATTGCTACACATCCTTCCATGTGTCAATAACTGGGTTATAGTGATTACATAGTAGGTGCTGTGCCTGAAGAGCATTGAGAAGTTAAGGAGTACTTTACAAAAAATGATGTTTGCCTAGACTATATGCCTAGCTTCCTCTAGTCTAGACAAACCACTTCTCAAAATTAAGACATTAGATATATCATTTTCGACATCCTCACAAATATGCAGCTTTAGTTCTCCAGTTCAGAGGTGCTCAGACTATTAAACTACCTGGGGAATGATGTCCACCTTAAAACAGAAGTATTTTTACACTTTTCACTTAATTCCAGTAATCCAAGACAGAGAATGAACTGTAAAAAGTACTTCTTAAGAACAATATTTCAAATATTATTTAATCTGCTTTACATTGTATTTCTGTGTAATCCAATAGCTGCAGGTGGAGACTCAAAATTTCTTGAAAGGCCAGTGAGGACCCTGAAGGGAGTGGCTATTTATTCCATGTTACATAGTGATCTTCTGTTGGCCAGCTTCTTGTTTTGGTTGTCTTGCCCAGATTTCAATTTCCAAATAGGTTTTACAACAGCCCTGAAATGGAGAAAAAAAAAGTAATTAAACAAAAACATAGCTTTAAGTAGGTTTACATAAATTGCTCTGAATCATAGAATCATTAAGGTTGGAATGACCTCTAAAATGAAGTCCAACCATTCCCTTCTCATCCACAATCACTGAAACCGCTTTGTAGAATACTTTCCAATCTCCAGAAGCCTGTTCCTTTTTTCTCTACTGGCAACCTATATATTAAACTACAGGGAACCTTGATAGTTCACCCCAGGTCATGTTTATCATCAGTAATACCATACTTTGATAAAAAAAAAAACCATAAACCGCATTGTATGCTGTCCCTACCAGTAAAGAATCATAAAGATCATGGCAAAGATCACATGAACAACCATGATTACAGATACCAGGCAAAGCAAACAAATGGCATCTGTTATTGTTCTCCTTGATTGCCCTGTTTCAATTCTCTTTGATTTTTTTTTTGTTTGCGTTTCTGAAGAAAAATGATACCTCGTCATTATTATATTCAAATTTTCAAATGAATCAGGCATTTAATCTGATGGACAGATCTGAAAAGGAACGGGGCTTGATTATTTACTGACATCTTTCACAATCTTCAGGCCTTTGCTGTATCAACAAAAGTTAGAGTGGTAACATTTTATACCTCCTTCGCAAAGGCATATCGAGCCAAGGAAGAGGCAAAGAAATTGAGATCAACACTTGTTGCTTAATAGCCATGAAACACAAAGAACTGCAGTTCCTAAAGACAAGGAAAAAATTAAACAGAAGGAGAATTATCAATTTGGTGTGTTAAGAATTACTAATATTTTTGCTCTAAGTAATCCTTTCATGGCAGATTTCAAGACATGTCCTCATAAGATACATGAATGATAAGGACAAGAATTACCAAAGGCTGTCTGCCACTCAAGGCAGGCTGACTTCTTTGTTCTGTGCCTGATACCAAATGCTCCATCACCCAGGACTCAGGCACCAAGGTACTATTGTGCTACAGAAGAATTCTAACAATGGCAATTGCTGCAATAGCACTGATAATAATGAAACCAAAAGAGAGTATGCTGACTAAAGACCAGATTCAAGGACTTAATTGCTGCTTTTCAGTTCCCTGTATCTAGCTAGGTCTGCAAAGCCTTTATTTAAAGCAAGCAACCGGTGAACATTGGAAAGGAGTTGTTCTGCAAAGGACTAGAAGCACATAGCAAGGAGAACCTGCATGAAGCTGAGAAATGAAAAATGTAGCACAGATACCAAGTAAAATTGCATTTTCTAACGCTGAAGCCTGTTCAACTATTCACTGAAGCAAACTGAGGGCCTTGCCATTGCTTAGGCTTCTCTAAGATGTACCAGTTAGGAGATTACTCTGAGATGTAACTCAGAAAGACTGGAAAATGCTAAAGATGGTCATCTAACTTCCTCCATCTGTTTTTTGACAGTGGATGAAGAAAAGCCTGGAAACCAAAGCTAGCCACTTTGTTTTGAAATTTAATTGACCTTATTTGTTCAGTCACATTCAACCAAATCAATGAACCGTCTGATGTATTGCCCATGTGAACAGCAGTGGCCAGATACAAGCAACACTATCTGCAAGCTTGGTCCCAAAGCCACCACTTGAAAATACATAGTATGACACTTTCTGCTTCAGATTTTGATGAGTGTGAGGTGAGAGGAAGGGAAGACATGCTGCAAAATGGCAGGTGAAACCTCACGGGCGTTTGTGTATATTTGCCATGTGGCAAAATTTCGCATGAGTTAATTTCAAATCTATGCATGGAGAACTATTTTACGTTTTTGTCTAATTCTTTTCTCTATGTCACATCTGTTGTAAAACTTATCTGGAAAACAGAATCTAGGCAAGACAACCAAGACAAGAGGCTGGCCAACAAAAGATCACTGTGAACTATGGAATAAATAGCTCCTCATTCAGGGTTCACATTGGCTTTTTAAGTAATCAGAGTCTCTATCTGCAGCTACAGTGTTCTGACCATCTGCATCAACCACAATAGAAGAAGTGGCAGAGCACTCATTGGCAGAGGATGAAGTATGCAAGTCCTTCTGGGACTTTCATACGGAATACAATCAGAAAAAAAATTATTTAATTGTGTTATGTAAAAATATGATATTAAGAGGAATAAAATATCTGTGAAATACTGGTTTTAAGAAGTACTTTTTACAGTTTATTCACTGTCTTGGATTACTGGACTTTAAGTGAAATGGGTAAAAATACCTCTGGTTGGTACGATTTCAGCAGTGATTCTCCCACTTATCTGTCTCTCTCCTCACATGGAGTTACTGTACCTCTAAAATTTCTCACTAGAGACTGTTCAGAGTAATAGTAAAATGGATGAGACTATATCAAAAAGTCCAAGCATATATCTGAATTCTCTGACATTTCTGGCATAAAATGTTTAACAAGTACTCTTGTTGAAAAGACTGGGTGTCAGGAAGGCATGTGTACTTCCTAAATTAAATGGGCAAAATCACAGCATACTGTTGTCCATCAACAGAAATCTGAGTTGAATTCCCACATCTTCCTCTTCACAAGGTCACAAAGACAAATAATTTGATACAAGACATAGGACTTCAGAGTGTTTTAAAGTGTCTCGCACCCCACTCCATCTCACAGCAAAACCCAAACATGTAACTCCTCCTTCACCTCTACACCTTTTTCCTCTTATCATCTTTTCCAGAAGGCCAGATGTGTAGATACAGGCAAGAGGTCCGTGTGCCAGCAGGAAAGAAGGAATTGTAGGAGATAAAGAAAAGCTCCTCTAGTTTTGGTGGAAGCAAGGAATGGAGAGAAAAAGTAGATATGAAACACCAGGTCTCCTGAGAAATGATAGATAAGAGGAAAAGAAGAAGTAGTGCCCTATTTTTTTCTGCTCACTAGTGATATATATGCATGCAGACACCGTCCCAGGCATTGTGGGGGCACTCTAATGACTCTCCGAGTTGTGTCCATAGTGCTGATTACTGCTGTTCCTGCAGAAGACACTTGCATTTGTGATTTGGAGATGCTTTCAGGAGGCAATGAAATATTAGTCACTATTTAAAAAATGTACCACATAATTGCAGAAGATAGTATGTGCCCATTCCAATTAGAAGTGAATGACTGTATTACCTGAAGGAGCCTTGTGCAGCATCTGTAGGTAAATATCGCTCTTTGTAAAGGAATCTATGCAGAGAAAATTGCAAAATAGACCTGTGAATGGTAAGGTTTAGACGTGAATTACTGAAGTAAAAGAATCACTGTCCCATGGAGAAATCTAAGTAGAGTTTGTTTTTTCTAAAAAGCAGCAAAACATATTGCATGGAAATCATGCTCTCCTTTATTGTTGATATATCTATATGACAAACAGAGCACTTTCAACCCAGGCCTCTCTTCATCCATTAACTGTGTTTGCATCCATTCTCCAGCACTGAGGTCAACTAGCCTGAACAGCTTACATTGGCTCTTAAAATTCCTGCACAGCAAAGTTTACTGGGAATGGGACTTTTCTGAGTAGACAACTAAATTATCTCATTGAGATGCTAAGATATGCCCTAATTGCTTGGTAATGTAGGGGCCTCTATCCAACAGGTACACAATCTTTTGACAGGTGTAGAGCAGATGGTTAAATGCTGATGGTTTACATGCTGATTTTGGCCTCGATAAAGGCCACAATTTCTCTATAACTGTATTGAAAGAATTAAAACTCAAAGCTGTGGTGTGGGAGTAAAGCAGCCCTGCTCTGATGACTGTGGTCAGGTACACACCTTGAACAAGGGATAGGAAAGAAAAGACCCTTTGGTCAAAGGACAAACCCTTAGCCAATGAAGCCAAGAGAAATTTCTAGGGCACTGACCACAGATCAAATTAGGCTAGGGTATAAATGTAACCTGCTTGGAGGTCTAATGGAGCCAGTCATCCTTGGAGCAATAGATCTGAAATCGGAGACTCTCCCATTGGATCAGGACGCTGCCCAAGATAAATCCTTCACAGGTGCAGCACCTAAGCCTAGGGTTTTGAGGATTCAGCCCTGGACAATTCATGGAAGACTGCCATTTGACTCCCATCTTAGAAGTAGTGTCATCTAATCAGCTGGAACCTATGCTGTGGGAATATGTCAGGTACCTAGAAAAGTGTCCATGAAGCAACAAATGGACTTTAAATCAAGTGGAAAACCTCTGATTTGTGAATGGAAGTTCATCTGGACCCTCAGCAAAATATGCAACTAGTTCTGCAGCTTCAGTTCATTCCTGCATTTGTTGACATATTGATAGAGCTTTGTTGAAGGAACTGGAATTCTACAGAAATTCCTGAAAACCCCTCTGTTCTGCTATTGATCCAAAGGAGC
>VWZK01003200.1:0-16604 GCA_013396935.1 Baryphthengus martii
AGGTTCCATGTAAACATAAGGAAAAGCATTTTCATGGTTAGGGTGACAGAGCCCTGGAACAGACTGCCCAGAAAAGCTGTGGAGTTTCCTTCTCTGGAGACATTCAGAGCCCACCTGGATGTGTTCCTGTGCAATCTGCTCTAGGTGAACCTGCTTTAGCAAAGGGCTTGGACTGCATGATCTCCAGCCCCTAACATTCTGTGATTCTGTGATTCTGGTACCCTAAAAACACTGAAGTTACTCCAGCAAAGTAGGGTAAGGATTGTTTACTCCCCCATCTTCCTCTCCAAAGGAAGTCTTACCCTTGTACATAGATCGATATTCTCCAAAACGTTTATATCGGGGCTTATGTAGAAGGACCCTACGTGCATTGATGTGGAAGCCCAGTACCTTTATGCTTCTTTCGGACGCATACATACCAGCCAGCTCTTCCTCACTGTACCCTCTCAAGAATTGTATGAATGTTCTAATTCAGTTTCAGTGTTGGATAAAAAGTTCTTCTACGCAGAATATAATATCCCGGAACATAGTGGAAACCTGACTATGCCCGAGAAAAACACTCTCACCTGTTCCACCCCACTATACAAGGCAGAATTATAAAACTCCAAAGATGCAGAGACCAGACCACCTTCTGTGGAATGGAATGGTTAGTATGCCACATGCCATTTCCTTGTGACAAAAATTGTCAAGATGAATTTCTGGTTATGACTGGGCAGCTTGTTTAAATTATACATACTTTAATGCCTTCTTGCTTGAGCTCTGAATGTATTTGTTGTATAAAAGGAGGAAAAAATCCTTGCTGTTGATAGTGAAATGGAACATGAGTAAGTAAGTATGATTTTCTGAAATCACTTTCCTAAGGTGCCATTAAAGGGGCAAAATTAAGAAGGAAGAAAAAAATGCTCCTGACTTTCAGTAACATGCACCTTAAAACACGTGTGGCATGGTAAATTTGCTCTGTTATAAAGGTAGTAATATCCAATGATTAACATTTTGGGGTTCATAGTAAAAAGAAAGTAAAAGATACAAACAAATCAGAAACAAGGACTCCCAGCGCTCCCAAGACCATGTCTTTCTCCTGTTGCCCATCCCTCATGCCATGAAGGGATTTTCTTTACCCTTGAAGGGATTTTCTTTACCCTTGAAGATCAGAATAGTTTCTTGGGAAGGTACCAGACTCGCTGTTACCTTGAACCTTTTTACATTTGTTTTGCATTAGGCATCTGCCTTAAACCAAAATGTTCAGCCTATGTGCCAGATGATACAAAGACAGAGGAATCATATCATGCTGCCTTTCTTTCAATGAGTAGAGTAACAAACCTCTGAGGAGACTAGGGAGCTGAAGACAATAAAGAAACATAACAGATAGCTTTAATAAACTAAAAATAGTGAGCCCAATGTATCATCTAGCTTTCACAGGGCTTCCTGTCTTTGAGATGAGCTCTATCATTGCCTTCTTCTGTAAACAGTACCTTAGGGACAAGAGCTGTTATGTGCTGCAGTGTTTAATATACACAAACCTTCTTTCATGGACCTGTTTCCCATGGCCTTGTGCCTTGCCTACGCACTTGTATTTGCAGAAAGTGAGTGCAAGAATACTAGTTTCTATCAGCAGCAGTGAGGAAGCTCTAACAGACAGGACATTACCATGATACAGAAGGTTCACTTTCACCAAAAAATTCTTGAGTACCTATGGATAAATTATTTAATCCCTGCTTGGCCTTTATTTTAATTAATTTTAACTTTAATGTATATCTCTTACCTATAAGCAATACTGCAGTGATTTTAAGGCTCTTGGCTCTTGAGTGTGTATTTGAAAAAAGTCAAGCAAGGAGGTTTCTTTGTCTTGGTAGCAGCATCCACCAATTTTTGCTAAGTATAAATGGTGACGGGTTAGGAAGAAAAGAAGAAAATTCTGAAAAGGGTTTTTTTCAGAGATGTTTACAACAATAGTTAAAAAATATACGGAAAGATTAGGGAGATATTGGTATTTTCTTTGTTTTGTGGGGCTCTTTATCATATTAGTGAAAAAGTCAGAGTTTGATCTGTTATTTCTCTCCTGTTGGAAAAAGCATGTACCCCACTCAGCTGTTCTACAGTCTGAGGCCTGTTAGGAGATGCAAAGATATAGTAATCCCACTAGGATTTATATTCCTACTTTGCTAGAGTTGAAAGACAGAGCTGCCACTTTTACATTAAAACATTTTGTCCCTGAAGAATGCTCACTACACCAACAGTATTCAGATTTTCCAAAGAGCACCTTTGGTACCTCGGGAAGTCATGGCAAATCGGAGACAGATTCCATTGCTTCCTTCAGTATAGAGAGATTCCTATTCTTCTTAAACCTATTGTTCACAGAAGGCATTTTTAAGAGCACATCTTTGTAGATTCCTGCCATCTAATGTGATAACAATCGTACACTTACAAAGCTCTAATACACTAAACTTTAACACCTCTGGGAATGTTGCAGAACAAAAAATTGCTGAGAAGCCCATTAACATCCAGACCACTCTCAGAACACAAGTAATGCCCAACATTTTCAACCTGAGAGCAAACGTTTAATGAAAATGTATTATGGACTATATACCCAGCCACTGCTCTTCTATCCTAGTCAGTTAAATATTCCTTTACGAAATAAAAGACACTGTGTAAACGAAAAATAGAAAGGGCAGGACAAGGAAACCAGAAAGATGTATTGGTCAGCATGGTATAATGAATTTGGTGTGGCTACTGCCTAATTGGTGACAAACATCAGGTGGAGGCAGGAGAGTTTTCCCATTATATTACACTTATTTTTTTCCATGTACATCAACAGAGGTGAGAAGAAAGACACATTTGCTTCACAGTGCAGCTATAGAGCCACTTTGCCAAGGCTACCATGTTCTTGGAGCACCTTTCCTGCTTCCCCCAAGGGCTTGTACTGCCCAGTGCAGTAGCAAATCCCAGAGAAAAATGGAACTACCCTTGTGTCCCTTTGCTTGCAGTCCTCATCATGGCAGTACTACAGAGACACATTGAAGTAGAGGTGGTAGCTCTTCATAACACACTTTGGCCATCTCCTTAGTTTATGGAGGAAATGGCAGGATGGCAGTAGAAAAAGTAATTCAGGAGCTCTTACTTAAAAGTCTAAGAAAGCATTTCACAAGTATAGTCAAAAAGTATTGGTCATTCTACAGTGTCACTTCACAGATCTGTAGGCTGCACTGAGTACAACAATGAACAGAAACCTGTATTTATAACAGATTTAACATTCTTTTTCAACACACTCATATTTCAGTTTATTTACCTTCGCTTTGTGTGATTTCTTGCAAAAATCAGAGAATACAAAGATAAATATATGTTATAAAGTTTGGATAAACTATGCTTTGTTTTATGCCTGTCATAACATCATAACGGACCTAGATTTTCATGAAGCTTAACTCAGCTGATAATTAATTTATACAATTTCTCCACTGTTCTTGCGTGCTTTCTATTCACAGCATGTGTAAGGTAGCTTATCTGCTGTTATCTTTGCTAAGGTATTTTACAGGTCTTCTGCCACATACTCATATACGTTACTCCCTCTCCCTCAGACACAGACACATATATTAATGTAATGTCTACATACTTATTAAACATTAAATAATTTGTCCTAACTACACACAATTCTGTAGACGGTTTCAAGAGTACACATAAATGGTATTGCATGTAGCTATAAATTATGGCTTTTGGGAACGGACTGAAAAGCCAGAATAAAGGGTATTCTTTCTCTTAATTCTAAGTCTTATTGGTGTATGATGAATATTAAATACAGTTAAATTATTTTATATGCCTATTCACTATCACCCTGAGGTCACCTTTTAACTGATCTGCATCTGGCCTGGGAAAGCACCTACTTGGGCTACTACGGCACACAACCACTGCAGAGTACCAGGGGAAGTGGACTTATAAGACAACAGGTGGTCCAGGCAATGCAGACACACCCAATGTCTCTTGTCAGAGGTATTTTCCGAGATACCCTGTTAGATTGTTCCCAGTTCCAAAATAAGCAAGTGGAGTTGCAGACTCAAAATCAGACCACAAATACAGACAACAGAAGTTTGGGCAAGTATGTCACAAGCAGCCTTCACCCTTATTTGTGCTTTCACTTCTGCAGCTACTAGCACAAAGTCCTGATAATTTGCACTGGTTTACCTTCAGTTGCTCTCCAGGTACCTATAAATCTCCCTACCCATGACAACTGAAGCTGTATCATTGAATGGTGTATTTCACCACACATTCCTCTTTTATATCAGTATGCAGTATTTTGGAGTTTCTTTTTGAAACAGATTAAAACACATAGGCATATAACACTTTTATTTTGGGCCTAGAAATGTCCATAGTTGATTGTTACTTAGAAACAAATACTGCATTTTAAATTACAATCTATCTTAATTTAAATTGACTTTCAAGTGTAGGCAAGCTGTTAGTTCTGTAACCTCTACAGCATACAACTGAAATTAGACTGCTCAAACATTCAGATTTCTGTTTATGGTAAAATTTTTTTTTAAAAATTCCCTCTCCATCTTAGCTGTCATGTTGTTACTGTACTGTTTAACTTTGCATTAATGCTTTCTCAGTTTTGACCTTTAACAATTTTCTCTATCATTTTTTTCTCTGTAATTTCTCTATCATTGAACTTGCAGTGTTTGGTCAAAGGTTGGACTAGATGATCATGAAGGTCTCTTCCAACCAAAGACATTCTGTGATTCTGTGATTTCCATCTCCGATAGCGATTCTATTTTCCTGTAGATAAACAGGAAACACGTTTTAGTCTTGATTATCTTGGTAAATAAAATGCAAAAAAAATTATGAAACTTCATGAAAGGCAGTAATGCACCCTGATGAGTAAGCATTTCACCAAAGACCCTACACAGCAACTATCTTGCAATAGGGCACTTTTTATTTGCTGCAGACAGATGCAGCAATCAACAAGAGTATCTTTCTCACTTCAGCTCATAGTCTTTGAGAACTGGAAAATAATTTAGGATCCTTTTAAAGTGGCAAAGACTTACAAAAATCTCTAATACTTTCTGCTATAGGTTTATAAAGATCCAAGATAACCACATGATATTTTCCACATGCGCTTCATATCTGCAGACATCTCCCCACCAGCTTTACTCTCTTCCTAAAGGCAAAAGCCTTGCCCTAGAGCAGATACCATCTCTGATGATTAAGCTTCCTGCAACAACTTGGCTCAGGCCTGCAGGGTTGAGCACATTTGGTGTTTTGTTACTGACACATCTGCTTTCCTGAGAATTGCCCTCCAACAAATTTTTATCATCTCCAGCTTGCACCAGTGCAGGCAGCTGATTCTGCACTGGCTTTGGTACTTTCCCTGGCTGTCTAATATGAATACTATTAGTATTCACATTGGTTTAAGGAACTAATCTGGATACTCAGTGCTTATGGTGAAGGCTGTCTTCTGGTGAATAGCTCAGTCACCAAAACTGAGAAGTCTATACTGGGGCACCTTCACACTCTGGTGACTGATGGCCCAGAATAGATAGGCACAGCAGGAAGCACCACAAAAGCAGCTGCAGGAAGACGTGACAACCAAGACAACTTAACAATCAATTTAACACAAACAGGTGTAGTGCTAGCAACTAACAGCAAAAAGTCCTCAGTAAAGAACTAAAATTCTGCTTATTGTGCTTATTACACAGGTGCTGTGAATTAACTAACTGTATACTCGTACTTTCATTAGGAAATCCCTCACAGAAATTTTGGACTCGCTGGAAAATAAACCCTGCACAAGACTTGCAAGACTTCTTTCCTCACACATTTTGAGCAGCAATGTCTTCTACTGGGCAATGGGAAGAAGTCTTATGGAGCTCCTGATCGTCTGCATCCCTTGAGCAATTTGTGGTTTTCTTTTAAAGAATAACACAAGGAAAAGTGCAATTCCAGGATCTTAATGAAATTAAACAAAAGAGGAATGACAAAAGCTGGACCAAATTGTGCAACAAAAAGTCAAAAAGTGGTCTTCAAAATCACACTTTTCTTTGAAAATGCATATAAATGACTTATGTGGTCTACTTTAAATTACGCTTCAAATTGACTGCATTAATTAATTAACAGGTTTTGTTTTGAATGATTTTTAAAGTCATATATCAAGTCTACATATGTTCTTTTATATCCTAGGCTCACAAACAACTGCAATTTTACACCTGCATTTTTACAGGGACAATTATAAGTACATCTGGACAGTAACAAACTGGATGATGCAATATAGATGTTTTCCATAGTGTCTGTTGCATTTATTACGTATTTGCATTCAATGCAACACTGGGGACAAAATCAAAGTTTGGGGCCTTTTAGACTGATCACTGATCAAAGCTGGAGGAAAAGTAGTTAATGTCCTCCAGAGCCAGTAATCTAGTCTCCTAACCAGGCACAACAGATGAGTGACACAAAAAGCGCCAGATGAGGACAACAGTAAAAAGAGCATCAATTGTATCAAATCAGCTGTAGTCTCACTTTGCACATGCGTAACTGCTTCCTAGGGATGCTGTTTGAAGGCATCAAGTCATATGCCCATAAAAATTAGAGAAATGGTCTGAACTGACTTACTAAAAGTCCTTCTAGCTCTGACAGAAGACTCTAACCTACCCACCTACCACCATTAAACATGACATTCTCCCATATTGTCTTGCATTAGATGCAGTTTTTTACTGGAGTCCGATATGGCATGTAAATGATTTATTTCTGAAGTCCTGTGATTGTAGATGCCTGTAGAATTACTGAACAAAACCATAAAATTGCATATCAGGCAGAAACATTTTCCAGTAATTTTTGTCTTGGACAGAGAGAAGAAACTCTGCTTGTCTTTTTAAATTCCCTTTTGTTGTTGTTTTTACAGGATTTAAACACTTCTCCTGCTGATATGTATAATCATAATTTAACTCCTTGCTCAAAATAAACCACAGAAATTAGGAAACCAGAAAGAAAATGTTCATTGTTATTTTTGTAGTGCATCACATCTGTTTTCCAGTTTATAGATTAATTAAATTAAACTATTTGAAAAGCCCAGCACTCACACTATAAAAATGCGTGCCCAAACTGTATTACATTTGTAGGGGGATTTTTAAATATTTGTTTGTGAACTCTTGTGCTAAGTGAGAAGGAATAATAGTCCCCTATTCTTGTCATTCTAAACTCTTAAACCAACAGGGTGGATGTGGAATACAAGACTGCATTGCAGAATAATCTTATCTTTTTTTGGTAGAGAACTGTAGTACTACTTATGACAGACCAATTACTCATTTATTTAAGAAGACAAGCTGTCCATGCTTTTCCACATCTCCAAAGAGAATACACATAACTACTCAGATGTAGGAACAGCAGAATCCACAGAGCAGGAAAATGGAGCAAAAGAAAATGAAAGAGGATTATTTTTCTTTAAAATGTCACTCAGTTATGCAATCGGTCTCTGCAATAGCCTTTAAGCATGCATTTTCTAACACTGCATTATACTCATGGCTCCCCTATCACTACTACAGAATTCTAGCCACTCGTACCAACACTAACTGGACATATCTCACTGGCAATATAGAGCTGCTTTTCTTCTTCTAAAGAAGGCTTTTCTGGATAAGCTTTTTTTGGCATACCTAGCAAGTCTTTGGCAGGTTAATGTTGCCATTGTAGACTGTCCTGTAACATCCACTAGGCATAGCATACCAGTTATTTTTAAAGCACTCTGTTATTTGAACCCCATGACTTGTACAATTCTACCGATTCTGTTCTTACTTGTGATCCTTATTAATAAGATCATTAAGATCTTACATTAAGGTCTTAAGACTTGCAACATTAGTAAATCAAGCAAAGACAATACATGTATATTATAATTTAGACCCTTTATCTACCACTAGAACCTGAAAATAAATTTGAGAGATAACAAATTTCCTGATGTGTTTTCTATTTCATCAAACAGTGGTGATGCTGGCAGCCTTAAATCACAGATTCTCTCTGGGACTATGTGATTTCACCCACTCTTCCATGTTTTTAGCACTTTCTTAATATGCTAGGTCAGACATTTTGGCTTTATGATTTATGCCTTGGTTCCAGAAGGCAAACAAACAAATTCTTCCTGGTTTGTTGGCACTAGACTTTATGCCTCTATTGTGTTATGTATAGAGTATCTGTTATATTTAGGACACAAGTCATGAATTATTTTTCAGATTCATAAAAAAAGACTTTCTGATTCTTAATGAAATAGAGCATCTATGGATATGATTTATTTATCATTTTACTACAGCTGTTAAGCTAATTCAAAAGAGAAAAAAATGAAACCCGACTATTGAAGCTGGACAAACATCAGCAAGTTAAAAATTCTGAGGAGAAAAACCTCCTGAAAAATAACAATGAACATCTGTACAAGTATTTGCATCAACATCTTTTATACCTGTTTTTCAAAACTATTTGATGTTTGATACAAACATCAAACAAGTCAACTCTTGGGAGTACATTTTTATATGTGGAGGTTTTGATCTTTTTTTTTTTTTTTCGCTAATATAATGTTTCTGTGCAAAAAAAAGCACAAATTCTAAATATAATCTGGTTTTCCACCACGGTTCGTGCAACAAGCAACTTTTGGAAGAAACAGGATTTTCTAAATAATTTGTGCTTATTCTATAGAAATCTTCCACCTATCCTCTTTAAGGGTTTGTTTTGTTTTATTTTTTTTTATTCTATATCCAGACACACCCAGTTTGAGAGCTCTAAATTGTCATGTCCTCTGTTTGGTGTTCTATAAAAATCTACAGATCGAAGTGTTAAAAGCGCAATTTGTTTATCATACTTTTATTTTATTACTGTGAATTATTCTCAGCAATCTATTTTCCTCATTGTTTTTTCATCACAGGCTTATGACTTTCTGTTTTATAATCACTAGTAAGAGAAAATCACGTGTTATGACATTGCTTCTTGCGCTACTGATGTAGTAGAGAAGGGAGAGCAAAATATAACCAGAAGGTATCTACTGACTTGAAAGTTCCATGAATTATTTAGCTTATCAAGCTACATGTTATAATTACTGTATCCAGTTTAACTACTGGGAGAGAAAAACGCCAGCTGAAGTATCTTCAGACCTGAAAGCACTTCTGGACCCTGTGCTAAATTACAAAGCCTAACTTTCTAACTGGCGGTAAGCAGTATGCAAATTCCACTTCAAGCATACTTGCTACAAAGAGGGGTCAAATAGGTGAGAGAAAAGCCCAGGGCTCTCACCAGCCATTTTGACATCCACATAAACCTCAATGTTTAAAAATATTTTCAGATGATGAACAGGAAGAAAAAAAAAACGTATTTAAGTGCAATCAGAGTAACCAATTGTGACCCTAGTTATAGACTATATCTTTTTTTGGGAAAAATCTACTTTTGTGTACTAAAAATAAATTGTCAGACTCATAACATATTTATAAAGAAAGCCTTCTCATGCGTGTATCCATGACAACCTAGATTTATATTTTGAGCTCCAGAAAGTTGTTACAGCACAGCTTACATAAATTACTTTCAAGAATGTAACAAGATAAGATCGTTTGCTACCCAAGTTATTTTATTTCACATAATATGTAATATTTCAACTATATTGAAGCATACAGGAAAAAAAAAGCATTGTGCAGTAGTTTGAAACCAGTCCTCATAAAGTAAGCATATTTTTTAATGCAAGGAAAATGTAGAAACTCTTTATGTCAAAGTACACTTGAAATTAAAAAGTCCCTGAAGACTTAGTAATTGAATATTAGCCTGCCATCGCTGGGAAAGCAAAGAAACATAACAGAAATGTGAAGCGTACATTGCCTGAAATAAATAAAACTCCTTTCATTTACACTTGTATGCTGCCTACTGGGATTCCATCTGGACTGCTCTGGGTATAGGCAACCTATTTTTTTTTTTTGTCTCTTACCTAGGGAAAAGGGCTGCTTATACTGAGTATTACTAAAATCGTCTGTTTTGTTTTTTTTTTACATACTTTCAAGAGGTGCATTTGAGAGGTGTAGTATGTTATTTATATGATTGATTAACACAGTAGGCAATTTCCATGTACAAAATGGAAACAGTGAAAAGATACTTCATGAGATTTTCAAACAAAAGTATCAGTGACTTCCCTAGCATTTTGTGTCAAAGGTATTATCTACCTTGGAAAGAGATGTTGAGGGAAAGAGATACAATCATTTCAATAGCTGTTCAATATAGTGCTAAGAATTCAAGTGCTGTTAACAACTGCAGCCTCTATGAAAATTGTTCTGACCAGTACCTGCTGCTTTAGACTGCAAGCCAGGAAAGCCAAAAAATCCAGAGAAGCTCCTAAGAGTCTTCCCTTGAACTCTCTGTTGAGAGAAAAAGTTCTTAACATCAGTGATAGAATGCTTAAGTGACACACTGCCAGGCAGCCTGGCACTGGGTGGATTCATTACTTCTAGACTCACATTAGAGACTCGGGGACTCTGTTCATGGGGGATCCCCAGTGGAGTAGTTTCTAGCTGAGGGCTGCCCAACAAGATCAAAGTGAAATTCAATACCTGCATCAAATGCAGCAATGCAAAATTCCTTTGTAAGCCTCATACACAAGCTTCGAGTACTGCAGCCCAGCCATGAGTCGTGCTTTGCAAACTTCTCTTACAACCACAAAAGAATAAGAGATTAGGCTGATACTAGGATATTACAAGCTTTACAACCCATCCTTCTGAAGCAGAACCAGCAGATGAGGGGGACATTTACCCTGAATGTGTCCCCTGCTTGTCAACTGTGGCCTTTTGTGGCCTGTTGTCTCCTCCCTCATTTCCTGATGGGTGAGAAATAGTAGCTCTACAGCTTCCCCTTCTTATCTGGATCACAGTCTGAATGTGCAACGTAAGAACTGAGAGGGTCTTGGCAGCCCCTTTGCTCTTTCTTTCTCACTGTGTTAGGGCAAACTGAGGACTAATTTTCTGTATAAGCCAAATGTAATTTTAGTTACTCATATAAATATTTGTGGTGTCAGTTCATGCAATTCAGTAGTAGTGTAAACACATTAAATAGGCAAAGATACTACACTTATTGGAAGGATTTGGTACCAAAATATCATTAAAAACATGTAAAACATTAATTGATGTTATTGTTCTTTGCACATTACTGTACATTAGTTTCTACAGCCTAGTGCTACAATATGGACACATACAGTCACAAACTGGAACACAGGAAGTTCCACTCCAACATGAAGAAAAAATTTTCTACTGTGAGGGTGGCGAAGGACTGAACAGGCTGCCCAGAGAGGTTGTGTAGTCTCCTTCTCTGGAGATTTTCAAAACCTGCCTAGACATGAGCCTGCCCTGGGTGATCCTGCTTTTGGCAGGGAGGTTGCACTCAATCTCCAGAGGTCCTTTGAACCCCTACCATTCTATGATTCTATGATTTTATTTAATCAAATGTCATTTACTGACACTACTCAACACTTCCAAACTTAACTAATGTATTACAAACTGGAGTCTGCCTTCAGTATAAGTTCTCACATGAATGGGCAGAAAATGTGCAGCAGAAAGGAAATCCCTTAAGTCCCATCAATGTTATAGCTCTCCTAATATATATAACGTCTCCTAAAATTTTGTGACAATAATGTGCAAATATATAATAGCTTCCATGATGCATAACGGAAGGAACTTAAGTGACTGGTTTGCCAGAGAATGGTACTTCGTTTTAACTAAAAGTCTGGAGAATATTGCTCCTTTTTACATGGGCGACAAGATGATCTCAAGAGTCGTATGTCCTGTCTTGCCCCAACCTGATTGAACTAGACACTTGTACCTATAATGAAAAGGTCATCCTTTTTAAAGGATATAAAAAAAAAACATACAGAAAGGCATCACAGAGGTAACATAACTGTATTTGAATTTGTGTTATTAGTCAGATACAATCCTAAGTGGTAAATAAACTTTACAGTGGTAAAAAGGTTGCACATTGCTAGATCTTTGGTAAGCATCTTATGAGAGGAAAATTTTAGAACATGTTTATGTAACTTTTATTCATATTTTAGGTGGTAGGTTTAGCATAACTGGTTAAACATTCTATTCCTCTGACAGCCTTTTTTTTTCATGAAAATTAATTTGCAGCCTATTAAATATATTACATAGCATATGCCCATCAACCAGCGCGATTCACATTTATTTGGTTTGTGCTGATGGCAATGGCTCTAGGGCTGTCGTGGAAACAGTTCTGAAGGTTAAAACCCGTAACAGGTGCCAAGCTATGCTAGTGTGATGCTACTTAAAATTCTATGCAATTTTAAATCATTAAATGAAACTATTAAGCAAGCTTATTTGATGGGTTTCCTCTGGTGTTAATTAAAGTGTCAAGCAATTGTACACGGAGGAGTGGAAAATCTGTATTTTCTATCAACATTTAGATAACATGAAGTTATGACTATATCTCTAGTCTACAGTTATCCTCTACATAGCAACAAAGAGTTCTTTTGCAGTTTCAATAACAAGAAAAAATTCTCTTGAAAGTTACAATTTTCCTAAGATCATTTTAAAATATGGTTTCCGTCTAACAGGAACTACTTCTTATGAAATAATCTTGAACAATGTCACATGACAAGGGCTCTCCACAACGAAATGTAAAATGTTATTAATACAGATTTTGAAACCCAGTGTTCTGCCTTGATGTTGCTTTTCTATGTGTTTAAATGCTCCCTAACCTGATCCTTCTCCAGTAGGATAAGTCTTCCTTTCTTTAGACCTTCCCACTGGTCTCTGTGGCCTTGGATTCCTGCAAGAAATTCTTATCAATAAAAAACAAAGCAAAGAAAGTACCAAGTACATTTTTTTTTCCTGTATCCTACATCACCATGTTCCCTGCCTCATTCACCAGTGAGCCCGTATTTTTCCTATTCTTCCTTTTTTTTTCTGATATATCTGTAAAAGCCTTTCTTATTACCCTTCAATTTCTTTACCAGATTAAAATCCAAATGCATGCTTAGAATGTATCTCTGGATTTCTTCTGGGCCAATTGATGCTACTTCTACCTCTTGTGCACTTCTTTGTGTCTGAGTTTTGTCAGGAGTTAATTATTTACATGTGTAGGCCTCCTTGATTTTCAGCTTGTCACAAAGAGCAGACTGTTGTCGATCTTGGGGGTGCATAACCTAGAAAATTAACCAGCTTTCCTGAACACTTCTCCTCAAGACCATTTTTGATAAGATTCTTCCAAGCAGGTCCCTGAAAAGGCTGTGCTCCTGAAGTCCATCCTTGTCTAGTCCTTCCTTGTTTATATGTATAAGGCTTACCAGAATGGAGCTCTTTGCCAAGAAATTACCTCTTTGGCTCCTTGATTAATTCTGTCATCAAGTTGTCATCAAAGCACTCCAGAAACCTCCTATATAAGTCATGCAGCACTGAGTAGATATGAGCATGATACAAGTCTCTCATGAGGACCAAGGCCTGTGAACATGGGGCTCCAATCCTGAAGAACAAGTCTTTTGCTATTTATGAAGCTGACAGTTTTTACAGAGAGAATCTGATTCTTTTCACAACTTCAGAGTTTGTGGATAAACGTTTGAAGACAAACACTCTTTGGCTCACAGTAATGATATCTGAGTCCTGGATTAATTTGCCTCTTGCCACTGCAGCACTGTAAGTTCTAAGATGAGATACAGCCAGGTACGTTCACACCAGTGAAGCTCTGGTTGTTCTTATTTTACAAATCAAATTAAACTTTGTAACTGGTAGACTTTATACAAAGTCCATTTCAACAATTAAATGCTTTACATAAGAACATTTTCGGGTTTGGTTTGGTTTACAGCATCTCCAGGTACTTAAACAGCCTCTTTAGAAAAACAAGAATGGTAGAATTTTTAATTGGCAGTGGCACTTTACTTGACTGTAAATTTATGCTCATACTATATTTTTCAACCTGAAAAAAGTGCAAAATTTAGCAATTTCAATTTTATTTTTTTTTTTAAAAGCCCCGTTTAATCATCTTACTTCCCCTTTTTAATGAAATGTAGACTTATCCATAGGATATGAATGACTGGTTAGCTTTGCACAGCAACTGTACACAGCAGATAAGGAAAGCAAACGAATCCAGTAAATAAATCCTTATCCATAGTGCATTACACATGGGAGGTAAACAGCATGCAGGTGCTTACCCAGGACAGGAATGGTGAAGATAATGATACTCTTTAAGAGACTACTTTGCAATGTACAAATAACCACACAGTAGAACTTCTTCTTGTGCCTTACACACTACATCTACAAACCACTCTCCTGGCAGACCTGGATCAAAAAAAGATCAATGCAACCACACTAAGAGCTTTCAGAGGTTTCCACATGAGAGAGTACTGTGGTTTATTAAATAGCTATCAGGTAAGAAAGACCAGTGAGATTTACATTTTTACTTTTTCAAGGAGAGGAATTAGACTTATTTATCCTAAGTGGGATGCTATGAATTTATGATTACAATTAAAAATTAATTTACTAAAAAAATATACCACGAGAATTAATATTTATTTTATTCACTTCTGAGCCCTAACTGACGGAGTATCATTGTAGAGCTGCGTCTTTTACCATTCTTACACAGTTGCTGAGGGTGTTTTGTAAAAAGTAGGGGTTTGCCTTATATATGGTGTTTCACAATTTCAAACAAGGACAAGATACTCATACTGAAATAGCTACCTAAAAATAGCCAGTTTTGGAATGATTATCATTTGTCTCCACAGCTACTTGGGAATTGCAGGCCACTCCTGGTACATAAGCTGCACTTCTTGTAAGCAAAACTCATTCCCACACGCCACTCACTGTATTAGTATAGTCCATGTCTGGCATTGTTACCAAAGCGTGTACACTCAAGTGATTGACTGCCTCTGTAATCCAGCTATCTGCATTACCACTATGTGCCCACTCACAAGATGTCATCACCCACCATAATCCTGAAAGCTAGATTCACACCTCCATTTTATATCTCTGTTGTACTCTACAGGTAAAGATTTAACCACTGAGAAATTCACGAACATGAGGAGGATTATGATTCTTACATTAACCAGAAGTGATCACCAGCAGCAGCACAGAAGATCCTTATGTGGCATTAGCTGAGCTAGTTTTGCTGTATTGCTGTGCACAACAATGGGAACACGTGGAGCAAAGTCAGACTCCAGTGTGAATGTGCTGTTCAGGAAAAAAAAGGTCACAGAACCAGAAGAATGAATGCTGTGATCCGTCACTTCTTCAATACAGTGACTTTTACAATTATTTCTCTGTGTTGTTTATCCACAAGATAAATGACTGGCAGCCACGTAAGTTTCTGCATTTAAACTATTAACCAGTAGTAAAGTATTACTGAAGACACATTTAAATAGTAATATGTATTTAATGTTTCATAAAGAGGAATACAAGAAATGTGCTAAAAATAGAATTTTGAGTCTCCTTAAATTTCTGTATCTACTACCTATTTTAGCTTAATGGATATCTACATACATGGAAAGAATTGTGTCCTGAAATGTAATTTTTTAGAATTAGATTTTATTTTATTTGGAGTGAGATAATTTCTGACGGTAATATCAGTTCTAGCTCTCTAATTAAGATAAGCAAACTATTTTACATGTACAATCTTACTATCATCAAGATAAGAACAGTGACTATGATGTGTTTAGGGAGATCAGAGTCTGGGAGGGCAAGAAACATAATACTCTAACTCCCTCCAACTAGATTCAGTTCATATTAAAACAAATCCTAATGCTGAAGCAGAATTATACAGGGTACCTAAGAGAGAAAAAGCCATCCTAAATAGCACACAGGACAGTATTCAAAATGTTTCTAGTGAAAAGTTTTTCAAAGGTGTAAAAGGTATACTTTGATTCAGCTTCCTTGCATGAGAAAAAACCCTAACAACTTCATTATGGTAGTGCTTTAGAGAGAAAACTGTCTAAACAGAACTAGTGAAGAACAACCAAATGAGAAAAATGTTTGAAGACAGCACAGGAAGTATTTATTAGCAACTTGGGTCACAGTCATAACACCTGTCCAAGATGAGTTTAGGAAGATCACAATAAAGTCTACATGGCACTACAAGACAAAGAGGGTGTTAGAAATGAGGGCATCTTTAAAAAGCCAAAGTAATGTGTAAGAGAGTGTAATAAAAAGGATTAAAAATTCTGGCAGGTTAAAAACAGGTTAAATAAAGGCAGAAAAAAGAGAATTTGAGAAGCATTTGTGGAGATTCTAAACACACATGCACATATACATACATACACACACACATACATATACATATATATATATATTTAAGCACATTAAGGAGGATGAATTCTGCCAGAGAGTTTGTAAAGCCAGCAGCTGACTGACAATATAAAAGATCTCGAGGAGAAGATAAGGTTATAACAGAAACTAAACAAATTTTTCATAGCTGTGCTCACCATGGACATCAGAAGGAGTGAAACATTGGAAATCCCTCTGCCTGAAAGTCAAGTCAAATGAGATAGAAAACGCATTCACAATAGGAACAGCAATATAACGCTAGGGACAGATTGCATTCAACTTAAGTTCATCTGACTTGAAACTGCACGATGTCAGAAAAACTGGGAGGCATCAAATGTGATGGCAAAATTTTTACAG
>VWZK01003202.1:7432-48963 GCA_013396935.1 Baryphthengus martii
CCTGTCAGTTAAACAGTTTTCAGGCCATTTAATTTGGGTTGTTTCTTTTTCATAAATCATGTCAGACTGAAGCAAAGAGTTTATCCATGTCTGTGTCTTCTTCATCAGTGCCATTACCTCTTTTGTCACAATTCTGACTTTAGGAACAAAATCAGGTTTATTTGATAAAGGTCTGTTTTTTTTCCCCTGCAGAAGGGATGCTAGCTGCATTCAGATTTCCCTACATGACCCTTTCCTCAACTAGCAACCATCACTGCTCCTCCAGATTTCTGAATTTCCCCAGTCTTCTGAGATGAATATCAGTTGAGCAGTGATGGTCAGCCATCATTTCTGGGATTTTTGGTACTCTGCACATTTTAATGGAAAAAACCCAAGCCCCTAAACCTGATCTTTCCCTCTAGCAGAAATTTGATTTTCTTTTTCTACAGAAAAGACTGTGAGGTTCTTTGTCATCATATGACAAATCAACCATCACCCAGTAAAACAGTGTCATGCTGTTTTCTAAATACAAAACAGACTATTAGCACTTCTTTTCTTTCTATATCAGTAACAGTTTACCATTGGCACATAATAACAGGACATATATAACAGGATATGTATTTTCAGTTTTTAAAGTGATTTTGTTCTCTCTCTTGTATACCTCAAAAACTCTTTTCTTGTGTTTAAGTCGGCTGGTCAAGTCTTCTTTTCCTACTGTGTTTAGCTTTATTTATCACTATTGAATCTCATTAGCTTCTTGTCTAAATTATTATCTATTTTCATTTCCTTCGGTTTGATAAATAATTCCATGACTGCCAACAGGTACCTTTATTTCCCCTTTGAAGCAGACTGTGCTTGTGTTTTTCTCTTGCTGAATATAAGGAAAAACTTCTTTACTGTGAGCACTGAGACAGGCTGCCCAGAGAGGTTGTGGAGTCTCCCTCTCCGGGGACTTTCAAAACCTGCCTGGATACAATCCTGGGCAACCTACTCTAGGGGACCATGATGTAGCAGAGGGGTTGGACTAGATGATCTCCATAGGTCCCTTCCAACTGCTTCCATGCTGGGATTCTGTGATCTAGTATTAAAGGCCTTTTTAACTCAGTGGAGCTATTCTTTCCTACTGAAAATGAGTTAGCAAATAAAAGGAGCAACCTTAATTTTAAGTGAAGCGTGGCTGCCTGAAAAGTATAAAAGTGAAGTTTTGTCCCTTCTTTTATCTGTAATTATGCTGCCTTTTCTTTTTTCTTGCAAGTTTCGTGAAAGTATTTGTTGTCTTCTGATCAAACGCACTGGAAGGCATTAGCTGATATCTTTCTGTATCGATTAAAAATCAGCCTTGTGTTCATGTAGGAGAAACCAGCTGAATGAGCTATTCTAGCCCTTATCTGATTTGAACCAGTCTTAAGATCTAAGAATTTCTAAGTCAAGGCTCTACATGGAGAGATAGGGCAGCAAGCTAGAATAGCAGGAATTGGCTTCAGAGCAAATGAAGGAGGGTATTTCTTCACTCTATACGTATTTCACCTGTGGAACACATGGTTACTGATAGCTTACATGGGTTCAGAAAGATCTTGGACAGATTTATACAAGAAAACTCTATTGATGGTCATTACACGCAAAGATTCCACCACAGTCTCAAGGAGTATCTGCCTCGCGGAGCAGTGCATGCTATGGAAGTATTCTACACTGGCTTTTATTTCTACTTTTTGCTGGGCAGATGCTCTTTTATAGGCAGGATACTGGAGCTGTGGCCTGGTCCAGAAGAGCTTTTCCATGGTCTTATGTACATGAATCCAACTGCCTCCGAGGTCTTGTCCCAGTTGCTCTGGATATACTCACCACAAAGTTCTACATGTGGCAGAGATGACACCACATTGGGAAATTGCCCCCTAACAGTGTGGCTTTCGGTATATTTGGTCTGCAAATAAAATCCTAGAGAAGCCAGAGGGAAAACTCAGGTTGTCCTTATCCACTCACTGCTCTCCATCTCCTCTGCTTGCTTCTGAACACTCAGCCATGTGAGTTTTCACACTCTGCTGTCATCTTGCTGATTGTCAGTGGGATGAACTTTCACTTTCTTGAATGTGTCACAGCGTGGTTTAGTTTTCTGGATTTCTATGTAGGCTTTGAAATGATATCTTTCAGATTCTCTTCACGGGAACTCAATTATTTTTATTGTCCATCAATGCTCAACACAGGCTGCCCAGAAGCAAACTGCTAGGGCTTAACTCAGTTTCAAACCTGATCTATTGAACAGACCTACAGGATGATCATTTCAGAGCAACCTATGACTATATCAGCATTTAATCAAGTGAAATACAAAGTTTTGTGGAAAATAAATACGATGAGCCTCACAAATAGCACTTTCTCCCAAAAAAATTGATGGTGCAACTGAGAAAGTTTCTCTGTTCTGTGCAGTTGAGTAGAGTTTAGTTTAAAAGACAGAAATAGAACAGTCATGTGTAAATTAAATGACATTATTTGAAAACAACTCTGAAAGAATAGAGACAAAATATCTCATCTGATTAATGCATAACAATAGTTGATGATTTATTGACTTTTCTGTGAATATACAGTTTCTATTAACAATATTTAGATACATTTTCTAAGAAATTCTTAATTATTTATGTTTAGTAATTTATGATTAAACATTTTACAAGAAACAAGGCACTAAAATGTACAGTTAATAATCCTTATTACATACGCTGTGAGTTTCAGACATACAGTAGATTCGCCTCACTTAGATATTACTGAATCTCTTCCTCCAGTAGCACTTTTTGTTGCATTTCATACTTCCTCAACTGTTAGAAAACATACATTTCAGGGCCCTACTTTTGTCTCCTTTTGCTCATTGTTTCTGTAGGAAACCCAAAGAATTCACTATGAAATTTAGCCACACAATAAAGATAATGAAACCCCCATTCCTCACACTTCTAAGGACTTGGACATACTGTGAGCTCCTTAGAGATTCAAACTATAAGGTGGGCTTTATTTATCAATTAAAACCAACAGTAACAAAAACCGATTAGTTTAAAGGTGCAATTCCAGAAGCTACTTCTGTAGCTTTGGTGGTGTTTGAGGCACTAAAATACTAAACCAACACTTTACAACAGGTGAGATGACTGATACTGACACCATGTTAGGAAAATCAGATTAGCCTAGTGTCTACCATTTGGCTGAAAAGGGGGATCTTAAATAATGTGTAGTTTTTAGTGCAATTTAAAAAGCAAAACTTGGAAACTGTTGCTAATAAAAGGCAAAGACCACAAGAGATACCACCTAATACCCCATTAAAATATTTAGTATCAGAAGGAGTGTATACATTTTCAAGTATCTTATGACTTAAGTGCTAGTTCTGATTTAGATGCTCACTGACTATAAGCACAAACACAGCACAATGTAGTTTTACATATTGCTAAAATACAACAGAATCTAATGTCACATAATAAATACCACACAGCGTAAAGAAACAGCGGTTTCCTAATTATTCGACCACTTATACAAAAATGACAAAGAGGAGCGCCTAGATTCAAGTTTCTCCTTGAGATTCTCAAGCTCTTGTGCTGGCAGTATTTTGGAGGTCCAATTTTCAGTGAGTCTGCAGGGATCCTGAGCCCCCTGAACACACCTGGAAAGATTACCACTCTCAGAGGTTTTCAGAGGATCCTTACAGTCTCATTGACCAAAGGAATTCAGGTGCAGTTCTAGTGCTGGTGGAACATATGTGTAAAATAGGGGAAGATTCTGCAGGATAAGAAAAAGTGATGGTGGAAAGAGAACTTCACAGAACAATCTCGAATAATGCCCTGGGTCATGGCCAAATTAAAGTTACTTTTTCTGCTTGGAAAGATAAGACTTCAAAAAACTTGGCCAAGAAGACTTCTCACAACATGGCCAACATGATGTGCCATCACAAGATGGTAGTACTAGCAGAGACGGCAATAATATATTTGGAAACAAATTATATCTTAAAGTGCTTTTGCTTCTTGGATATTGTAGAAGTGTTTGTGTTAAACAGCATGAAGTTTTTGAAAAGAGAAGTTATTACTCAGCAGTATAAGTCACTGAAAAATCACAGGAAGAAAAAATGTTAAAGAAAACTATTATGTGATTGCTTTTGATAAGCGAAACTCACATTTTTTTTATTCATAGTTGTATAGGTTGGAAATTCCAGAAGATAGAAAAGGGGATCCGGTGCTCCCTGTAAATTGGTAAGATCTGGAGGTGTAACCAAGATGCTCTGTTGAAAATCTCATCTGTCATTTCCAGAGCCCATTTTGCCCAGAAGTCCTGACTCGCCATGACCCCTTCTGAAGTGAGCAGGTCAGCATCTCTGAAAAGCAGGCCCTGTAACTATGCTAGTGCTGCTGGATGCTAGTTGGTGACAAAGCAGCATGTACATCTTGTGACTGGAAGTTCAGATGCACAGTCATAAAAAGAAAGGTATGATTTGGACTATGCCTTCCTCTTCTCTGGGAAGTAGAACGGACCAGAATATCTCTGTATTTCAATTTATGGATTCCCAGAATTTTTTCCTGGTATCGATCTAAAATGTCAGAACATCTGCATCTTGTGAAGCTGAAGATCAGATGTCTCATTATTTAACTGTAGACTATTAGAAAAAAGCAAACAAGCAGGTGGAAGGTATAAATAAACACAAAAGCCCACAAATAGCTGAAAATACAAAACTGTTGAGAAAGATTTGATATATTGTTCATTTGGTTGAATTTATGTATACATCTACCTGGGGATAGATAAAAATAGTTGGATCATTTTTTTAAAAATTAAAAATGTGAGCTAATCTGATGGAAGTAGCAAAGATTTCACAAGGAATAAAGGTGAGACCATGCCTGTGTGATATATTAACCATATCAGTTAACCAAATCCTAACACAAAACTGAATCTGCTGGACTGAAGCTGTCGTAATTTATTGCTTTTGGTAGTTAAATGCTAACAGGGCATAATTTAACCTGTCCCATGATTTGGAAGGTTTTAAGAGACAGCAATTCAAAAAAAATCAATTACTTAGCACCCAAAGGCATTTTTACAGATCACCAAAGTAATCCACTGCAGTTACTATGTCCATACTTGTTTTGTGACAGGATTTAGGCTTGAGTTTGCTGTGCCGTGGGCCTTGAGCCACTTGCGTCCGTACCGTGTGTAAGAGAAGGGCTTAAGTTTAAGCCAGCTTTTTCCCCTTCCCCATTTTCCCTGCCTGGCTCCCTGACAGTGCAGTCATGGTGGATTTACAGAAGCAGCATTGGTAGCTGTGGCATGTGGACCAGAACGAGAGCAGAGATCTACACTTGTCTGTCAAGCCTGCAGCAACACGTAGAGAAGTGTATTGGCTTCAGTGGGACTGTGGAAGTATAAACTGGAAGCAAGCAATTAATTTATCAGTTTACAAGAGGAGTAAAAGCAACCTTAACCCCAGAAGACCGTGTTGTAATTGGCTGAGACAAAGTACCATTGTGATCGTTTATTGATTATACCTGTAAATTTGCTACCTTATCAGTGTGAAAAAGCACCTCAGTGACAGAGTTAGCAATAATGGCTGTTCCTGCTGGCCAAAGCCCCTCATTTTTTATTTAAATTCATCCACCACTGATGATTTGGTAATCAGAAAAGATGCAGGGAGTCAGTGCCAGACAACTTGAGAATGTGAGTCGCTTGCCATGGTCCAGCTGGCACCACCGCATGGCCAAGCATGTCCAAGTAGAAGTATTGCATTCAAGAGGAACGGGACAAAATCAGTATGGGAAGTCTTCTTCAAATGTTATCAGCCACCAGTGGAGTGCAACATAAAGCCCAGTCTAGTCTGAGAGCCCTCACGCAAGCCAGTAATTGAAAGCAAAACAAGTGCATTTTGGAAACTAATGTTGCTTTATTTGGCAAGAACTTCTCATTACACCTCATTTCTGACAGAAAGTTGGAAGTAAGGCCATATTTGGATTGGACATGATTGTTCCTTAAGCAGAGGTTGAACCTCTCTATGAGGTCAGCACTGATAACTCCCAGCATGCCAAAATTTCTGCCCTAGTTTAAATACCAAGTCCATCCAATCACCTCCCTAATTTGTACTTTTGTATGTGAGAGCATTTACAAGGGTAAATTTTCAAATAAATGGAATTTATCATGTGTGTGTCAGTTCAGCCTTCGTACAGTCCATAGGCTTGGTATAAAGCCACGTGGCTCTTTGAGCTGAAGGGCGGTTCCGTGGGAACACAGCGAGCATCTACTAGAACAAAACAATTTTTAGCAAAGCTTTGGTGAGAGTAACAGGTCAAAACTCCACAATTAAACAGAAGCAGGTTTGTTTTTTTTTTTCCCCTGCATTATACTGTGATACAGAATGCGTGGCAGGAATTTATATGGGTGATTCAGCTGGTCCATTTGGGGCTTAGTACATAATTTCAGGGTATAATTCTAAGAAAAGGGAAGGGATTTGTACGTGACCAAATAACGGACAGAGCTTCAGCGGTTTATATGTCACCTCATTAGTGCCATATAAATAATAAATTACTACTAAATTGGTGTATAATGCCAGTTTCAGATTCAGGGCAGTCCAAGAACAGCCTCTTATATCTGAGAAGAAATATCTGAAGACTGGTGGAACACAGTCAATCTCAAATTGTGCTGAATATAAAGCTACTTCTACTCTCTTGCCAAACAATTTTGATTAACGAAGTGCTCTAACAGTCAGAAACTGAAGCACACAACTATTTTGCAGCTGGACTGAATAACAAAAGGAAAACGAACAATCTCAATCAACATTTTTTAAAAACCCACATAAATTAAATAAGGATGATCTAAAAATCCATCTTGCTTTATTTCTGTTACATTAGGGAGTTTTTTCCCAAATATATACACGTAGTGCAGATTTTTATTTAGCCAGCTCTTCATCAGGAAGGCAACAGATTGTTTCTAGCTATTTTGTCTGCTTAATTTTTTTTTTCCTTTTGTTTTTGCTTATGACTGTTTTGACAGATTGGGAAATCTAGACTAGGATGAAGTAAAAGATTTGGCAAAAATAAAAAATACTTCTTGTTACTGTTAAAGAGGTTGACCATCCAGAGAAATGCATCCACATGCCCTCATGAATATAACAGTTTTATAACCCACAGTCATGCAGCGGACAACCTTTTCCTTTTCCTTGCTGTAGAGCCTATCCCATTTGGCAGACTACGTGCTGGACAAATTTCACATGCCTTTCCGTGGTGCATAGCACGCGTGCCTGGATAATGCAATCTCAAAAAACCATCCAACTTCAGTTTAGTAAAGAGTGAGGTCTAATAACTCTGGTGGAATTCCTACTTGACACCGTTACTTTTCTTATTGTCAGGCACTTGGAGCTGTGAATGGTATGAGAGAGGTGTCCAGAGACTCAAAGGAGAGTAACCAGGGAAGGTGAAGACCATGCCAGGGAACTGTTTGACACACATGACAGTGTTAGATCCTGGGACAGCCAAGAGCTGTCTTCACTTCTGACTCACGCTGAAAACCATACCATACTTTGCTGTTGCAAGTTCTTAACTTGTTCAGTGTTATTAACATGACTGATGATGTTGTGGGATACATAATCCTTTCACTACCGAAACAGTAAAATGTTCAGAGCCACAGCTAGTACTTTTCTATGTTATCGCTCTTGTTTTAGGCCCAGAAATCTGTCCACATTTCTGTATGTACCTTCTTTACATATAAGAGAATGAAGCTGGTTTCTGTAATTCCATTATAAAAAAAAAATAAAAAATCTAAGAAGCAAAGTCCATTGTAAATCAGCAGCACAGAAGTTAATCTGTGATACTGGAAACAGAGATAACTGATTGCTTTCACTGTAAAAATGTATTATTATCCTGTTCTTATAGATGGCAACAAATTGTCTTCCTTCTTTTTCTCAAATGCATAGAGCTGTCCTCTGTAATGTTTTTTAAATTGTATTAACAGTCCCTGCATATTATCCTATCATCTTGTTACTTGGTTTATTAGCCTAAATGTATTAATTTCAGTACCCATTAGTACTTAATTTCCACAAAAACATTTTTGAATATTTAACTAGAGACAAAATTCAGGAAGAGTGATGATGTGTGAGTTTAGTCAGCTGCTTTGAGAAGACACAGAAAAATAACAAGAAAAGACAGGCAATTATGAAAACAAGATGCATTGGTCTTATAAAAATAGCTTTGAACAACCTAGCTCAAAATATGAAATCACAGGACTACTTATGAGGGGCCTTACTTGCCTGCAAAAAAAAATATATATTATTTTAAGATTTACATGTAATTCCCTTACTCCGAAAGTAACAATATACAAATGTGTAGCAGTTCATTGTTTCAATGTCATTATGAGAAAAATAACAGAATATATGACATTGCAAGGATGTGGGGTTGTACAGACTGTGACCATAGAGCTTCAGAATAAAAAAGGGAAGCAATATAATGCAAGTGGAGAAGAAGGAACAGGGCACATTGTAAAACCCACCATTAACTATAACCAGAAAAAAAAAAAATAAAAAAAAAATGCAGAAGATCATTCAAAAGCACTTCTATAATTATACTAATCCTTGGTAGACTGATAAAATTTGGTATTGGAAACACACTAAACTAAATGATCATTAAACCAAATTCAGGACAACATATGATGTGATATAGCTCAGGACAGGGTAGCCCTGAGCCACCCTTCCTTTCTCTGCTCATTAGGGCTGCAGCAGGACTACTTCAGCCCTGTGGTGTGAGCATGGAGCTCGGCCACTCTTGCTCCTGTGACAGAGCAGCCCGAGCGTTGAAAGAAGCACTACAGCAGATTGCAGGATGGGCTATTGCTTTGTCAAGATAAGAGCCTCAATTTGAGGATGTATCTGTCAAAAACTTCCTCCAAGACTTTTCCGCTACCTAGAAAGAAGGAACTTTGTTATCAGGAAACCCCAAGCCTAACCTCTGCAGAACCCTGAGGATTTATGAAGAATCAGGACCACTCACACATTTTCAGCACCCTGCACGAGCTCTGGTCCCGATGAATGACTTGTAGTCAGAGGCTGTCCTCCCAGAATTACATGGAGCTGGAATGGAGAAAGTTCTCTATACGGACCTTTCTCTATAATAACCTCTCTTCAGAATCCTCTATTATGTTTCCCAGCCTGTGCACAGAATCCAGAATGTATGGGCAGCTGTGTAGAAAAGGCTAATCATGCTTTCTGTGGAAGGGGAAGATGAGTGAGGAGCACCCATTTCATGCTCAAATGCTGCGCTATAGGCAATTTGGGCAAGAGAAGGGAAAGAGCAAAACACATAGCTCTGCATGAAATCCTCCTGCTCATACTGCCGGTTAAAAAACCAAGGGGGCATATAGACATAGACATAAGGAAGAAATACAGGAGGAAAAAAATCAACAAATAAAAAAGATTATACCAGATAACAAGTCAGATGATCTCCAAGGAGAGTGAGCACTGGAGCCAGACTTCTGTCATTTTGGGGAGCATAAAGGAATTCACCACACCTTGCCTAGGTCACAGTTTCTCTTTATGAGAACACATAATGGCCACAACACGGCTGATATACATTGTCTTCTTCTGGAGTTAAGCAGGGGTCATTTTGCCCATTGTATCTTCATTCTTGCCAACAACTTGTATGACAAATTCAGAGAAGAACAGGCATGTTCTTCTTAAAACACTGCTATATTTTATCTGTGGAGAAAAACTTGAGAAACTGCCTGTATAGCTTGGCCAAATGCTTAACAGGAAAACACAATTATGTGAGAGTATTTGAATCATGTAAGCTAGAAAAGATGGTGAGGAACAAATGGACAGAGTGTCTGAGATGGCTGTATTACATTTAAGAAAAGTCAAACAAAAGAAGAGATAAACTCTAATGCCAGAGGAAGTAATTGGGGAAAAAAAAAAAAAGTACAAGCCACATTTCTCAAGTCATTTAAACTCTACTATACCAATCACTTCATTTAGATGGAGAAGCCAAAGCCTGGAAAGGAGAAACATTACTTCATCTAGTTAAATGTTTTACATTTTTCTGTGTCTACTAGCCAACCTTACAGCAACTGCCCACCACAGATGGGAAAAAAAAAGCCAGTATCACCAGTAAGCCATCTATTACCAATACAAAAAAAGCATGTTGTATCATCTGTGTTAGATGTGACATTCCCATTCTTCTCCTACGCATGTACTGATCATTCTTTCTTTCTTTCATATCTTCATCTTGGCTTTTTCTACTTTTTCTCCTGTGATGACCTTTCTTTTAAATAGAAGCTGAATTAAAAGGGTATATTGTTCAGCCCAAGAATTGTACCTTTTGGTCTCAAAATAAGAATATATACCAAAATGCAAGGCATTGCTGGCTCAGGACAATCTGAAAACATGCACCTTTCAAATGATTTTTTAATATAAAAATAAAACAATCTATCATGAGTAATGGTATAATGTTCAGGAGACAAAACTATCCTTATCTCACATTTCATGAGATTCTCCCTGGACTATTTCATACCTTCTCACAGGGCTATCTAGACCTGGAATGTCTCTGTTCTTGCTCTCTTCACAGTGCTGAAATTGTCTCCATTCATCACCTTTTGACACCTTAATGGTTTCAATTTCATAGTTTCAAATCACTTTCACTCAGAAGCAGTGTGGAAGGACTCTCATCATTGGTTAAGACAAATATCTTTCCTATTCTTTTTCTGGATGGTGCCTGAACAGTTGTCATAACCACTCAAGTAACTGACTCATCTTCCAGACCACAGAACCCAACCTCAGAACAAAAAGATTCTCACTTTTGTTTACTTCTTTCTTTTGTCTCTACTGTTATTATACCTTCCAATACTGTTTCCATTTAGCAGGAAAAAAAAAGTGTCCGTAATGATAGCGTTGTCTGAAAGTCCTGTGCTTCCCTGATACAGCCAATTTTTAAGAAAACTGAATTTAATTTGAAAAAGATCTATCTTTAGATTTCACACATGGCCAATGTTTGTGATCTTGCAGCAGCTCTGCAAATATTTTTTCTTTGTCATATAGAGTAAGTTGTACTAAATCACTCCCATTGCGACTGCTAGTGTTAGCATGCTGAAGCGAGCAACCCATGTACCCCAGTGCTAACCACAGTCAGTACTGTGGTTGATAAAGGCAGTGTTTGCAAAGATGAGTCACCAACAGGGAAAGCAGTTCAAGAAATAGAAACACACACACACAAAAAGGCAAACCAAAACCCAAAGTAACTCACTCCACCAGAAAAAACATCGAAGGAAGAGATGAAAGTGTAACTGGGAATGTATGTTTTGTAACATACACTAATTTAAGTACGTTGATCACTGTACGGACTTGCCCCTCACAAATCATGATCTAAAAATACTTTATTCAATGAGATAATCACATTTTTCAATGAAAATTCATGGGTTTGTTCATTTCTCTCACGGGTCTGTTCATTTTTCTCATTGCTTTAAATGACGGTTGTACACCTTCCTGTAAACCAGCTTCTCACACATCAGAATTTCTTATGAATCTTCAGAGTTCTGTATTTCATGCTTTCTTAACCCTTGTCCCACTAGACTAAATGATTGCCTGAGGAAAGGTTCTCTTTATTTGTGCTTTCCTAACATCTACTATTCTGGACTCGCAAACTCTGTGGGGACCTTCATGTGAACGCCTTCACACAAGTCATGTCCATCACCCCTCACTGACAGCAAGGGCAAGAAACACACCACCATGACACACAGGACAGAACAAAACAGAACACTGCTCCATGATAGGAATGATTCCCTTGAACTGTTGTGTGAAGGAGAAGAGGGTGAGTCTTAGTCTTCTTTTCTAGCTAGGCAGAGGATGAAATACTCAAGCCAGCTGCTAAGCCATCAAGTATTGCATAGGGAGATAGAGGGAGACTCTGCCAGTGGCCTGGCTGTCTCACTCCACTGTAAGAGCTTTATGAATTGTTAAAAAGCTCTTCCCCTCACAACGACTCCAGATGAACAGCAAACTGAGCTGGCGGCAGCCTGCGCCCCTCCTAGTTCAGGATTCTACTTGAATATGGCAGGCCTGGAAAAGAAAGGACAAGCACAATGGCTTTTGAGGAAGAAGTCAGCTTCTTTCCAACTTCTTCAGGGTCAAGGCTTAAACAACTGGAGGGCCAGTCCGCAACCCTTCTCTCAATCAGCCAGCCAGATGGAAAATATTACTGCGCTTCATAAGCAAAGGGCTCAGTTGCTGCAGTGGTTCTTTTGCTACTTCCTTCATTTCACATCTTCTATGAAGAACATGTTATGAACTGTATTAACTAGTGACAAGTTTGGTTTTTTTCCTAAGCTCCAGCATAATAATCCAACCAATACCAGTCAATCACCTTTTGTCTCCATAGCAGAGAGCAAATCCAACCCTTGCCTTCATTTGGGAAATGGTAGATAGGAAGAGATAGATATCAAAATAAACACTTAAAGCTGTTTAAGTTTTCTCAAGAACATCCAATGTAAGAACACCTGGAGTATCTTAAATTTCAAAAGGACGTTAGGGTATTTTTTGAGAGGGGAAAATATGTTCACATTTTAGAACACTGTGCACGTCTGAAAGTTAAACGAATCAGAACTACCTACAACTGAACAACAGAGTTCTCCCCTCGGTATTCTCTACCACTGTTTCCCTAAACACTAAGAGTCAAAGTGTGTTCACTATCAGCCAGGCACCTATCCCATCGCTGTACATTCACATTAAAACCCCCTCTTTCCAGTGCGTGTTACTCGTAAATGTGCTCAATCAGACTGACTCTCTGCCCCTTTCTGTCCTACGGTGAATTAGGAAAGGGTCTGTTAAAGGATGATACAGGCCATTCTTTCGTGATGGTCTGCAGTTTTCTCTCCCAATACATTTTCTTTTTATTTAGCACTTCCATTTTTATCCTGTGCTCTTCTTCGGCCATCTCACACTCTCTTTCTATTTGCTGTATTTTTGCCACATGAACTTCATTCATTTGGATTAACTGCAGTTGCAAAATTGACATTTGCTGATGATGTTCTTCCTCATGCATCTTTTTCAGAGCACTTTCCTGAGATGCTTTACTTCTGTAGTTCTTATCTGCTGCTATTCTGACATCAGAACATGAAGGCTCAGGTTGGGAGGTACCTTCACATACTGGAAAATGTACCAGCTCTTTCTCTTCATCACAGAGTTCTCTATTTGAGACAACAAATGGCTCTGCAAAACATAAAAGGAAAAAGTATTGTAATATTCCCTTCTCCCTCAAGAAACAGGAACTTGTGATAATATAGTTATTGGTGTATGCATCTAAACCTTGTGCTTCTGTACCACAGCACAGCAGCTGCCACATACTGCCATTCTGTTACACAATACTAAGGTCATAATGGTCTGAGCTAAATCACTTTGGGCTCTGTTGATAGATTTCCATGGCTATAACGGGAGCTAGACTATTAAAGTGAATATAGACGTTTATAAGTGGACACCTAAATTTAAGTGGCTCAGCCTGGAGCTGAACCTTAAAGGCAGCTGTTTTAAGCCAAATCCATATGTGACTTGCAACATTTTAAAGAAAGATCTGAGAGTCAGGTGAAGAGCTCTATCAACATGAATACCAAGAGACTGAGGGAATACTAGGAAGAATGCTACTTACTCCCTCCTTATCACTACTGGTCATGTCTCAAACGCAGTGGTGTACATGTTTTTAGAAAAAGATTACATTATTATAAGTCTGAGAAGGTTCTACCAATTCTTCTGAAATAAAAGAAACTACTCATGGAATAAAATACTTAGCACTGCAAGTAAGGGTCTCAAAATACATTCCTTTACAAATCCCAATGACTACTTATGGTAAATACAATTATGAAAGAAACATTGTACGAATCCTATCTCTAACAATGTAGTTACTGTTGTCTTCTGAGCAGGGACTGTCTTCTGTGTGCGATCCTGGCACAATAAAGTTTGCAAGAAACCGCTGCAGCCACCCTCCCTTCTGGTTTTGGATTATTTCTTCTGTGTATGCTTGCCAAACAAAGAAGAATGTAGTACTGCATTTTTTCAGAAAGGCCATTCTCCAGGACTGCAGTGTGAAATACGGCTCTACGTACTTGTTTTAGTCCTTGAAAACAAAGGAGGAAAGACCTACAGGGAACTCTTGCAGCAGACAATTGTGTATCAATTTGCTGCTGGTGGCTTTTTGTTGTTTTGGTTTTTTTTTAATGCTCAGGCAACCTTTTCCCAGCAAAATGATACTTTATAAAGGATCAAAATATCCTTGGGACTGTTCTCTGGAAAGCCAGCACGATAGCTACTGGGATGCCTGCCACAAAGTTACAGATATGTCAAAAACTGATGGAAAAAAATTGAGTAACCCCCCTGTTTGATTCCTGGGGGCCTAGGGAAATACAAGGAGTCTCATAATATCATAGCTCTGAAATTACTTTTCTATAACCAGCAGTCACAGCTAAGTGGTGAGACTTGGACTGCTGAAAGAGAACCACGGGCAAAATCACATACCAAACAATACTACTTGCACCATTAGAGTAACATTTATACCTTGACTAGAAGCATCAGGCTGATATTCAGAATCTTCTTCTGGTGGGCTCTGCAAAAAGTACATTTGCTCAGGCATTATGCTGGCAATCTTCTCTTTCCCTATGATGTGAGTATTTATAAGTGGGCTAATACTTCTTTTTACCTTCTCCCGCCTTTCATGTGCCATTATCTTTTTTGTCCGTGCCTTGATATTTTCCCAGCATTTCTTTAACTGTTTGAAGTCTCGCAGTGATACACTGGGCTGTGAATTATATTCATGAGCTAGTGCTTGCCAGGTACGTTGTTTCAGAGCAATAGTTCTTGCATCGCTTTTTTTACATTCAAGCACGTATTTGTATTTTTCAACTAATGCAAGCAGCACACTCTTCTCCACTTCTGAGAAATATTTAGCAGGCTTTATTATTTCGTTTTGCATTTTCTACTGTTTCTCCAAGAAGCCAAAAATCCTATGAAAACAATATTGAAAGCAAAAAAAAAAAACAAAAACAAAACAAACAGAAATTAGAACCGGTTACAGTATCAGAAAACTGTTTCAGCAAATAACTCCTAAGTGTAGCTTCTAATACACATCATTTTCCAGAATTGTTTGTGAGTAGTTCTAGAACACGTAATAAAACATTCGGGTAAGATTATTATTATACGCTGTTTTCTATTGCCATTTTAGTGGCTACACAATTACATAATGAGGAGAAGCTTCTTGTCTTTGTTACAATTTGTCTTGATACAAAATACTCTGTATTCAATTTACTTAGTAATTTGTTTTTAGTAACTTGTTTTCCTATTCATCACAGTTTGTTACACCAAGAGAATTTTCAAAGCCCTGAACTGTGGAACAGGTTCTGAAATCCAGCCCTTGATAGCTTCAGGTTTAAATCCAAAACCATCTTCGGCAGGTTTGGGTTTCCTTTGGTAGGCAAAAGAACCTCTTCTGCCCTTGCTGACCATGTATAACTAATTTCTCCCCTGTCTCTACAGTATTTGAAAGTTGTATGAGAAATGACAGCAAGAAGTTATCTTTTTAAAGACTTGGGTCAGTTTGGTTCTCCTCCGTGCTCAGCCCTCCATGACTGACATCTAACAGGCAGCAGGACCCTGACCAGTATTACCATACTGAGAAGAGGCAAGGGTTGTGAGAAGACATGAATTAATTATGGAAAGTAAGCATTCTGAGGGTACAGGTCCTTTGCACTTTACTGCTGACTAAGTGCGTGTGGCTTGGCTGGTCACTCCCAGGCTAAAAGGAGTCGTGGCCTCTCTCAATACGGCCACAGCTATGAACTTACACCAGGGTAACCGCTGCCTCTCCTCTAACACCCAGGACTTACACAGCCAGTAGGAAAAGGGTAGCTGATACTAGGGAATTCTCAGCCATAAGAAATGAATAAAGCAGCCTTCCTTGAATTAAAACACATGACTGTGCTACAAAATATAGGGGTTTTTTTAATCTTTTCACAGTTCTTTCCCATTCCCTCCCACCACAACTGTGTAGCCCCAATTACTTTTACATTTTGGGCAGAAACTTCTGGACAATTAAGTAGAAAGAGGGGGAGAATTTCTGTCTTAGCTCATATTTCTTGTTTTAATGACAAAACTCTGAGACGGAAGATATATAAGTTTGATTTTTTTTTTTTTCCTAGCAGTCTAGGACTCTCCCAATAGGAATTTTCTAGTATTTTGTCTGTTATTTCCAGTACTTCCTTGCATCGCTTGAAGATGCAACAGATATCACCATCAGATTTTCTCTTTTCAATATTTTTTTCTTAACTCGACTGTACTAGTACTCTCTTCGTACCATCCTTGTAATTCCTTTCCTCCAAACGCCTTAATACTTAGAGTTATTCTCACCTTTCAGTGAAGGTAACCACTTCTATTCACAAAGAAAGTGAACAGGCAAGCTAACAGCAAAATGAGAAGAACTCAGCTGTGACATAAGAACAGAAGCTTTCTCAAGTAACCCATGATATATGACAAAGTCTGGCAAAACAAAGACGACTAGAGGAGGCAGTAGAACAAAGCCTAGAAATGCAAAACTGAAACAAACTGAGTAAAAACAATAGTCCAAGATTAAATTAATTATGTTAAGTCAGCAGCAGTAGCCAAATTGTACCCCTACTGAAAAAGAGGCAACAGACACTCAGTTTGTACTTTCTGTTCTTACTTAACTGGGTAATCACCAGGCAGGTAGCTACGTGGTTCCTGGCTTGTCACGGTTCTGTTGTCTCTTACCAAATTCTGGTGTCAGCAGGATGTGAGAGAGCTGGGGTATTTGCAGTGGGCAGCATTTATAAAGAGGACAAGAGGAAAGATCCATGGGAAACCAGACTTTATTGGTTCTACTCCTTACAGAACAGCTTGTTTATTTTGCAAGATAACGGTAGAAGAAGGAAGAGAGCTGGGTGGCTGAGAGTAAAGAAGATAGTCTGCTGATCCACAATTTCCTCCATCACACTACGCCAAGTTATTTACTACTCTCAGTGAAAACTTAAGTCACCCCGTAAGGAGGTAGCAGGAATTCTTAAACATCTACAACCCCACAGAACAAAGTGTTTATAAACAAACCTGAAAGCATCATATACCAATCACTATAATGTTGAGATCTAATAGATGAAAGAGAACATCTTCTTCAGAAGTTCCTTAAATAAAAAATAAATTAAAAAAAAGAAGCAAAATCAGGAAATGGACATCCTAACAAAGAGATACTCAAAACTGGCAACTTGGCTCCATGAAACGGTTCTAAAAACACTTAAAAGAGACCTGTAAGGAAATGGGCTCTATCTACTAATCTATTTCACTTACATATTTATTGTACCATTCCAAAACATTGAGCTGCTGAAATGCAGTTCTTGGGACTAAATATTGATGCTTCAACCTGTCTTAGCCCCAGTTTCAGCAAGGAACAGGATTAAAAGCAGTCGTATCAGTAAGTCATAAAGTCCAACAGCTTACGACCCTGAAAATCCAGGATCAGAGACTCTGCATGATCAGAAATGGCTGATTCTGCCTCCTCCTGATGCGTGTAAATCTTATTTCTAGCTTTGAAAAGGTGTGAGAATCTCAGACCAAAAATATCACGTTTGTGGGTAGAAAATCCCTTTCATCAGAAAAAAAAAAAAAGGATTTTCAAGATCTTTGGAGACCAAGTCTAAAAAGTTAAACAATGGTACTGGGACTCTGGATTCTGCGTGCTAAATATTTAACTACACAGACTGGGAGAGATCAACTGATACCAGTACATATTTAAAACATTAATATAAATGAAGTCATACTGGGAAAAAAACCTGCGTACTAGAATTAAAGCTCATCTTTCGTGGATGGAGCCATAGCAAACCCTTAAGTATCACTTTCATACCACACTGTTGCTTAGTACTATTATTTTTACTGTGGTAGCATCTGAGATCCCCGGTCATAAGGTCAAATACTGTATATTTAAGAACAGAAATGCAGGTCCTACTCTGAGAAGAATAAAGCATACTAGTCTTCCCTTCCCCCATACACATTCCTAACTATTTTTTTCTTACACATACACACTGTACTTGTATCTCCTTTCCACTAAAAAAAATCCAGGATTATGATCTCAGATGCACAAAAGAACTCGAGAACTGGTGAAAGAAGTTTAATGCACTTACTACACAGTAAAGAGTTCTTGAAGATGCCTTTCAAGCTCTTACATGCTTAGTCTGCTTGCTTCAGTATACTAAACCCCATTTTCAATTAGGTGAACAGAAAGCACTCTGAGATGTCAGAGAACTTAGAATACTGAGAAGCTGCAGCAAAAACACTACCATATATTTATGTTCACCTCTTTTCCACTGTCTGGCAGCTCACTGGCTCTGTGGAATATGGGAAAGGACTCTCACAAGCCCAAAGAATTTCCATTTCGAGATTAAAAGATCCTTCCAGGATAAATGTCCAGGATATAATTTAGCACGTAGAAACCTGTGCTGAAATGGCAGTAGTTTACTGTGTGTAGCTCATAAAGTAAAAGAGGTTTGATTTGGGAATGTGTAGGCACATGATGACAGCTGCACAGCAAATTCTAAGAAACAAACAATGGAAGGTTTCTTCCACTCGTACAGGTGCCCAGGCTCTAAGATATGTGCAGTAAGGAAGTACTTTATCCTAAATATCTCCTTCTGGCATGGCTCAATTCACAACTTGCCTTAGAATAAATCAGTGTCCGAAGTACTTGTCCTCTTGCACATGCCTTTATTGTTTTAAAATAACAAAACCATCTCTCATCTCCTCATTTTTTACTTTGAAATGTTGTGTGGAATCTTCTTTTAAAGACTATAAAGGATGTGCTGTGATCTGCTGGAAGAATATCTTGAAAAAAATATACAAGTGAAGAAGTGCATATACATTTATCAATACGTATATATGTATTATTTTTGCTTGCACACACCTAAACATACACCCAAACTCCAACCAGCTGCAAATAAGCCTAGCTAAGAAATAATAAAAACACTTTAGGTTGGCATGTGTGAGCATTTTCAATCAGTGAAATATTTATTTTGGTATACAAAAATGCAAAGAGAAAGTTCTGGTAGAAGATCTGACCCAAATGTTAAGGTTACACTAACCAAACCCAAAGAAAATAGTTTGCTAGCAAACTACAGCCACTTATGGTGTGAAAATGGAATTAATTTACCAATGCCAACAGGATTACTACCAGAAATAGCTAAGGACTGAAAAAAAGAAAATGTATTTATGCAACTTAAATTGCAGGTGAAGTTTTAAGCACAGTCTGTAATTAGCAGCATTGGAAGTCAATCATAATTCTGCCCTTTTCATCCAGTGTTTGAGGGTGAAGGAAAGGCATGGAAATGCAGTGACCCAAACTAGTCACAACAGGTCTGTATTTTATTTGAATGACAGAACCAGCAGTTAAACAGTGTCCTTCTTCCTCCAGTGCTGGGTTTTCCTCACAAAGCTTGCAGGCCTGACCCTGTCTACCTTGGCTTGAAATCACTAAGTGATTAGGTGCATAGTGCAAATATGAATGAGATCTGTATGGAAATTGTGTTACATATAATCAGATTTAAAAAAAACACCACCACACCTCTTTGGGTGTTTTCTGCCCCCTGTTTAATACAAAGTAATAGTTACCATGGATCATTCAGCAAATGAACAAAATCATCTATCGGTAAAAATTCACAGTACTTTGCCTAAATTTCTCCTGGTAAATTTTATATGCATCTACACGCAAATATATTTTTCAAAAAAATAAATACAGTATTACATTACATATACACACAGAGAGATAGATTTTAAGCGGGTCATCCCGCTACTTATGGAGGACATCCAAAGCAGTTTGTGCAAAGAAAGGTAATGGACGCAGGTTGTTATTTCGCACGATTGTCTGAAATTCATCAAAAAAGAGGCATAAACAGGAATCCTACCAGACTCTCCTGCACCCGAACTTCTCGAACATTAAATCGAGCTTGTTTTTATTTCCTCGCCAGCTCCTCTTCTGCTTGATGGAGAAAGCAGAGCAGGTCCCGGCTCGACAAAGAAGACCGCTCCACCCAGGGCGGGCATGCAGGCTGCGGCTGAGGCGCGGATTCAGGGACATCTACCGCGGCAGAGGAGCGGCGAACGGCCACGCTGTTACCCAGCGCCCGCGGGGACCGCGCTCTGCGGTGTCGCCGGGGACAACCCCACCCTGCAGCCCCCTGGTCTGCCCCTTCTCGTAACAAAGCGCCTCCGAGAGCCGCCGGCTCCCCTCCCGCCCCCTCCCCTCTCTCTCAATCTCAATCCCTCTCCCCCTCCTCCTCCTCCCTCCCGCNCGCGGAGCTCCCGTTCCTCGCTACCGTTCCGTTCCCCGGGGCCCGCCGGCGAAGCTCCCGCACCCTTTCCGCGGCTCAGCGTGACGCAGTTCCTGTCCGCCCGGTGCGCCCCGGGCCCTGCCGGCGGCTGGGAGCGCAACGGTGGAGCTGGCGCGTTGGGTCTCCCGCAGTCGCCTCTCCTCCGCGGTAGCCTGAGGGGAAGAGACGCCCCGCAAGCGGATCGGTGGGAAGGCAGCGGGGAGTGCCGGTGGAGGTTGGGTGCCGGCTCCCTCGGCTTCTCCGGGTGCTGCTCGCACCCGGGCTGGGGGAAGTCGGGTGCAGCGGAGGCCCCGCGGTTTCCCCGGCTGCTGACGGGAGCAGGTGCCCGTCCCCGGCAGAGATGTCAGTGTCGGCCAGGCCGCCTTCTCGCGTCGTGCTGGCTCAGCTCCGTGGGCAGCCCGGGGCCCGGCTCGCTTTCTCGGCGCCTTGTTTCCCGTGGGGTTTGTCCGGAGCGGGAGCGTGTTCTCTACAAGCCTCGCCGGGTTCGCTCTCGGGCGGCGCACTGCGGGCTCTGCGGCCGGGCTGTGCTCTCTGTCTTAGCCCCTGCGCGTTTCCGTCCCAGCAGAGAGCGGGGAAGCTTGAAATAGTTCGGGTTAGGTTTGTTTCAGGGCGTGCGTAATCTTCTCTTCCCTGGGGGAAGCTCTTGGAGTGGAATTGTTTCTTTCCCGGCTGTAGTTTTGCTCTCAAATTAAAAGTATGATCCTTAGTCTGCAGAATTAAAGGTTGAAAGTAACTGAAGGTGAGGCACAAATTAAAATTGGAATGTGCATGACCCTTAAATAGGTGAAACGAGATTATGAGTGATTTTGTGAAGCTGAAACAATAGTTTGCAATATTTTTGCAACTTTCCTAGAATTTCCCTACCATCTGAAGATCAAATATGGACCCTGAAGCTGAGATAAAGAAGCAGGTAAACCCTTTCTACTGCAATGTAAGTATTCCTTAATGAAAACTAGAACTAACACAAAATAGTATTGGTAGAACAAAGTTGAACTAGACCAAATATGAACTTTTTTTTTTTTCCCTTTTGAGCAAAATTGATAAATAACACTGGAGTTGAACATACTTTGCTGTCTTTTGTCATGTTTAACTTGGATATGTGTCAGGAACCAACTTAGGAAAATGAATAATTTTAATATTATGTTTCTAAACAAAGGCATTCTTTGGAATAATAAACTGCAGCTCCTGTTCAGAAAAAAGTGCAACAACTAATTTGTCTGGTTTATTGATGTTGGTTTTAAGCATCTTGCTTTTTTTAGAGGAGGAGAAAATACTTGGACTGCCTTTGTTCATATCCACATGAATTTTAACCTAATCTGCTACTGTTCTGAACCAGCCCAGGCATGAACTGGCTGTGATTGACTGAAAACTTGATGTGCTTGTAGGTGAGGCAGGCCTCAAACTGGCCACGGTCAGTGGGTTAGTCTGGGTGCAGCACTGAGGTGAGCTGGCTTCCCTGAGGCAGGTGCGCTGGCTTGGTACAGTTACGCCACCCATGACTCTGGTTCACGTTTGGTAAACAGTGTGCGAGGAAGATCTTGGATCTATCTACTTACCCACATGAAAATATGCTCTGAGATAGCTGCAGGGTTTTGGAAACATCTGAAATTTTTATGCGGAGATTCCTGTTCATTGCACTGTATTTGGGTGGTCTTAGAGCCTCATAAAGAAGAGTTCTTGAAGCTGCTTTAGCTTGTCTTTGGAGGAATAGAATTTACCAACATAGTTGTTTCAATAGCAGATTTATTCTGGTTTGGTATTAGTGGTATTTTTCCTGTTGGTTTGTGTGTAATGCTAGAAATACTTCTTCTCCTTAACCTAGATTTGCAAAATCTGGTGTGCTTCTGCATTAAACTTGCAGACTCACTTCCTTGGATTCAAACACAAAACGGTAAGATCAGTTTTTGAATGCACCTTTTGTCAGATCTTACTGATTTATTTAGCAATATAATACGGGTTTGAAATAGTGTTTAAATGTAGTTTTAAAATGTGACATTTCATCTATTTGGTTGTTTTTGTTGTCTACTGTTTTGTTTACTACAATACAATAGAATTAAGTTTTATACAGTAGTCCTGTCAGAAAATGTTGTTAGAACTTCGTGTCTCTTTTTCTGGATTAGGAAAAACAGTACATAAGAGTATATGTCTGTTAATAAATGGAGAATGGAATTATTTAAATCATAGGCAATCCAAAAAAAGGTGTATATCTTTTTCAAGTTTTATGTAATTATCTATTCACCTGAGATAATTGGTGGTGTTGGTGTTAACCTAATTTATTTTATATATAATAAAATGTTTGTATTGTTATTTTGTGAATCTTAAGTATCTGTTTTTCTTCCTTGGTGGCTGATGGTAACTTAGGTTGAAGAAGCACTGAAAGCTCATGGCATTGGTAAGTGCAGAATTTTCTAGTTCCTACTGTGTTCTCTACATGCACCTTTCTCCCCACTCCAATGTAGTTGTTTATGAAATAAGCAAAAAAAAAAAAAGACTTTCTCAAGACTAGTGCTTTAAGACCTTGTCCTGGTTCGAACTAGAACAGAACCAACTCTCCATTCAGTGACTCTACTTTTCAGTTAAATCTCTTCTAAGTAACTGTACTTTCTTAGGTGAACAGCATATTTTTGCAGACAGTGTCTGCTGTTGGAAGTAGCTTGATTGGTCATCTTCTCTGCCTGCTTCATTGAATTGCCTGATGTTAAATAACTATGTTATTGTTTGATGTGAATGTTTTTTGCCCATTTTTTCCCCCCCAAAAATAGCATAGCACATTCAAAACTAAACATAACTTATTTTTCTCATGTCAACAAAAGTTCAAAGAGTTTTCTGTAAAAAAATCCGTTATTGTACCAAATTGTTTCCTGCACTTTCAGTTTTATGTCCGCTTGGTGTGTTTTTTATTTAGTTAAAACAGCAAGTGGCTCAGGGGAGCAAGTGAAAACACCGGTGAAACTTCCTGATTATGGTAAGAATGTTTAATGAAAAAAAAAAAGTGGAAAAAATAAAATGTTTTGAGGTACTGTGTTACAAGTGATGTCTAGACCTTAGCACATCATTGAGAATTTATTTCTGTTCATTTTATTTTCCATCCTGCAGTATTTTTTTGTAATAATACTTAAAAGAATATTTGCAAGCAAAATGCTATAAAAAGAGTGAAAATAGGGTTGGGGAGATACAGTATTTCTCAATAACTGACAATTTGAGGTGTGGGGCCATGTATGAGCAGGGATTCACTTGAATGTGAATTTCTCAGCGTATTTTCTCTAGGCCAAAGGTTAAACTCAGAAGTTTGTTTCATTTTGTAGAGTTTTTGTGATGTGACTTGAGACCGTGAAGACTGATTGATAGTTGGATGATGCAGGATTACATAAAAATTGATTTTATTTTACAGTGCAAACTGAGCCAGAGAGGTTTCATGGACAGACCTTGGAAGAACAGCTTAATACATGTAAAGAGTCAGAACCTGCACTTGGTGAGGGCTTTCTATAACATTCTATATATACTCTGTATATTTCTATATAATTGTTTGCTTGCATGATGCTTACCTTTAAAGAATATTAATTGATTTATTTATTTATTAAATGTAAAAATGGTGTATCGTATAATAAAATCTTACTGTATTTACACTGAGTACCCAACAGTACGGTGCGAAAGTGATTGATCTTAGTGACAAAATCATTGGATTTGGCCTGGAACGTTTTTGACTAAGGTAGATACCATGTGTTGAGAGCATTCTCTAGAAACAATCTAAGCTGATATAACAGAAATGAACTTTAACTTAAATGATTGTTACTATTCCTTGCAATTTAACTGCCTATGGAGTAGGATGGACAGGAAAAATAACTATGGGGCATATATTAAGATGCATTCTTGGAAGTTTTTAAGGCCGGGTTGGATGAGGCTCTGGGCAGCCTGGTCTAGTGGGAGGTGTCCCTGCCCATGGCAGGGGGACCGGAACTCGATGATCATCAAGGTCCCTTCCAGCCCTGGTGATTCTGTGATTCCCTTCTAAATAATTACAAAAGAATTGTTGCTATTTTTTTTTTAATGACTTTTTAAAAAAAACTTCTCTCCCATGTGGTAAACACAAGGTATCTTAAAAGAATCCAGTTTTGTGCCTTTAGTGTTGAGGAAGTCTAGACACCCAAAGATGAAATAACTGATGGTTCTAAAAATCTTCATTCATGTGCTAGGCAAGCAATTGTAGTTATTTCCTTTAATATCTCTTTCATAACAGGCACTGGTTATTTGTTTCAGCAAACATGAAATTTCCTATTTTTTTTTTTTTTTCAATACAGGACTTAATTATATAATTGAATACCGATCAAAAGACAATTTCCCTTTTCTCTATGAATGTCAACTGTGCCACTGTAAAACAGGACTGAGTAACATGTTCATGCATGTTTGTGGTTCCAAGCATAGATTGGCTTACCTGGTAAGTTTTTCGAGTAAAGTTTGGTTTGGTTTTGGTTTGATTTTTTTTAATTTAATGATTTAAGTAGAGAATTTTCTAGTCATAGCATGATTTTTAAAAATAAAATGATATTAAGGTGTCACACAAGCTTTTGTGAAAATGTGTGGGCTTGTATCACAACTATGCAACTGTGATAAGTGGATTTAAAATTCTTCATATCAACCTGTCCCTTGCTGACACTGAGTCTTTAGTTTATTCTGGTTTGGTTGACCAGTGATATCAATAATGAAATCTACAACTAAAATGGACTAGAAGTAGGTTTTTGACTAAATTTATCTTAAATAACTGTATCAATGAAGAAATTGTTCCACCTTTCAGATGCTTTAGATTGAAAGGAACATATTTATAAATGAACATGGTGTGTTGGATAGAGGCTATGACTTGGAATTGGTGGAAATAAAAGTTTTATTTCCAGTTTTGTGGCTGGACAAGCCATGTAATTTCTGTGTGGTTTTTTATGGAAATTGGCAAGGCTCTTAAGATTCATGTTGGCCCCCAAATGTTTAAATGCATTATTTTTTTTAGTATGTTTAGAGAAATGAAGCTGTCCAGTCTTTGAATGTTTACTTGAATGTCTTTGTTTAGGATGGGCTTTAACAAAACTGAGAAAGCAATATTCTGAAAAGTACTTTGATACTTTCCATAAAATACGTGCTCAAACTTGGTACTATATCCCATGTAAAGTCATAGAAAGTTAAGTTTTTATAGCATTTTGAGGCAGTTTTAGAGCTAATATTTTTATCAGGTGTACTGTGATGGATCTGCAGTTATGTCCTCCGTAAACATTGTGCTGTTTCCCGTTATTAATTCAGATGTGTTTGAATTTTGATGTACTCAGCTCTTGTATTTCTTGTTTACTTTAGACTGTTTCCTGCAGTTCTGAATTTTGTGCTCATTAAATGTATCTCTGCTATCTTCTTAAGTGCTATAAAATACAATAATTCAACAAGGATAACTTACAAGTCATGCACCTGGGATGGATTAACGTTAGGCATTGGGAAAGGCAGGAGACTGAACGACTTGAATTGGCCCTGCTGAAAAGTAGCTGAGGGTTCTGGTGGATAACAAGCTAAAGACAAGTGGTGTGCCTTGGCATCAATGAAGGTGAACAGCAAGCTGAGCTGTGCTGACAAGTGTATAGCCAGTAGATCTAAGGAGGTGATTATTCCCCTGTTCTTGATACTGATTAGCCATATTTAGAATATTGTGTCCAGTTTTGTGCTACTGCCGACAAGAAAGCTGTTGATGAAATTGAGCAAGTCCAGCGGAGGGCTGCCAAGATGGTCAGGAGGCTGAAGCATTTGCAGGGTGCGGAGAGACTCAAGTAATTAGGTTTGTTCATGCTGGAGAAGAATGTCAGGGGGATCTAATAGTAGCCCTCCAGTAGCTCAGGGAAGGTTATTAAGAAGGTAGACTCCAGCCCTGTATGGAGCTGCTTGGCAGGAACATAAATTCAAACAAAGGGGTTTCCTACTTGACATAAGGAAGAAGTTTTTCACTGCAAGGGCAGTCAAGCATTGGAGCAGGTTGCCCAGACAGGTGGGGAAATCTCTGTATTTGCAGGTTTTTAAGACCCAAGTGGACAAAGCCCTGTGCAACCAATTCAGCGTTCAGTGTCACCTTGTTTCAAGCAAGAGATTTGGCTTAAGTCCCCTAAATTATTCTGTGATTCTATATATAATAATTTTAATAAGTTCTGCTACATAATATGTAAAAGATGATTTATCTCCCATGACTTTTTAACTGTGATAGATCTGGAAAGAGTTGCATATGAACAAGTGTGACTTCAGGATTTGCATTTCCTTATTTTCTAGAAACAACATTATCCTGAGATTGCAGAATCTGATGAAGTTAAGGGTAGAGGCTCTGAACTGAACAGAAAAGTTAGGCAAGTTGCACTAACAATTGAAAAGAAAGAAGGAAGGAAACAAATAAAGGTACATTTCTTTAAGAATTCCAGAAATTTTGGGTTTTGAATAAATATAAGTAAGCAATTTCTGTTATGATGAGCAGATCTGCTTTGGATGGTATGAAAATCTTGCTTTTTTAACCTTTATTAGAAGTGCTTTTTGTCATCTTGATAATTCTTCCAGGATTATTGTGGACACAATCTTCCATTGGCCACTCCTATTGTAGTATTCCTTTTCTTTGAAATAATACCCATGCTACTGGAGTCTACAGAAGTATGACTCTAGAGTGCACAAATAAGACAAGATACATATATTAATATTTAATCAGTTCCCAGACAGAACAGATTGGAGATTGCCATTAATAAATTCCCTAACTACAATAGCACTACTAATCAAGGTAAATATTGCTAGCAGAAATAATAATAATAGGCTGTAATAATAGCACCGACGACCCAGGGTTAACATTCACCAGAGGGCAAAAGGTGCGGCGCTTACCCAGAGAGGCACCCCTGCCTGGGGTGGAGGAAGAGAACACAGCCCGTCAACTGGTCTGTCAGATATTGAGGGCGTTCTCTCCCAGTTTAGCCATCATTTTCTCAATCTTTTTATCCTAAAAATTGCAAGGTTTGTTCCCCTTTTGGGTGGAGAGACAAGTGCTATAGTCATACATGTTTAGCATGATCTCTGTCATCCTCATTAGCATATGCAGGGATGTCAGCGTTAATATTCAATGAGGCCAGTGAGGTTATCTTTCATATTTGGTGGCCTCTTCTCAGAAAAAAAGAACTAGCAGGTTCCTGTTATCGTGTTGCCTTGCTGACCAGAAGAGCAGGAATGTCCTGCCTCTGCAGGCCCCCTTACTTCTCTGCACCCTGTGACAGCCAGGTGAGCCTCCGCTCCTCTGGATTGCACTAGAGACAGCAAGGCCAGGCTTAATCATTCTTGGAGCACAGAGGACCGCTCCTCAATATCTAAATGCAACACCTTTAAAAAATAAATATTTAACTTTGATGAGATACTTACGGAATAATTTTATCCATAAAATAGCTAACATAAACGGATTTTATTTTTAGGTTGTTACAGATGCTCCAATAATGAGGAGGAGATGGCAAGAATGTAAGTGTGCTCAGTGGGATATAAATTGTACATTTCTAATTTGGGTAAATTTCCTTTGATCTAAATAGAATTGATTTAAGGGCAAATTGAAAGATTTGTTCAGTAATTGTAGTGTGTGCTTATGTTCTAGGCTGCATTTTGTACAGTTTATACTGAAAATTTGATGGATGAGCAAGTTTTTCTATGGGCAGCGTAACTAGAGAGACCTGGTTTATATGGCTTTGTTCTCTCTCCTTTCCATCCCAGTCTCCCTTGCTTCCCAGGATGCTTTACTTACGATTTCTTTTTACCTGGTAAATGCTGTAGTGTCTACAGTGCCAACTACTCAGGAGCATTTTGGTGAACTGGTCAAAAGGAGTAGATTGGAGCCCCATGTGTGTGTTTAATTTGCAGTCCAGAAAGCCAAACAGAATTCTTAAAGCGTGGCTATAGCTCTTATCTGTGGAAGAAAACGTCTTGTTTTACTAGCCATCGATATTCACAAAACTGTAGGAACGTGGTATCTGTGAGACTTCTCCACTCAGTTTAATCTTTCAAAGCTCCTTGTGCTGCAATATCATATGGAGATGGACAGGCAGTACAACTGCACACTGCTTCAGGAAGTGGCTAAAAATTGCTGAGACTTGCATTCTCACACCTACATAAAAATAAAGATTTGAATTAAAACCAAAGAATGTAATTTTAATGTATATTAGTATGTGAATGGTGTCTTAAAATAGTTCAATAGTAGTAATGAGAAGATTATTTGTATAATGATCTAGATTAGTAGCATCATACTCTAAAGAGGAAAAATACACATTTTGAATCTAGGAAAGTGTTTTGAAATAAGTTGAATCCCATTCAAATTATGTTTCTTGACTGTTATCTGTTGGTTACTGTGTCTTATTTTGCACGTAGCTTTGTGGCATTCTACTATATTTATAATATTTATGTATTTAAAGAAATGTATGTATCTAATTTTACACATGGCCATGTGGCGTTCTACAATATATATGATATTTAAATTTTAAAAGAAACTTATGTATGTAGTTATAACCAGGATATAAAATATTGAAACCAGGATATAAAATATTGAAAACTTTTGTTATTAATTTGTAGCTCTTATTTAATATACTGTCACATAATAATGCTTATACAGTTCTTAATATTTGTAACTAATAGTGCACAGAAGCAGAGCTAGTTGAAACTGAAGTGCTTTTTAGAACCCTCCTCTATCAAGATGATGTCTGTTGTGCTACATTTCAAGCATGTTTGTTTAGATCCTAATGCAGATGACAGCCCTTCAAAAGCTAAAGTTCAGCATGTGGATATGTCACTTAGTAATGAAGAAAAAACAGACTGTAAAAATAAAGATGGAAAAATGCCAGACCCTATTCAAGGTGAGAGAAAAGTGGTGGTTTTTTTTTTTAAATATTTTGTTTAACTTTCACCAATGCCTGAATTATTTAGTCTGTGTGTGCCTGATGATAGCTTCTGTAGTTATGTTCTCCTATAGAAGATGAATTTGCGCAGTGTGTGGATGAGTTTGGGGTCTGTGGCAGAAAAAGAATAATCCCAGTGTTTGCACGAAGACCGTCCGGTTTGTTTTAACTTCACTGGATACTTTAGAACAGAAACAGGATAAGATGCATAATTAAACATTTTTACTATGCATATTTTTGTGGGAAGGGGCACGGACTCTTTTTGGGCATATAAACTGTTGTTTGGTGTCAGGGAAATGAAACAGGAACAGCTGCGTGCCAGACTTCAGGGCACAAGAAGAATTAAAAGGAAATAGATTTGATAGATTCTTTTCTTTCCTTTTTTTTTAAACATCTGAAATATTTGACTAATGCTTATTTTCTTTGAAAACAAAGCCAGAATTAAATATTAAAATCAGTGAACACCATGTAACTGAAGAAACATCAGAAGTTGCTGCTTGGTTGTAAACAATGCCAAAGGTGAGATTAGAGTTCTGTCAAAATGTGTTATAATTATTCTCATTCAGAATATTTCTGATCAGAAATGCAAACTTCTGCTTCATGACTGAACCAAATAGTTTATTTTTAGGTAAATTTTCTATTTTATTTCTTGACAAGATACCTCACTTACACCTTCAGGTTTTATTGATGTTATCTGTAAAAAAATTCTAAGCCAAGAATACTTCAACATTAAAATATTGAGATCATTACTGAATAGACTGGTTTTATTGTTTTAGATGGAAAAAATGATCAAGACAAGAAGGAAAAAAGTCAGAGAGAAGAGGCCAAACTGGATGAAAAGGTTGAACCTAAGGCTATTGAAAGCAGCAAAGGCAACAATACTGAAGACAGCAAAGTCAACAACTTGGAAAAGTAAAGCAAACAAAAATTCCACCACTTCCAAAACCCAAACCCCTTTAACTTTACTGAAAGGAGAATGTTGTAGACGATAACTGTCTACATTGGAGCTGCATAGAGTATGCTGTGAGGACAAAAGGCAGCCTGTAATAGCAAAATGTTTTTCTTTGGAAATTGTGCAACTTCTCTTATCAACAGAAAACTTGGTGTATGTAAAGAGACCTCAGATTTTGCTCTAGATGCAAGTAGTTTTTATATTTGTGTTATCCTTAAGGCATAATCCTCATGTATTACAACATCAAAAAGAACGTTCCCTTGTGATTTAAAAAACCTTCTATTATGGGTTCATGTCAGATAATTAGGGTAGTATATGAACTGATTTTAGAAAAAAAGATAATCAGTAAATAGCTGTAACAATTGGGGTTCATCTTCACGAAAGATTTCACGGAGAAACAATATTGTGTGTGGTTCTAGAATAGTGAAACTGCTTGCTCTTTGTAACCATCTTATTAATAACAGTACTGCGAGTTTAGTTGGAACTATCAGCCTTTGTATGAGGGGGATATCCCCAACAACAGTCATATCTGTGCAGCACCAGGAAAGAATTCAAGAAGGGATGTACGCTCATCATCCCAAGCATAAGAAGTTTGTTCCAACAATGAATTCTTTGGTTTTGCTCTAAGGACATTCTCTGGGAATGTTTCTTAACTTTAAACTAGCAGTGTCTCTCCCAGACATGGAGAGAGAACACCGTTTGCTTGTTTACTCTTACCCAGTAAAAAGAGAAATTTTCTTGTTCCTGAAATCTTTTTGTAGGACTTTTGCTTCTCTATGGGGCAACCATTAAGGAAAAGGATTAATTGAAACCAGATTCAAGTCCAGGTTTATGAATATGCTCATTTATCTGGCTTTCAAATAACTGTAACAGTTCTTAATCTAGAGAGTGAACTAGTTTGTGAAAACGTCAAAAATAGGGAACTAATGAAAACTCAGATATCTACATCTGGAAATGCTGCTATCTCTTTCTACCTGGCACTGATCCTCGTTGTGCGGTCCTGTACTTTACATTTAAAGAACAGCATCCTTTGGAAAAATCACTTAATGTTGTTCTTTCAATCCTGTTGTTCTGGGTAACTACGAACAGCCAGGTCTTTCAGTGGGAGACTGATTTGGAAGTTAGTTACTAAATTAGGACTTCGTCTTCTTCCTTTACTGTTTATTTTTGTAAGACTTCTGAGAGATGTGAACTCAATATATAGTTTCCTAAAAGGAATAAGATCAGATTCTTATTGACCACAAGCAGTCAAATGATGTTTCTACTTAAAGACTCTGCGATATCAGTCTGAGAATTTCTATTACTCCTATATTTTTGCAGTGAAGTTCTGCACAGACAGTCATTCAAAGATGTAAATGATTTTATTTTGAGTTTGTTAAAGGTGGTATCTGTTTCTACTACACTTAATTCCTAAGAAAGATTTCAAGGAGGAGCATGATTTAGGCTGGGCAGTCTTACGGTTTTGATTAATTTAAGAAACCAACCACTCAGCCCTGGTTCCTGGGCTTGATAAGGGAAGGAATACATCTATAGTAGTTGTAGTTGCAGGGCAGTGTAAGTATGGGTTAGTAACTTTTAGCCATATGAGTCTTTGTATGCCCAGTATCTCTGTGGTTACGCTGTAAAATACTCTTTTTATAGCTGAATTTTTGTAAAGGGAAGCCTGTGAAGTGCTGATAAAAATCCTACTGTAATAGGGACCTCGTCTTACTGCCATGTATACAAAAAGCTTAGAGCTTTTACTACCAGTGTCAAACTTCTGTCTTAATTCTGGGTTTTAGAACTTACGTTATTAGCTAATCACACTAAAATAACCCCTCATGGATAATTTTTATGATTATGTCTGAGACTATTAGGATTTCTATAAGGAATTAATATGTGTCCTTTCAGAGAGTGTCAGAATTATGATAGTAATGTGTCAGGAATTGAAACTGAGTATCAATTATTGACTGGCTACACATTTTTGATAGATCAACCAACTATATACTGTTTTATTTATTTATTTATTCTATCTTAAGGTGTGAGGCCAATCAGAATTCGCAGGAAGAAAACGAGGAAGTTGAGGTGAATAATTTTCCACTAATGGGTTGCTCCACTTTACAGATAGCTGAGGAAATACTTTAATACATGATTGGCAATGGTGTTTGCTTTTGCTTATTCAAATTAATAATATTATTAACAATAAATTAGATACCTTTGCTTAGTAACGTGTATCAAGAACAAGATTTTTTCCTACTTTGTCATGAAAACACATGTACACATTTCATAAAAGCACACACAATTTAATTACAGCAAGAATCTATACTGACCATAAGAACAGTTACTATTTAATTTTAGTTATAATTACTGCACGTAATATATCTCTCAACTTCTTTTTTTCTTTTGATATTAAACAGCAAGAATGTACAGCAAATTATAAAGAATTCACTAGCCAAGAAGAACTGTTGAGTTATTTGGTGAGTGCTGTTTGATGAGACTCTTACCTTGCAATGTAGTTTTTGATTAAAAAAACAAACTGAAAAAATCACACAACCTGTGTAATGCTCTTGATGAGGACTGTTGGGACTAGAGCTTGGTCACCTACTAGAGCTTCTGAGTTTCAAAGACTGCTTTTCCCTTAGGCTTTTTGGGAGTAAGATGCTTAGTTTAAAGCAAGGTGGCATATATTTTTAAATTCAGTAGTGTTCTGGCTTTTTGCTATTTTCTACAGAAATGGGTTATGACTATCTCCTCAGGGAAGTTGTACACATTCATTTGTGTGCAGTCGTCTTGGGAAGAGATCAAAATAGTTAAGGAAAAGCCTTTTTCTGTTATGTATTTCCAGGCATATTCTTGGATTGTTCCTTTCCAAAGGATTGTATCGGGTAACTGCAGCTTCCTTCTGTTAGGTCCTCTTCCATTCCATCTGCCCACCCCCACTTTATGGAGTTAAAAGTAAAAACTGTATTTCCTTTGTAACTTCAGCCGTGTCTAACAGAGGGGTAGAGACATAAAAAATGGAATTCCTGGAGTCTTTTTTATATGTGGTGATACTTTACTCTTTCAGAGGGAAAATTTTTATTTGTGCCTTGTTTTATTTTTTCTTCCTAGCAAAGTTTTGAGATACTTAATGAAGATGATGCTTCGTTTATCCTCAAAGTTACACAGATTCTTACAGATGCATTGGTGGAATATCGTCAGCAGGCTGCATCAAACAAAGTAATGTGGATTTTGTTTTAGTTCTGGTTTATATATCTGTAGGTTCCTGTGATTATGCATTTTTATTATTACAGACAGTTTAATTAAACAAAATTACTGCACAGACTGTATTGTAAGCTTTGGTCATGAAATACTTGATTTTTTTGTAGTGATGATAGGATAAAACTTAAAGCTTTTCTGTTGAGGAGTCTTAATACTTTCTGTTCAAAGGTACTTGTTTGTTTGTTTTTTTTTCTCGAAGCTAAAAGACCAGCTTGTCTCTTATCTCTCATGCTTTTCCTTGCATCTAAGCTTTTCTATTTTTGCCCTTTTAAAATTCTAACAATCTTTTCTCATCTCCACTGACCTCCCTAACACTCTTGTTCTGTATCCCACTTCTATTCGCAGCCTTCACTTCCTTCACCATGTAATCAAGCATTACTGACATCAGTTTTCTTTCTTACACCACTTTTGGTCCTATTCTTTGGACTGTTCCCTTTGAGGTCTCTTTCTTCCTCTGCTATTAGAAACCCAGTTTTCCCCCTCTCTGCTGTTACTTTTGACTGACTTGTCAACATGGGCAGAGTGTGGAGGTGTTCTGAGTACTTTGAGGCTCCTGTGGTTGCCACTTGTGTTCCCTGTACCTCCAGTTTACATTCTGTTATACCATAATCTGCACCGTTTCCACACTTGGAATGATGTTTTGTTCATTACCCCACTGTCAGCAGGGATAGTAGGAACTTCCCTCTTGTTGGGGATCCTTTCACCATCTTTTCCATAGGAAATACTTTTCCTCCTCCCACCCAGTGTTTCTTGCCGAGTTGTCAGTGTTGAATAGAGTTCTCGTTGACCACAACAGCTCCTCCTCCTAGTGCAGCTACTTCACTGCTTTTTTATTTAAGGGGTGAGCTTAAGGGTAAAATGCCAAATGAGGGTTAAGTACCTGCCAGCAAACTAGAGAGAATCACAGGGCTGACACTTGAAGAAGAAAAGTTTTGGTTTGGTTTTGATTTTGTTTTTTTAAAAGCCGTTCTTAATTCAGGACTTTATAATAGGTTTATATTTACTTCCCATATTCCATCTTCCCTCTGTTGCTTGCTTTCTGGCCCAAAGGCAGTATTTCTCCATGAGAAATTCCATGCCCATAGTTCTCATTAATTATTTACTATTTTTTTACTTCCTCATTAAGCTTACTTTCACCTTTTTCCTGCTGTTTTTTTCCATATAATATTTTGCTGGTTTATTCATACTGAAAGAGGGCAAACTCTGACATGTTGCAAAACAATCAAATTCTAACTGAAGTAGCTTCTAGCCTCTAGTTGTAGAAAAATAAAATGTTTTCCCACAACTAGGGGTTTTTAGTATTCTAAACTGTGATCTTTCAACTGGTAATTTTTTTAACTAGATGTTATTCTGAATGTAAACTGCTTCCTTTTCAGACCTGATGGGTTGAGAATTAGCCTCTCTAAGTATCCCAGTGCTTTTTCAGATGTAGAAAGATAACGTGAGCAGCGTGTACATGCATAGAAGTTCATTGCTAGCTGCATGATTTTCAAAGAAATAATTGATTTTTCAGATTTGGTAGAGAAATACTGGTCTTTGATTTGATTTGTGATCATGAAAAATATAGTAGTTTGTACTTTCAGGATGTTGTCTTGCTGAAATTCTGAACACAACTGTTTTCAAACTTGTAGGACCTCTTAGATACTGAATATAATGGAGAAGCAGCATTGGAATATTCCACAGAACAGTCTGACCTGACTTCAGCAGATATTAGTGACTCTGATACTGGTAATGTTAGCTTTGCAATCTTGAATGTGCTTTAATCTTAACACTGAACCTTGTATATATTTCACTAAGCCTTTTATTCATGCTTCTCTACAAGCAGAGCTTAAGAGCAGAATAAAGCCAGGGTCAAGTAGCATAAATTAATAGTTTTGATGGTTTTTTTTTCATCCTCTACAAATGTTAGAAAGGGCAGACTATTAAAAACTATTCATCCTACTTTAAATGTAAGATTTGGGGAGAAATTGAATTAGTATCAACTCTGACTTTCCTCTGTTCAGAGGCAACTGTTTCTAAGGAGGTTTTCAAAGTTTAACTCTGGCTTCACCCCCAGCTCACCACTTCTTTCCTTTCTTTTTGCAGAAGAGGCTTATTGCAGGTCTAGTCCAAGCAAGATTTTAGTGGAAATGAAATGATGTTATATAGGATGGATAATTCTGTTTAATACCCAAATATTGCAACTACTTGACCTCAGTACTTCTGATAATTTTTTTTCTAAGAATCTTGGCTTTCTTTGAGGTAATTTTTCTGCTTGATATAAACAAATAGATATTTTTCTCAAGCACAGAAAGTACAATCATATCCTTGGAGAGGCAAAATACACAGAATACTAGTGAAGCTGTTTTGTATGATTATTTTTTTCTGTGCAGTGTTAATTTTCTTTTTTTCTAGAAAGTTTAGATTTTGAAAACCTCAGTTAACATAATGCTAATAACAAAAACTGCAGTGACTTAAAATATATGAAACTCGGATCTTCTGGTTCCTTTTTGCAAGAATAGTGGAAATAGCTTTCACTCACCTTCCCACCTTTGTTTCTCCAGGATTTTCTGTAAATGGAAAGCATTCCTGATGCTCAGTTGTAGGAAAATGTAGCAAAGTTAGATGTGAACCTTACTAGCAATGCTGCTGTGCTAGACTGGAAATGTTTGTTTTGAAAAGCCGTATTTAGAGAAATAAGTAAAGAAGACTCATCCGAATCTTCTCTTACTAAAAGACAGTATTTCTCTTCTTTAAGAGTACTCAAGCAGCCGGTCAGCTAAGCAGTCCCTGTCGGTCAATGAAGATGATGAACTCCGTAACTTTTCAACTGGCTCTTTGGAAACAGCATACGAGAACAACATCACTGCTGAATTTCTGAACAGTGTAAGAAATATGAATGTTGAGGAAGTTACTGCTACTCTGCACAAAATAGCAGCAGCAAATCCAGCTTTCAGAGGTAACTCACATACACATGCAAACACATATAGATGTACAAATACACATAACATAATTTCGTTAGCTCTGTGAAATACTAAGGATCATGTGGGTCAAAGAACTTTGAGGTATTAAGGAGGGCTGAAGAGACTTCCTTCCCCTTTAACTCTTGCAGGATCCAGTTTAAGATTCAAAATAGCTGCCTTCCCACTGCTGAATAATCGCTGAATTTCTTTTTAAATTCTTTTTTTTTTTTCATTTGTGCATAGTAACAATTACATGGTGAGAGGTAGTAGATTAAAATCAAGCTTATCGTTATTAGAAAAAAAATCAGAATCTTCTGTCTGAGACTTGACTGGTGAAACTGGTTTTGGGGATGCCAACAGCAAAGAAATTTTTATTTGTTGATTCCTGAAGGAACTGTACAGTAACAGAGATAATGAAACAGAGGCAAGTAGTCTTTCTTTTCCTTACAAGTTTCTAATAAGTTTCAACTACTAAACCTTCCCACATCTTCAGTCAACTGCTGCCCTTTCTTCAGAAGCTTTCTGTGTGCATTTCTAAGCTTCTCAGAGTGTTAGGATCTTCAGGATAAAAAGAGTATGGTACAGAGAAGCTTAATATAGTCTCTGAGTGCTCACTGTGGAAGAAACTGGAGAGCTTGCAGTCTGTGCCCTAAGCTCTCCTTGGGCCTATGTGTTCTGGAACAAACTGACAACACAAAGCCACAGAGGTAGGAGGCTATTGTAACTCTTCCATGAGTATCACCTGGTCCTCGGGACCTTCAGAACAAAATGGTTGTTGCTGATGGTAGTGACTTCTCCTATAAAGCTTCCTTTGGAATCTAAAAATTTGTGTGTGGCAAAGCTGGTTCTCTTCTATGTATATTTCTCTCTTTTTTTCTTTCTTTGATTTTTTTGTTGTTGTTGTTTTTGGGTTTTTTTTAAGGTTTTATTGTGTTGAACACAGCTGCTTTCTCATTGGCCCCCACACCCCTGCAGCTGGACAATGGGGAGAATAGGAAGAACAAAAGTGAGAAAATGTGTGGGTCATGATAAAGCCAGTTCAATAAGGGAAGGGGGACAGGGAACAAGCGATGCAACGACAATTGCTTGGCATTTCCCATGGGCAGACTGATGCCCAGTCAGTCTCTGAGCAGCAGCCACCTTGCAGGCCAACCCTGTCCCCTTGCCTTCCCTGGTTTTACTGCTGTGCATGATGTATGGAATGTCCCTTTGGCCAGTTTGAGTCGGTTGTCCCAGCTGTGTCTCCTACTAGTCTTTTTCTCACTCCCAGCCTAATCACTTGTGGGGGTGCAAGAGTGGGAAAGAGGGAAAGCCTTGAGCCTGTGCAAGCACCCTTCTGCAACAGCCAAAACACTGCTGTGTTATCAGCACTGCTCTGGCCACAGATCCAAAGCGCAGCACCACACAGGCTGCTGTGAAGAAAGTTAACTCCACCCCAGCCAAAACCAGTATAGGGTTCCAGGTGATCTTTGAAACAGCCAGCTTCTATCGGACAGGTGAATAGGAACTGTTTAGGAAAAAAAAGGTAGGAATTAGTGGATACCTGGAAAAATATGATCTGCTTAGAGTGGTTGGTGGGGAATGAATACAGCTTTTGTGGTAAGAAAACCTGCCTTACAGGCTTTCTGGAGTTGTTCGAAAGGGATCACCAAAGGAGTCAGATAAAGGTGATCCAGTTCCTAGAGTGTGTTTGGAATTCCAAGAAGCTTTTGATAAGTAATCAGGGGTTTTTAAAGCAGCGGCCTGGCTGTGGGAAAAGAGGGAAGTCCTTGCATTGTTTAAATAATAAACCGATAGTAAATGGGCAATTACTTTTTACAATGAAAAGAGGTTCCAGTAGAGAACTGTGGGCATATGCTTAAGACTTGTGCTGTTTAGTATCTTCACAAATGACCTGAAAAGGATGAGTATCTGGATGTCAAAGTTTTGTCAAATTTGAAACGGTTGGTTTACTGATGAATTTCAGCAGCTCCTCATCAGATCAGTGGAAATACCGATTTATCAGTCAAAATAGTACATCGAATACAAGGAATTAAGGAATGAATGGACATAAAGATGAGAGTCATCATTTTGCTATTGGATAAACTCATGCTTTGCCTATATTTCATATAGGGCAGATGTTTCCGTTGCCTTATTTCAGGTAGAGGACTTTCTTGCTGCGAAAGTTTTAGATAAGACAAAAAAATATGCGAATAACTTCCATATAGGAAGCAATAGAAAGCCAGGACTCTTTTTGGCCTGGAAAAGAGATGACTGAGATATTGTAACAGAGATTTGTAAAATCATGAGTACGTGGAGATGATAAACAGAATTCTGTTACTTCCTATCTCTTGATTCATAAACTTGGGAGTCCATCTTCAAAACGGACAAAAAGAGATTTTTTCTTTCATGCAGTAGTAAATGGATGATCTATGGCAGTCCTAGCAAAAGGATACCATGAGTAGAAAAATACTCTATGTGTCCTTGTCTTCGCCGTCTGGGCCAGACGGGGCGAGTGTTTCGAAGAGGACTACTGAAAAGTTTGCTGTGTCAGACTTCAGCTTCCAGAGCTGAAGATGATCTGAGATGGGGAGAATGTAGCGTTCTCACACCCCACCAAGCACAGTTGCCCTGCTCTTACTGTTCCCTTAGCATTTGTTTGTGGGTGCTAACTGTTCATTATTACCACTTAAGCAGACACTGTGTTTCTTCTACATCTCTCCCCCGCCTAAAGTCATGGGCATTAGTTTCATCAAACCAACACCATCATCCTGCTCGTGTTCAGAAGAGGACCCTTTGACTTCCTGTTACAGTAACAAAACCAAGCGTGGCTTGTGGTCATGACTTCCTCATTATCAGCTGCAGATCTTTCAAAGCCAGCGACAGAGTAGAGGGGCGAGACAGACCCTTGAGCTGAACCAGTCCAGCTGTTGATAGCAATGTGCTGCTGCCCCTTCCAGGCACGTTCTGATCCCTAACAGGGTATTTTTCATTTAAGTAGAACAGATCCAAGCTCGTATCAGCATCTAAATGTTCTGGTATAACTCGTGCTTTTAAATGCACTTTATCATAAACCCACTTATTTTCTGGTTTTGTTTGTTTGTTTGCCTCTAAGGAATTGATATTCCGAATGTTATAAGGATCCTGACTGAAAGTGGAACTCTGAGAAGACCAAGGAACGGCAGCACACAGTGACGTGGTTGTTCGTAGAGTCAGGATAGCAATGTTCCCTTTCTGTAAATGACATTCTGTTGTTTCACTTAATGTGAACTCAATTTTGCTGATTTTTTTTCTATGTTCAAACTTTGTACAGTGTTATTTTAATTAAATTAATAACTGGGTTTTCAGATGCTTGTTATTTATTTCTCCATATAGCTGAAATTTCTATGGTTGTGAAGCTCATGTTCTTTCTTTCCGTGTTAAAACATACTTTTAAAACAGGCAACTGTTGTTTTCCTCAATATCATTAAATACCATACATTGACGGTCTGATCTTATCGTTTGGTTCTTTTACAAAGAGTTACCAGCTGCATGAACTACTGCAGTCAGCAGTATGGATTCATCAGAAGTTATCCCTTGTGGCTGCTGGGCCTCCCTCAAAAGCTTTTGTGATCAAAAATCCCCTCCCATATAAGGATTATGAATGGATCTACAGGTATTTTTTTTTTTATTATTAATAAAGATTAAAAATAATAATAAAAAGTCTGTGCTGTCAGTCTAGTTCCAAGTTGAGAAGTGTTTGGATTAGAGCCAGTTTAGGGAGCCTAGATAGTTAGAAGCTTTAGCAAAGTCAACAGAGGTTGGCCATGCTTGTAAATTCAGGGATATGTCCCAAGAGATCTAACCAGGCTCTGGTTAAGAGGCACTGATATGGTAGCAAAGCATCTTTTGTCTTCTCTTACCCACCATTATGAGAACAAAATGTAAGGAAAGCTGGCTTAGAGCATCCTCCAGTTTGGGCTCTTTTAACATTGACTTGTTTTCCAACCGAAGTAAGAGTGTTTTTGACTGAATGTAAAGGTTTAGAAATGACTACTACTTTTGAAGGCTGATGAAAAATGTTTTGGATGGTTACAAATTAGTGTGCTTGGAGGGAAAAAAAATACACAAATTGTGTAATTAAAATGTACTTCCTGCTTGTGACGTTGGGTAGCATTCAGTCGTTCTAATTAAAGCTCTTCAGCTTTGCAGCCAAATGCTGGTGTCGTACGGACCTGCTGGGGCCAGATGGTAAATGAACCTTTCAATGCTAGCTTAGATTTTTTTTTGGAGATCTTGATGGAATTGAGAATCCTCATCCTGATGGTTTCACTTCTTCATACCGTGGAATGCAAGATGCCATAAAAATAAGGTAACAAAGAAAGAAGCAAGAGGATGGGTTAGTTTTGCTCTTCTAGAGAGAATGAAGATACAGTTCACTGACAAAGAAATTAAACCAAAATCCTGCTCTAAAGAAAGGGTGAAGATTTTTGAGAATGCCTTTAGATATGTTCTTTTCAAAAGCAGAGGTGGAACCAGAGCTCTTACAGCTCTTATACTCTTGACCTGGGCTGTGAGTGCACACTGTGGGCTCACATCCAGCTCTTTATCCACCAGCAGCCCCAAGTCACTCTCTACAGGGCTGCTCTCCATCACTCATCCCCCAGGCTGTGTCCTAGGATGGTGCTCTGTCCTCCTGCCTCACCCCTCCTGACGCTGCAGGTGTCGGCGTGCAGAATTGTACGGCACCGCCTGGTGATTTAACACTCCGTGTGAAACCTGAAATACGAATGGTGACTTTCTTCACTGGAGTTATTCTCTCTTCTAAATGTTTTCCAGCTCTGTACGTGCAAACGCTGGTATTTGTTGTGACTGTTACGGTGTGCTTCTTACCTGCTGTAACCGCCCCCCCAGCAGCACTCAAGAGTACACCGCTTTGGGGGAAAGAGGAAAACCTTGAGGAAACCGCCTCAAGTTGCACCAGGGAAGGTTTACATGGAACGTTAGGAAGAATTTATTCCTTGTTTTCAGGGGCGCCAAGCCCTGGACCAGGCTGCCCAGGGAAGAGGCGATGGCTCCCAGCGCTGGAGGGATTGAAGAAAAGTGTAGACGCGGCGCCGCGGGCCAGGGTTTAGCGGTGGCTTGGCAGCGCCGTTTCAGGGCTGGATGATCCGAAATGTCCCTGCCGAGCAGAGC
>VWZK01003202.1:49128-106290 GCA_013396935.1 Baryphthengus martii
TTCCCTCTGCCGCTGCTTCCGCCTCACCTGCCGCTGGTGGAGCCGCAGCCCTCACCCGGCGTGGCTGCGGCGGCTCCCGGGAGCCGAACTCGCGGCCTCGCCGCCGGGAGCCCCGGCACTGAGCGGGCACTAACGCGCTTTATTTAAACGCTTCATAGCGACTGGAGCGGAGCGGAGGGAAGCGCCTCTTCGGGAACAAGCCGAAAGATGTCCCGGGACGGCGAGGAAGGGGGTTTAACGGCCTAGACCTGCGGGAGGAGCCGCCGCCTCCGCTTCAGCAGCGCTTTGGCTCCGGGGTACGGCGTTGGCGGTGCGGGTGCCGGGTCTGTGGTGCCGGGGGGTTCTTCGGGAGGCTCACCGCCAGTACGTGTTGCCCTTTGCGGGCAGGGAGCGCGCGCGGGTGGGAATCTTCGTCTGATGAGAGGAGTTGGGGCGGGTACCGACCCTGCTGGTTTCCCAGGATTTTCCCGATTGCTTGAGCTCGTTGAAATAGGCTGGGAACGAGATTCCCTGAGGATACTGCCTCGAAGCTGCAAGGGAGTGAATTACAGGTGAAACAGTCGCTCCTGTTGGTTCCCCTCTGTTTCCCTAAGCTTGAGGCAAGGATGGCCCAGTGACGCCTGAAGTAGCTTCTGGAAAGTGCTGCATACAGCTCTGGGTGCATAGAAGAAACTAGTATTGATTTGAGGTTATCTTAATGTTTTGATTTGCAAAACTACATTAGTGCATAAACTGGTAGATGCACTTAGCTCGGTCGTGTTGGAGGAGGGCCAACTGAAAATAGGGTTGTCAAAAGGCAAACAGTTGTTTCAGCAAGAAGTTTCACTAAAATATTTACGTAAGTTCATAAACTGTATGCAATTTTACTTAATGCTTTATGAATACACACGGTGTCTACGGAACGGCTTTAGTTTTGTAACCTTTTTATCTCTGATTTAACGTGGCACGTGTGATTTGGAAATGGGTGTGTTTAGATTTCAAATAAATTATTTTCAAAATATGCAGTGCAAGTTAAACTGCTTCGTTGTTTTAGTAGGAGAAAGTATATTTTATAAGCCCCCTCCTGTGAAAGAACATAATTGACTTTGTTCAGGTATGTGCACCTGTGAAGTTTTTAGGGCTCCTTGGAAGCCAAACATTTCATCTTGTAGAGTGAGGCTTCCGAAGTATCCCTTAAAGCGACTTTTATAAGTAGAAATAATGTCAAGTGTCAAAAGCTTCTGGCTATTTCTGTATGTCTTGCAGTCAAGTGATGAAATCTTGTTGTAATTCTTTCCTAAAAGATGCATGTGGTAGAAATCAAAAGCTGATAAAACCATAGTTGTTACAGTTGGACACTAAAGGTCCTTTGTATTTTGGCACCGAACCCTTGGTTTTTTTAAAGCCCTTTTAGTTGAAAGGTTACTTCTACTGAATTTACACGATAGTTAAGAGGGATCTTGCATATAGCTGTTTTAAGCTAGTATGTGAAAAACAGATAGTAAGTTGTAGTCAAATGTTTGTGTGACCTGTTGTTTAAATGGTTTTGAAAGAGTAAAGTGACAATTGGATTTGAAACATTCTTGAGTGATTATCTTGATGATGTATGTAGGAAATACTGTAACACAGCACACATTGACAGTTTGAAGTTAATTTGGAAAATCAGCTCTAGAATTCTCTTTTTCTAGAGAGAATGAAGATCCTATCACCAGAAAAGAATTGTTTCAGTATTTTACTTAGAAATTTCTGGGTTTGGTCTTTAAAAGTTGAATGTTGTTTTCACATTTTTTTTTTGAGTAGTTCAGCTATAAAAAATGTGCAAAGCCTATTGCCCAAAGAGTAGCTTGAAAGAGAGAAGAAACAGAAAGTTTATGTAGCTGCCAGCATGGGCTTGATACCGTCTATGGTGAGGTCTGAAAGTTTTCAGATTTCCAGCTCTTTAAATTACCTATTAAAAAAACTGTGAGATGTTTAAACCTCAACATCATAGTTGCTTTGTGCTTGTCTCCCCCTTCCCCCTTTTAAATGGTAAGTAACCTCTGCAACCACTTCTGGGAATCATCAGATCAGGGGTTCGTGGTCTTAATTAACAGAAATCTAGGTGCAACTTGTATGTGGTGCTGCTGAGTGTTGTGACACCAGCTTCTGGAGTTTTGTTATGAATGAATTCAGAAGGACAGAAATCAAGGGAAGGAAGATTAAATAAGGAACCTGTGGTGTAGTGTTTGGGGTTTTTTGATGTTTTCTTTTGGGTATTTTTTTGTGTATGTGGTTTTTGGTGTTTTTTTTTTTTTAATCTAGTAGAATTAAGAGTACTTTTTCAGTACAGGCATGTTAAAGCCAAAAGGTCATTCAGAGACTGAAGCGTGGGGTTTATTTTGATTATTGTAGATCTATTCTAGTATGTCTGTACAATTCTAAAGTATAGCTACTCATACTACCTTATTTGTTATGCCTTATTAAATACAACTTAGTTTTTCAGTCTCTTTTTTACTCTGTATATGCCCATTTAACCTCTCTACCCTCCCCTCCTTCTTTCTGATTATCTGAGGTTTTTTTTAAATGCACAGGCTGGACTCTTCAGCATATAGTGAAAATTTGTTTAGATTCTTTATACTGCTGTTATCAGTGAGGGCCTGATTGAAGCCGTGATTTTACCTGTGCAGGCTGTATGCTATTGATGATTGAGTTGATAAACAATGGACAAATTAAATGAAACAGTTCGCTGAACAACTTTGGCTTGACAAGAATCAGCTGTGTAAGAAGTTGCTTTATTGGCAGGAACTTATTAAAACAAAACCAAACCACCAACTTAATCTGATAAAGCGCTGGAAGATGCAGATACTTTTTTAGTAAAGTAGTTCTCAAAGCAGAGACAACCAAATGAGCAGCAGCAGAATGTTTCCTGGCACTAGAAGAGCAGCTGTACCGAATCAGTCTGTGTATTTAGCCCAGCATCTTGTCTTGGGAGCGAACACTAGTTTGTGCATAGGAAAAGCTTAAAACCAGTAGCTTTTATTAAGAAGTTGCTGTTCTTTGGTGGAAAAAAATATTTGTAGTGTATTTAATCAACTAAAAATTCTGAATTTCTTTTTCCAGAGAATCAGGATGACTAAAAAAAGGAAACATCAAGAAGATTTCCAGAAAGTGAAATTAAAAGTTGGGAAAAAAAAGCCTAAACTAGAGAATGCAACTGATACTACCTTCAAAACAAAGGCCATACAAATTCCTGAGCAGCTTAAAGAAGATGGAGTGCTTCCTACACAAAATAGAAAACTTAACATAAAGGTATAGTGTCACATTACATTCTGGAATGACTGAAAATGACTTGTCATTTATCTAGATTTAGTAGAGTTTAGGAGGAAAATATTTATTAAAAAAAACAACTGGAGTCCAGCAGAGTGTGTGAATATAGCCCTTTTCTCCTTGACAATAAGCTGACTCAAAGTGCTGGACCAGCATATAACCCAAGGGAAAGGTTTTCAGCAGTGCAACATCTGGACTTGCTCACTGATTTGGGTATCTAGGGTTAACATTCCATTTTTGAAAGTTTTGGATCATAACTTGAAGACGGAGCTTTAAAAAGCAGACTACTTGAAATGATATTTTTTAAAAAATCCTTGCATGTCTTTGGGTGGTGGTTCTGCTTTCCTTCTTTGCGCTGTCTTCTGTCTCTGGCATCTCTCTGCTTAAACTGAAGAAAGCTGTTGAGACTGAGATTTCATGGTTCTACTTTTGAGAACAAGTGTGAGGGGACTTATTTTTGATCATCTCTCTGTTAAAAGTCGGTAGAGTTGTGCCTAAACTTAAGAATGAGGAGTACCTAATTACCTGAAAGAATAATCATAGTATCTTGTTTTTCCTACCATTGAGTTCTGATGGTATGTTCGTTGTTATGCTTTAAACAAATACTATATATGTTCTGAACATATTATGCTGTTAGGAACAGCAGTACATCATAAAAATAGATTCTGTATTTTTGAGTGTTTTATGAAAAATGCACTGGGAATAGGTGGGGAAGCGTAAAGAACTTAAAGTGATAATGATAGCAAGTGTATATGTTTCTTTCCTTTTAGGATCTGCTTTCACAGATGCACCACTACAGTCCTGGGGTTAAGCATAATGCACTTCTTGGGCTCAAAGATCTCTTGTCTCACTATCCATTTGTCATTGATGCACACCTTTCCAGTATAATCAGCGAGGTGGCAGCTGTGTTTACAGACAAAGATTCTGGTGTCAGAGGAGCAGCTGTTCACCTGCTGCAATTCTTGGCTTCCAAAATAAGAGCTGAACAGATTGCACCATTTTTTCCGTTGGTAAGTGCCCATCTCTCCAGTGCCATGACTCATATCAGTGAGGGAATTCAGGAAGATTCGTTGAAAGTCTTGGACGTTTTATTGGAAGCCTACCCAGCTCTTCTCACAGACCGCAGCATTGTACTGTTGAAGAACTTTGTAGAGCTTATTTCTCACCAGCAACTGTCAAAAAGACTCAAAAGCAGAGAGAAACTCACCTGGATGCTCTCTGTTAACCCAAATCGCAGAGTAACTTCGCAGCAGTGGAGGTTGAATGTACTTATCAGGCTCAAGAAGTTTCTCCAAGCAGTGGTAGATGGGTCCAGTGAAATAGAGGATGAAGGGCTTCAAGAACAAAAGGATAGCCCGCGTTCTGTGAGGAACCCAATATGTGTAAGTTGGAAACTCCATGCAAATAATCAGCAACATATACAGCTGTTTGAAAATGGTGGCTTACGACCAAAGATCAACTCATCATTTAGACTGAGGTGAGCGAACGTCGACTAATTTAAGAATTAATGTCAGCTCTTTGATCACAATACTAAACTGTGGTTTGTTGCTTCTGTTGAAGCTTCTGTTGAGACTTTCGTTTTTAGTATGGAGTTGTCCCTTACCCATATTTTAGGGCATTTAGTGTGATGTGCCGTCTTACTGCCGTGGTTTGAAAACAGGGAAATACTCAGCAGATAACTGCTGTTCGTATATCATGAACTCCCCTGTTACCAAATAAAAACTTAATTTTATTCATGATAATCTTGGGAGACCAACTCTAGTGGTTTTTTTTTTGAATGTGAACTGGTAGCTGCTGGTTGTTGCAGGGTATCAAGTAGACCCTGGGGGCAAGCAGGCAAATTTCTTTACACTAAAAGTAAGTTTGTTTCTTATGCTGTGATAATGAATTCTTCTGAAATTTTGTGCTGTTATCCTCGAGAGTCTATCATAAGTTTAGGAATCTATTTTCTTTGAGTACACTATTTTAAAAAGGACAGTGTGATAAGATGTGTCTGACTATGAAGCCCTGCTGAGTTTCCAATTCTAGATATTTTTACCCAATTCACTGTTTTATATCTTCGCTGTGAATAAAAGATGTCTCATCTGAGACGTGTTGATGAATATGGAAGAAAATGTAGTGTGCTGAGATTTGTGTGTGATTTTTTTTAATTTTTTTTTAGTAGTACTCTAAATAGATATGAGCTGAAGTTAAGGGATAACTAACTAACCATCTTTATTTCGCTTCCTTCTTTCTGATTTACCCACTCCCCAAATAGAGGGGAGCCTCCCACCCCACTTCATGGTACCTTTTAAACACTGGCATCTTCATGTATATGCATTACTATAGGTGTTACATACTTGCTAGTAGGACACATGGAATGATGACGTGAAAAACTATTTAGCCATTACATGATGCTGCTAATTGTAATTGTCTAGGTGGTTTGAAGAGAAACTCCAGTCCTTGTTTTACTGCTGGGTGAAACAGAGGTATATAGCATTTACACCAAATTCCTCTAGGAGGTCAGTGGCTGAAAAGGGTGCAAAATCCACTGCCTAATCCATTGCTATGTCCATGACGTGCAGAAGAAGAGATATTCTCTTTTAATACCACAGGTATTGGCCTGGATTAGCAGGTGATTTCTATCTCTGTCGTGGAGACACACAAATGACCATTCCATTCCTGCTCTCCTAGACTTCTTCTTGGTAGGTAGCATACTACTCATGATAGGTATAGGTAATTCATAGTGAGCTAAGTAAAACATGCAGCTTATTCTCATAAAAGTGGTTGTTAACACAACATAAGAGTTCAGTCATCACCAGCTGTGTCTGCTGCAGGTAGTGAGGTAAAAGTTCAGTTGGAAACTAGACCAGTGAAGTCCACTTGAGGCAGGGGGAATGATTCAGTGCTGAGCACAAAACAGTCCTATGGGCTTCATCTCTGCAGTCAGAGGTGTACAATTGTGGAGCACCATATATCAGAGGGTTCTTGTACTGTGCCCTGAATGATGTGCAATGTGTGGTATACCATGCCTTCTAATAGCTGAAGATGCATTGTATCTAAGGTCTAGGAAAAATAAACTTTACATCTGGTGTCACCTGAATTGGATTCTGCTGCCCTGAGGAGCTAGATTTTGGTGAAACATCATGATCCGCTTGTGGTTATAAATACTTAGAAAAAGGCGTTTGCAAGCATGAGGAGGAGCCAGAAGAATAGAAGGAAACATTGCTAGGATCCAAGGCGAGACTGGCAAAGCAAGCTATTGGCAGCAGAACAGAAGAATGGAAAGAGAAAGGGCATCTGCAGAAGGTACTAAAATGTTCTCATTTTATTGTGTTTGTATTTTTGGCATGTTCGTTTTGCACAGAGGAGCCAGTATAGCTTGCTTTAGTGGATATCCACAAAATTCTAAGAGTGGAAGTTACTGTGGTGGCTTTTGGATTTGCCACTGAAATATTTTCTACTAATCCAGTGATGTTTAATTCTGTCTCTTCTGATGCCAACTGTGGCCTTTTACAGGCATTCCCAGGCCTCTGCTGTGGCCATTACTTCAAGGACAGAAATTACTTCTAATGAGAGTTGCCAAACATCTATAATGTTCCTTAAATACTACCAAATTTTCCATCTGTGTATGTGTGGTTTTGTTTAAAGAAGTTTAATGTCCAAGTCCTAGCTACAGATAATGAGTTGGCTAAACCCTAAGTAACTCCTAGCAGTGTGCATGTATTGATGGCCTCATCACTAACTCTGCAGGGAAGTTTCGGCTTTGTTCTTTAAAAAGTAGGCTTCCAAACACCACTAATAGCGTACTAGATTTTTAAAGTTCCTGTATCTTTTTAATCTTGCAAGTTCATTGGGTAGAGATGGCACCTCATTGATACGCTAGTGATTATGGAAAGGGATTTTCAGAATCAGTTTGCGGTATTAATGTTTAATAAAAAGTGTAGATTCTGAGCTTAGAATGCTGGATGGGTCAGTAACGCAGATCTGAAGACTTTGTTATTTTCTGATGTGTGCGAAGTCTTTCTGCTGTGTATGAATTAAAGATACAGTGAATTAGGAGATTATTACAGTTTATCCTCTCCTTTATGTGCTGACTGTGCTGTTTTTTGCATCAAACTTATTTCAGGTGTGGAAAAACGGAGAGCCTTCACAGCTTAAATGTGGTGATACCAAGGTGTGAGACCTTTTCTTGAACTGGAAGTGGTGCTGAAGAGAAATGGTGGAGCTTCCGTTTCTGTTGAGAACAAGCGAAGAAGACTAGAGAGACCGAAATAGAAGACAAAGCATAATGAATAAATACGTATATGGTGTGACCTGTGCATCAGATAGAAACGGAAAATCCAGTTCACTTGGTGTATTGAGTGCTTCTTTGCTGCAGTTGGCAGTGCACACGTAAAAGGAGGACAGTAACCTGACTTCTTAGACTCTGAGCCATAAAAACTTACTAACTTCCAATTACTTTTCCTATTTTAAGCAGCGGAAAATTATTTCCTTATTTTCTGTTTCTTTTACACTTCCCTTGACTTCTCTTTGCTGAATTTCTTACTGTCAAATGGCAGATCTGTTACGCAGTTTTCATTTTGTCCTGCTTTGTGAAAATACTGACATTTTAAACAGAAATGACAGCTTAAAGGGTACGGAAATATCTTGCAGCTTCCCTCAATAGTATTTTATACCAGTATGAAGGTAATGTACTTTGTAGTGTTTGAGAAGCTGCCTTACCACTAAAGAGTAGTGATAACAGATGTGATGTAAAAGATTAACTCTTTAACTGACATCAGACCCTTCCAGTTTCAGTGAACCTCTATTGCTAAGGATTAATCAAAGGCTTACTGGACAGATTCCAGTAATACTTCGTCATCATCTGTTACTGGCAATCAGATTTTATTTACCCCTTTTGTTGTCAACCTTGAATATTTGGAGAAGCCTTTTCTTGAGACATGGGGGGCTTTTCTTGCAGGGATACACGAGAGCCGTGGCAAGTATTCTTGCCCAAATGCTTTCAACACCTGAGTGGAGTATCCCTTTTGGCATGGATTCTTCCTTCTTTTTCCATCCCTTGTTTCAGTAGAGTACTGAAAAAGTTTGAAGTATTATACTTTTGTAGAAATACTGAGGTGTGTGTTGCCAACTTCTCAGGTTTCATGCGCTGTTCATTGTTTAATGTGGAGATTATTTTTGTGTTCCAGAAATAGATTGCTCAAATTCCAGAGCTTTGCTTTAATATCAGGTATTATTTTCAGAGAAATGATTAAAGACACTACTTCAGACCTATTTCAAACAATTACTGACACGTCAGGCTCTTGTCCAAGTGTTCGGTCCTGTCATGACATAGCGTTTACAGCACAACGTCACTTCTTCACTGAGGTTCTGGCCTTGGTATCAACTGCCTTGTCCAGTGATGCTTTAGAATTTGTTGTGGTTATCACTGGAAGATGAGATTTGTCTGCTGTGTCTGTAGGTGACTGGAAGTTAAATGTCTTAAGCTGGAATCATTCACCTAAAGTCTTCTGTCTTTAAGGGACAGAGAGCAACATAAAAGGAACAAATAAGCTAAATTACATTAACTGCATACATTGGTTGCTGCACTTAATACTAAGCTCGATAATTTTAAGATGTCTTATAGTTTTAGTAGGTGCTAAAGATAAAAACTGACTTTTTTTCTTATCAGTTATGTTTCTGCTTGTCTATTTTATCCTGTGCTGGGAGATCTAAATTCTCTCTCCCATCTTGCCTTCATTGAAAAATGAGCCTGCGTTTGTCTCACACTTTTTATTCCTTTATAGATGTCTTCTCCCTGCCCGTTTTACGGTTTCTTAGTAGATGGGTTTCTTTTAGTCTAGTCTTCAAGATACCATTTTCAACCACAGAGCCGTGAGAGAATAACATTTTCTGTTACATATATGTTATAGATCATTTACAATGGCATGAGAAATACAGCTTTGTAGCAGGATATAACTAATTGGATAATTTGGAAATGACAGGATGACCACGAAAAACTGCTTTACCTCTTTAATCCAATATGAAATTAAAGTATTTGTAAACAGGACTTCTCTGCTTAACTGTGGGAAGAAAGCAAGTAGTTTTTCAGATCCTATTTTGAGTGTCTGTATAAAGAAAAACCACTTGGAGAACATGACAGAAATAGAAAGGGGTTTAACAGGAGGTTCAGTCTGCCAATTCTGTGTATATTAGGAAGTTAGAGTTATGATGGAAGTTCCCAATCATGTGAGTTAGAAAAAAAAAATCATCATGAAGAGCAATGTTCAGAAATCATCAGCTGAAATTATTGTTGCTTTTTTTCTTTAAGAGCTCTTGTTCTTTGGAAACAGTTTCAGAAGCTTCTGTATTGCTTAAAATTAGCAGGAGTTATTCAGTTATTCTTTCTTTGAAGAACCTTCTTTTTAAAATGGATATAAATTGCCTGAATTTATCCAGGAACAAGATTCGGTCATTTGTGCTGATAATTCCTTTTGAAACACATATGAAGCGTGTTATAAAGGGAAAAGAAAAACCCTTGATTTTCTTGTTTTCTGGGAGATACTCTTTAAATTTAAACTTTATCTTCATTTTTTGATAGTTTTTGTTTAACTTTGTTATCAGATCATTTAAATAATTTTCCAGCTAGTTGCTCTCTAGAATATTAAACGTCAGGAGTGAACCAGAGTTACATTTTTACAAACTGATTTTTCGAATTTTTATTTTCCCCTGTTAGTTTAAACAGTCATTATATTTGTTATAGCTGGTCGTGGTTATTAACTGTAATAAAACTCATGCATTTGACAATACTTTGTAGTCAGCTTCATTATTTTACTTCAAGTGCATTAAAACTGAAAGCTTTTTTATTTCATTGTGCTAGGTACAGTGAATTATCTGGTGGTTGAATGTGATATGATTAAGACAAGTCATATTTCTCCACTTCATAGACATTACATATAACAATGGGGAAAGACGTACTGAAATCTAAGGTGGTTATAGAAGCACACAAAGTTGCAGGGAGACTGGTGAGCAGGCTTGTTGTAGGTGGTTTGAACTCCCTTTTTTGCTTACTGAAATATCTAGCAAGAAAGCAAGCAGACACTTATATATTAAAAAAATGTTTTTTCCTGGATTTCAGAAAGTAGGAAGATGATATTGCTCTAATCTGTTTTCAAAGGTGTGATCTTTACTTTTTTTTTTTCCTTTCCCCCCCCTCCCTTTTTTTTTTGTTGTTGTCATTTAGGTCTCTGGCAAGTGTAATGGACAGTGCAGGAAAAGGCCTGTCCTCGGCTGAAAACTTAAAAGGTTTTATTGTGATAATAATTCCATTACTGATTGAGTGCTGGATTGAAGCATCTCCTGCACAATCAGCTCCCATTCTTGGAAACGTTTTGGAATCAGAATCTCAGCAGCTTATGCAGCAAGTGCTTAGTATAATACATTTATTGTGGAAGCTCACAAAGCGACATGATGAAACGTACAAAATGGTAAGGGAGAAGTGATTGGTGGCATAATGATGACGGTGCATTTTTGTTTTGATTGGAAAGTAGTGATTTGGTGGTTGGAAGTAGTGGAAATATTTTATTAAGAAAGAAAAAGATGAGATTTTGAATAGAATTTCAGTTTGGATTTTATCAAATCTGTTACTCTAGAAAAGAATCCGTTGAACTGAGCAGTAAATTGACCGATAGTCTCTAGGAATCCTTCTTGGCAGACTGCAGCATAGAAGCCTTTGAAACTGAAAGTGTTACTGGAGAAGAGGAGCGTTTTATCTCCTAGATAACCTCCAGACCGTAATTTGAACAAAGTGTAGAGTGAAGTTGTTTGTTCATTGTTTTTATGCGTTGAAAAATTTTATAGGACTGGGGGGATGGAAATGAGCAACCCCTAACCCTTTGGAAAGGTGGTCTGGAGTCCTGTAATTTCTTGATACAACCTATGTTGTTGTGTCATCTTTGGTAGTATCACAAGACATTGAATCAGAACCTCAATAAGAACTTTGGAAAATATCCTTGAAGTTTTTTGCCCTAATTGTGTTGTCTCACCGTTTACTTTGATAAATGAAATTCTGATGTTTTTTCTTATAACTTTTGCTGCTCTTCCAAAGATTTTGCAAACTGGAAAAAGAACACACTTTCCATGTTGGCTATTGAGAGTAGTTGAAGGGAATGTCTTGACAGCTCTTTGTTTTACCTGGTTCTAGGTCCATTTGCTAAATGAAAATCTGTGCGTAGTGTTGTTACTGGAAAACATTTGCCGAGTCGTTCCATTAGACCAGAGTTACCCAGTGTACGCAGTCCGAAGGATGGATTCAGCGTGTCTGAACAAAACAAGCCATTCCCCTTTTTCCTCTTCATCTTTTCTCGAGGGCCTCTTGGAAGCAGACCTAAAGCAGGCAGCTGGCCAGGTAAAGGCCCGTGGCAGCAGGGCTGCTGCCCTGAGCCATAGGCTGCCTGCATTTTGATCCCATGGAAGGAGTGTGCTCCTGTGTCAAGATGTCTGCTTTTTATAGGTGCTTGCAGTTGCACTATGACTTCAGATTTTTTCTTCCAAAACATCCTAATGTTCATACAACTTTTTTTTTGAGCATATTGTGTTTTAGATATGATAAACAGTTCAGTTTGTCTTTTTCCCTTACAGTCACCTTTACATATATAATGGGTTCAAATGACTCAATTTGAAAATGGAAGCTTTGCTTATTTAATAGTTCTTGGGCTTACAGGCTGCAATGGTTATGACAGACACTTTGGAAAACCACTCTGAATATACTTAGTGGAAACCTGATAAAATAGTTTAATGGTCATTCTCACTTCTTAATACTTGAATATAAAAAAAGTTATTCTGCCTCACCAATTTGATAGCAATGCAGGCTTTTTTTTTCTGAGGAGTTCTGATGGACAGTTTGTGGAATGGTGACTGAGAGTCTACTAACCCACAAAGTAAAATTATTTTCGTATGTTGAAAAAACCCCTCCTTTTTCAGTAAGGATGACCTTTCTCCTGGAAAACACTTTGTCAGTGGGCTCTGAACTGCAGGCACAGTGTTGATGGGGAAAGATGAAGGCAGTGTCAGAATATGTCTTAGTGGAAAATTTAGGACAGTCACTGCAAGTACCCTGATAAATTGATGGAAGAGCACTTACAATTCACATCTGTAACACTTGATTTAATATTTTATGTATCCACATTAATGTATACTAAGGAAATACGCTACCCCTGTTTGGATTAAACGTTGCTTGACTTTGATTTCTATCATAATTTTACTCTCTTGTGGACCTTCAGGTTCACGCACAGGACTTCACATTTACCTTTGAAAGTAAACATATGTGGAAACTTGCAAACAGAAACTAAAGCTCTTGTCATTCATTGATTCCAATAGTGGATTTGGGGAGATGATTGCATTGATGTGTTTCACTTCCTATGATGTTTTCTGTCTATCCTCTGCTTTCCTTAACAGGAACTGTGGCTTCGGAAAAGTTACCTTGTTGATTTCAAGCACCACTTCATGCGCCATTTTCCTTATTCTCTACAAGAAACAGCAAAGCACAAAAGGAGAGATGCGTGCAAAGGGTAAGAATAGAATTGATCTCATTTTAATTTCATAAGTGAGACACTGAGTTATACGCTTTATCCAGTATTAAGATTTATAATGTTGGAAAACTGTTTATTATGTATTCCTTGAAGATCTGTAGAGAAGGTTTTTATCGGAAGGTAGCAGTATTTTGAATTGAGAAGTTTTGGTTGTTCTTTGTAAAAGTTTTGTATAGGAAGTCATCTGAGTAGCCTGTAGTAGAAATTAAAATGCTGTCTTAGACAAATGAAAGTATTGTGTGAATGCTTGATCTGAAATTTGTATCTTGCTAAATGGTGATTTGTTTTAGTCTGACTAGTTTGATATTCCTGCGTGTTTTCCTCAGTCATATTCTGAATTACATCTAAATGTAACTAAAACTCTTTTTTCACCCACATCTACTCTTCCATAGTTGTATTTCGGTGCTGGATAAATGCAGCTAGGAGAGGAGGTGGGACACATTGTGCCTGTCCTGTATGGCAAAGCAGTACTGGAGCAGGAGAAGCCAAACACACATTTCTTCGTTGTTGAACTGTCAGAGTGGGTGCACCAGTTTTGTTCTGGTACAGGCTAGTAGCAGGTTGTTTCCCCTCTCAGCGCCCAGATGTGAGACCGTATCCACACAAAGTCTGTTCTGGAGTCGTTCTGTGCCCTTACAGTCCATGTAGAATGCTGGTGGATGTACAAGGGACGTCAGCCGGTATCTACTGTAGTTTCAAATACTTGCAAACTGTTGTGTTTTCCTTTCTTGAAAGGGCACATAAATCAGAAGTACAGCATAGCTCATTGTTAAATGCTTTCATCTCAGCTAAGTCTTACCCATTAAGTTCATAAAGCCAGAAGGTGTTTTGCTTTTCCACATATGGATTTGAACAGCCTTCCTTGAAACTGAAAGTCTCAGAATTAGTAGTTAGGCAATGTGACCATCTTTCTTGCCTTATGGATGGCATGCTGACTAATCATACTTCTGTTGGTCCTTCTTCACTCTGCTACTAAATTTTGTCCCATTCTTGCACTTTATTAAACTAAATATTATTGGATACATGCAGGAAAAATAATCTGTGAAGCTATCTTTTGTGTTTTTAATTTGACTGTTACTTGTGAAAACTTAGCTTCATTCCTTGAAAATAAAAATAATTGCTTTTGTTTTCCTTGCTTACCAATATGGTGGGTTAAATGTCTGGGTTTGGAAACCTTGAATGGCCTTTCAAGGCTTCCTTCCTTCTCCAGTTGGCAAAATGTTGCAGAAATTTACAGCTGATAATGCTTAGTATCTACATATTCTGAACATGTGAAAGTTTTCAGCATTTACGCCATGTGTAAATTGTGTGCACAGGTTAAGATTTAATGGCTCATATTCTTTGCTCTGAACTGAAGGGTGACTGTACTCAATGTCAGTGCAGGATAAAGTGCTTTTTGTCACTTCATTATCACAGCTCTGCTTTGTGTTCTGAATGTAAGCATTCGTATTGTATACTTTTCTGTAGATAAATGCTGTGATTATTTTTTTTTCTTGTATGATATGACCAATCAACAAGTAGAGAAGTTCCAATGTTACATGTTAAACTGCAATACGCTTGATTTCTTTCTCAATGTCCTTGATTTTGTCTTTCAAAACTCTGTAGAACAACAGGGTGGTCCTGCAGAATATTGTGATGATGAAAAATGTGTTTCTGATTTCACATGCGTTTGGAAAAAAGTTCGTAAATTGATTTCTCTATGCTGTTCATGGTGCTTTTTGTCATTGTGAAATAATGACAAAATCCACATGATTCCTCATAAGAAGAAACAACACAGAAGAGACTGAAACAAAGGATTATGTTTTGTTGCCTTCCTTTACTGGTTTCAGTTACCTAAAAGTGCTGCTAGACGAGAGGAAAAAGGTCAAACAGGAGAAGCCAGTCATAGCCATACAATTTAGAGCTTTGGTTGTTGTTGCCCCTATAAATTATGAGAAACAGGCATTTTGATGGCAGAACAAAATAATTGAAGTAGGCAAATATTAGATACGAAGGCCTCTGTGTGGTGGTTTTAAAACTTTGATACTTAGAATTGTTTCAATGTACTTTGGTAGAAATTATACTATGTATAAAGCCACAAATTATTTTTTTTTCAAATCTATCTCTTCTTATCTTCCTACCCTTGCCCCCAGCAACAAGTACTGCATGACATCCTCAAACAGCGTAGACCATCTTCTAATGAATTTAACTTTGTGTGACATAATGGTTTCACTAGCAAGCCCTTCGACGCTTCAGATGGATTCAGATTGGCTGGACATGATAAGGAAATTTGTGACAGAAGCTCTTCAGGATGGCAGCAAGCTCAACAGCAAGCAAGTGAACAGGTTGCTCGGTGTGACTTGGAGACTAATGCAAATACAGCAAAACAAAGGTAGCAGTAGTTTCTGAAAAGCAGAATTGTGCACTGACAAAGACCTTGAGTTTTTCTAGCATTTTCAGGTCACTTGATTTTATATCCCAAGTTGTTACATCGTAATGTAACTTGTCTATAGAGCTAAACTGAATTTCATGGCTGTATCGCGGTGTGGAGGATTGAAAAGTGTTTGATTTTTAGAAATGCTGTTAAATTCATAGTGTTGATTATGCAAAGCATTCATATATTTGTTTACCTGTTTTCTGTTTTTAAGTGTTAAGATAGTCTCATACACAGAAAGATGAGTTTTCTCCATTGAAATAAATTACTAGAATGTAGAGGTGCATGGTGCTTTAATGTTTCAATCCTTATTTAAAAGCTTTAATGTAGCTGGTAGACTCCCATCAGTACTGTCAGATGACCATTCTATTTCTGTGATAACATGAAATTCCAAGATAGTTCTGACAGAAGCTGCTGTAGATATTTTCCAAGGTGTTTGATTGGAATATTTTCCAAGAGAAAACATTTCCAGTTGTAACTTGCAGGACCAGTACAGTGTTTTGGCTTGGTTGTTTTTTTGGTATTTCGTTGTGAGTTGTTTGTTTTTTTTTTTCCACTACTTTGTTGTGTTCTGTGTGAGACCTTGGCTTACATGTCTAAGTGGTCAGTGTAGGACTTCCTAAAGAAAGGAAATTTTCAGTGTATCTAAAGGCGGCAGGGGTCTGTTGTCTTACCAGTCTGGTAGAAGTGAATTCCACAGCCATGCAGCAAAGTAGAGTTTATAGAAAATACTTTGCCCATAGTAACAGGTTTCATTGTTAGTGTTGTAAGATGAAAAGATATCAGATGTGTCTCAAATATGTTTTGGCAGTTCATTGTATCTCCTTTCAAATCCATTTTAATTGGGAATCTGTCTATTCTTATGTCCCTTATGACAAAGATAATAGCTAATCGTTCCTGTCTGCACTCCAAATTTAGCTTCCTCTTGAAGTAAGTAGTCCAGAGTCAGAGATGTGCCTGTCTCATCAGCTGAGCTAAAGCTGAGTTGCTACTCTGAAAAGTACTTTCCAAACTATTGTTAGACTGTTAAATCAGATACTTCACACTTTTCCTTTTAATGAAACATCGATTTTTCCTTTGTCTACCAAAATTTTACCAGAGAGTGGATCACGGCTGGTGTTTATCTAACCAAAGTTAGATTTGCCATTTTAATGCAATTAATTTTCTTCTGGAATACAGAAAATAAGCTTAAAAGATTTAAATGAAATTGCAAAAGATTTATATGTATGCATCTTGTCTGCTGATCCTGTAAAGCTTCAGAAATTTCACCGCAAATAGGATATTGTTTACATCACAAATCTTTATCTGCTTGTGTGGACCATTTATCGCATCCTTCCAAGATAATCCTTGTGCAGCACTAAAAGCCTGACTAGATGTCAGATTACAATTCATTAACTAGCTGTAGAGGAAATACAGCATCAACATGCTGGAAAAAGGAGCAGATGGTTCAACGAGAAGTGTCAAGTCCTGCACCTGGGGAGGAACAAGCCCATGCGCCTGTACATGCTGGGGCCTGACTAGCTGGAAAGCAGATCGGCAGGAAAGGTGGACACGGAGTTGAACATGAGCTGGCAATGGCCCCTTGTGGCAAAGAAGGCCAGTGGTGTCCTGGGCTGCATTAGGAGGAGTGAGGAAGAGTCACGGCAGGTTGAGGGAGAGGATCCTTCAAAACAAAGGCTTCCCAGTCTTGGTTTGTGAAGATAAGGAAGTGTTTCCTGCTACTTATGTATGTCTAGGCAGTAATTAATTCGTCGAGACCCCAAGCTCTTCTGAGAGAAACTGAGTTAGATATCATACCCTTCATATCTCTCTTAAGTTTTCAGATGCTTCCCCATTCTTTCCAGGCTTGTCTTCTCTGAATTCAGATATTTGTCCGTGCTTTCTTGATTTTTACATCAGGAGTTTCATCTGGTTTCCAAGGAAGATACTTGGTCTGTTTCTTAGTCTGCTGTAATAACTTCTGCACTTGTTGGGTGGTTTTAGCCAACTTCATCTTAAAGCCACGTGTGAAAGTTCTATCCTTAAGTCTGGTGATAATACGTAGCTGATGAGAGCTGCAGAGGAGGAAAGGTTGCAGTGGACTTCAGCAGTTCTCTTTGCAGTGGCTTGTTAGTGGCCTCTTGAGGTATGTATTTTCTGGTTAACAAGCAAATGTGATTTGGAGCCAGCTTGTTCAAAGACATGGGGAACTGATAAGGCTGTGTGTGTGGCAGGGAGAAAGAGATAGCATAGAGGCAACTGAAGGCACTGACTGAGATTTGAGAGAGCATCGGTGAGAAGAAAATGGGTGTGAGGTTACTGCACTAGGGGAAAAAGATGTGGAAGACAGCTGTGGAAAGCAGGAATTTGTTGGTTCTCACCTACCTCTTGGTTACTTGTGCATTGCCTTGTCTTCAACAAGAAGTTCTGAAATTTTCACTTGCCTGTTGTCTCTGTTCTTTTGTGTAGGACGCTCTCTCAAGCTACACAAGAAGGTGTCATTTTAATGATTTAGAAGTCTATACAGTAGTTGTTTTGAAATGCTTTGGTACTTCCCTACAGAGTTAAATGTAGGTAATTGCAGATACAGATTATGGCTGTCCTGGGTATATGAGCGTATATCAAATCAGAAGATTAAGAAGCACTGCTTCAGATTTGTTTGTTGTTGTTTTTTCCTAGTGGCAACAGAACCATTGATAAAAGCAGTATATACACTATACCAGCAGAGGAATCTCCTCTTTCCAGTTCGTACATTGCTTCTGAAATTTTTCAGCAGAGTTTATCAAAAAGAAGATTTGAGGACTCAGAGAATCAGGTAAAAACCATTTGCACGTTCTTTTCCATTTCAAAATAGTATATTTATTTCAGAAGTCAGAATACTGAATTCCAGTGTAGATGTTATGAAACTTCCTTCTGAATCTGTTTTGGCACTGTGTCACTGAAATTTGAAAGTTTAGGTTCTCTGTGAAACCGAGATGGGTATGAGCATAGATGTCTCTCTTTCTCAATGTAAGTACTAGGTAGATCTTAATGATTTAAATTTTAGCGTATAGTACCCTGCTGCAAGGTCATAGTTCCTGGCTGGGTGGTAGTCAGTGATGTGTCATGATTGTGCAGTTATAGCCATGGAGCACTTCTGCTACTTCAGCCCGAGGACGTGAACTTGTGAATTTCAATGTCTTTGGTGGTTCTGGTATTGCCTGTCTGGCCTTTTGTACTTGTTTAAGAAAATATTCTTCTCTTGTTTTGGATGCATGATTCTAAAGAGACTAGGTTAAAGAAAATGTTCTTGTCCTTTTGGGTTCCCAGTTTCACACATCTGTTAGATATCTGACTTGCTTCAAGTAAGAGAAAATTCTTCTCTGTATTGCTGTTATTACGCTTTTTCATCGTATGATTTGTCCAAGTTGTCTCCAAGTATTAACTTTTCCAGAAGGTATTTTTCAGCCAAGTCATTTGGTTCCAGCTACGTAAAATCCTTAAACATAGATCACACTGCGTCAATCCTACCTCATCTGAAAACTGCAAAGGGACATCAGATCATACCCATGATACCTGTTTCTGCTACTGGGTAAAAATTAAAAAAAAAATCAAACCTCAGTGTTCCCAGAAGTACTGGCATCCACTAGCAGAGTCAAGTTTTGGGAAAATTAGTCTCTTCTGCAGCTTCTTTGGTTTGTTAAATTTTATTTCTCGTTAATGCCAAGTACACATAGTTAGATCTACAGTCAGAAATGTCTAACACTACTCTATGAACGTTATAAAAAGTGTAGGGAATTTGAAAAACAGACAAGAAGGCGGCTTGGGAATATGGTGTTTTCCTCCTCTTTTCACCCAGCGTGGAAAAAGAGATCTCTTTCATACTAATTTCCCCAGAGTTACATAACCACTGTTTTCTGCGCTTACCTGGAAGTCTTGAGCATCTCATCCAGTTTCATGTAATCATCTTATTATCTGGAAAGCTTGAGCTTTCTATCTTTAGTCATCACAAATAGCAGTAGTTTCCCTGCTGTTCCTCTTAAGTCTTCTACATGGAATTGTGACATTTTTGATAACAGAAGAATGAAATCTCAAAAATTCTTTGCAAAAAGGATAATTGCACTTATGTCCAAGAAGTCATTTTAAGACAACATAATATTTGTGTACTGTTCTGAGCCATTTCTTTCCTTTAGAAAGAAGTGGGTTTTTTATTTCTTCAAGATGTGAACTGCGCAGTAAATCCTGGGTGACATTCATGTTACACCATTCAGTTTGGCGTCATAGCTTCTTCAGCCCTCCTGTGACTGCTATCATTTCTTTTTTCTTTTTTTTTTTTTTTTTCTCAGAAGCTTGTTAAGAGCAGTGGAAGAGGGGCGGAATTCATGTTGGAACATGTTCCAAGGATATTTAAGTGAAGCTGTTTTTTTTAGGTGTATCTGATTCAAAAGCTAGCTGGGAGCTTTGGCCTGTTGTTGCCTCATGAAAGAAAACGTGACTGATTTATTACAAGGTTCAGAATTAATGTTTTGATTTTGATGCTAGTGATCTTCACCCCTAATTGCTGCGTACACACACGTGGTCATTGTGCGCATCATGCATATACAGACTGTGTGCAAACACACACATAGATACTGGCAGAGACTTAAAAGACTTTTCAGCCTTGGAGCCTGCCTTCAGCACTGACCTATGTGAGATGCTATAGGAAGAAAGCAAGAATTACTCAAAGCTTCCAACCATTTGAAGCCTGTACTTCCTCGCTGCACAGAGCTGCTGTGTGTTTACATCACTCAGTGGATGTCTTTTCCGTGAGTTTTTCTGGTCATTCCTTGGACTGATCTCTGGCAAGGTGTGACAAAGCTCATCTGTCTGAAGACCAGCTTTCTTCTTGTTTTGATCCTGGCTCCTTCTAGCTTCATTTGATACCAGCACCTATTTGTGTGGGAAGATAAAGCAAAGATTTTATTCCCATCCAACATTTGCATATCAAGTGATTTGCAGCCTCTGTTGAGCCGGCCTCCAACTCGTTCACTGAAGTTGTCTCTTCTCTAGGCTTTTCCTACTGTTAAACACAATCTCTCTTTGTGAGGCCCTTCCCTCTTATGTCATGGATACTTAATTTCTTAACTTTTTGGTGAGGAATTTTGGGACGTCTTTTGAAAATGAAATTATTTTTATCATCACTATACTACTTTTGTTGATGCTTTCAAACACCTACTTTGAACTTTTGGATTTACACTTAGTAGCTTTTTTCATGTAATCATCCCTTTAGTAGTAAGCCGATTAAATGTTTTTGGTTTATAAATGATACTTGATTTGATAAGCCAGGGCGTCATAGAAATTGTAACCTACGAAAGACAGTGTTGGTCTATAAGATCATTTCAGTTTGAGCTAGAAAGGATAAATAAAAGCAGATCTATAATGGAAGTTGCCAAATTTTAAAGCTCAGCGCCAGAGACATTTAGAGGAAAGCAAAAAGCAAATTAGTGAAGTTTCCTGAAGTATGAACAGGCCAATTGATTGGAATGGAAAAGATAGTCTGGAGAATTACATCAAAAATACAAATGAAAATTTGTGTTATGCTAGGGAAGAACTTATCCAAGTTCTTTTCACCATTTCCTGACCAGCTTTTAGAGGATGTTTATGGTAAACTGCACTTACAGACTATGTGGAAAACAAGGGAGTTGTGAAGCAAACTGGTTTCATTCCTGTTTTTCTGATGAGCAGGTTAGAAACAGCAATCCCTGAACATCAAGCTGAATTTTTTATTTTTTCATAGGATTTGAAAATAGGAAAAGCTTCTTAACCACCACACTGTAGGAAGGGAAGGAGTGCGTCTGAAATTAGGATGAGTTCAAGTTGTTCTCCAGTACAAATAATATCTTGTCACATTTTTCAGTAAAGATCATTATAATTTGTGTCAAACACAAGAGATGGTCAGAGTCCATAGATAGCAATCAGAACAATAGTTCTGTAAGCAAAATTGAGTTGGATGCTGTCAAATGAATGCAAAAGAGGAGGATTTAGGTGAGTTGTACTCCAGAAACTTGAGAGGGCAGGTGTGTGAAAATGCAGCTAGTAAGAACTTTACCTGTTACCTTTAAAGTCAGACAATGCAGTCTGATTTGGTATAAAATAAAGCATCTCCCTTAAAGAATAGGAGTGGGTACAGTTAGATACAGTACATAGGAGACAACAGCAGGAGTGGTAAAACTGGAGAGAGTCTCCTTAAACAATTCCTCAGAGCTGTCTTGAAGCTAAGTTTTACATTCTCGTTAATGACCAGCACACAGAGCAGGGATGTGTCAATACAAACTTTCTGGTGACAGCAGTGCAGAAGCACTACCTGAACAGAGGGCATGGGAAATAAATCAGAAGACAAGAAACCCAAGAGAATGGTAGGAGAGGGAAGACGTGCATTTGTACAAAACAAAAATTGATACGCTTAGCGACTAACGTGATTTCTTAAATCATAAAATTCAGTCGGGCAGTTGCAAACAATAATCCCTGTGACTGATCTTTCTTCTGTGCGCTGCATGTGAACTAAGGTTTTGGGGGGAAAAAAGCAAGTGTAATTTTTAAAGATGCTAAGCTGTAAGAGAAGACACATGGAAGTATTATACTCTTCAAACAAAATCATTCAGCTGAATTTATTCGTAGTTACTTATGTCCAAGAAAGCCCAGATTGGGTGAGATGCAGGGGCAACCTAAGCTATGGATTCCTTCCACTCATGTTTCAATTGGGAGAGGTTCTGTATGACTGGAAAAAGACTATTAATAGCCCATCTTGAAGAGAATCTAAGGCATTTCAGGCTAATGAGCCTCAACTCGTCCCTGGAAAGATCATGCAGCCCTTTGCTTGGAATTAGTATGTGAACACATAAAGGACAAGCAGATAATCAGGAAGAATGTAGCATAAGAGCAGATCATGCTTTACCAACGTGATAGCCTTACGTGATGAATGACCGCGTGGACAAGGAGGGAGCGTCTTGCACAATACACTTTGTTTGTAAGGTTGTTTGTTGTGTTCCACCAGTTGTAGTTTTTCACTCTGCTTTAAGCGGTATCTGAATTGACAAGCAAGACATCAGTAAAGGTAGAATTGGATTTGAAAATCTAGTGTAAAGAGTAGCATAGCAGCTTGCTTGAGCATTGGGGGTGTAGTGGTCTCATGGGTTTTTAACCTGATTCGTAACTTATTAAACACAAACTGATAAAACTAATGATAAATGGAAGTGTTGCTTTGCTAGCATGTAGTCAGTTCACACAAACACTTTCCAAAAGAGTTGAAAATATGCAAAACCTATGGATCGAATAAATACTTCGGATGTAACTGTAGTAGCACACCAATGCGCTCAGATCTTCTGATGAAATATTCTCAGCAAATTGCAGTATTGTGGTTTATTGTAATTTAATTGTATCTGACATTAAAGCAATTTATCCAAGACTGGAAACAGTAAGTTTGTGGGGTTTATGTTGTTTCGATTTATTGTGGCTTTTTCCCCAACTGATTTTCCCTCTTTCTTTAGAAGTCGAAGTAAAGTTTTATCTCGTTGGTTGGCTGGTTTACCTCAGCAACTTGCTCTGCTTGGCTTGAGAAACCCTGAGCTTTCAAATCAACTGATTGATATCATTCATTCTGCTGCATCTCGTTCAAACAAGGAATTATTACAAAGTTTACAAGCCACTGCTGCTCGAATATATGGTAAGGCTTTTACGCTACAGCATGATAAATTTTGTCCATCACTTGGCAGGGAAGTGGCAATACATAGAAAATGCTGGTGTTTCCTACGTAAATCACAGAATTCCATCATGCTAGGGGTTTAAAAAGACCTCTGGAGTTCATCTAGTCCACCCCCCCCTGTCAGAGCAGGGTCACCTAGAGCAGGTTGCCCAGGATCACATTCAGGCAGGTTTTGAAAGTCTCCAGAGAAGGAGACTGCACAGCCTCTCTGGGCAGCCTGTTCCAGGGCTCACACTCCCTTGTGGAACTTCCTGTGTTCCAAGGGGATCATTGCCCCTTGTCCTGTCACTGGGCACCACTGAAAAGAGTCTGGCCCCATCCTCTTGACACTTGCCCTTTATGTGTATGCCAGTGTTCATAAGATCCCCCTTGGTCTTCTCCAGGCTAAACAGCCCCAGATCTCTCAGTCTTTCCTCATCACAGACATGCTGCAGTCCCCTCATTATTTCAGACTTCCACTGGAGTCTATGAACATAAAGTCTATGTATGTGGGGCTGGGATGGAGATTGGTTTAGTCCCTTATAATAAACATTAAAAAGAACTATGTGCCTTAAGACTAATAAAAAAAATTAAAAACTTTAGTTCAAGATAGTACGACTTCAATCTGATGGACTAGAAGCTTCAGAGTTTTTTAAAAAATCTGCTGCTGGTAGTATTGCTTGTCTTTTTTAAAAATTCTTTTTTTTTCTTTGTTCCGCCCCCACCCCAGTGTTATATTGTCCTTCCTTCAGCAAGTACTGTAAGCTCTTAAAGAAAGTAGTTAGAAAAGAGCAGGGTCCTGTCAGGATCACTGCGGTGCTTTACGTGACACACTGATGTTGTGAAATTGTTAGCGAGCACCGGGGCTTCAGTGAATTTGCAAGGAGTTGACTGCCTGCCTGTGTGCGTGTCTGTGCCGCAGATCCGCTGGAGGGCACGCTGGTCCTGCTGCCGGCCGAGGCCCAGCGGCGGCTGGTCCAGCTGGTCTACTTCCTGCCCTGCCTGCCCGCCAGCCTGCTCGCCTGCCTCAGCCGCTGCTGCATCATGGGCAGGATGTCCTCCGAGCTGGCCGCCACGCTCATCGGGATACTGCACATGAGGTACCATGGGAAATGGGTGTTCTGGTTTGCTGCTTAAAAAAAAATAAACAGAGATTGAATATTTGTTCATCAAATGTGAATTTTGTTACTGATTTCCACAAAAAAAAAAATCCATATAGCATGCAAGAATTGGCATCATGAAGGTAGTCAGTGCTTCTGTCAAACTTTGCTCCTAGCCTTTCTCTTTGACTCTGTCTTTACACTGTCCGATTTTCTCCGATGCTTGACAACAAAATTATGAGCTACCTGTAAGGCTACACAGCGTTGAGCACCCTCTACCCAGAATGTCATAGAATCATAGAGCCGCTTAGATTGGAACGGACCTTAAAGATGGTTGAGTCCAGCCGTTAACTTTGACATTCGGCACTGCCAGGTCACCCACCACTAAACCATGTCCCTCAGCACCCCATCTACACATCCTTTAAATCCCTTCAGGGATGGCGACTCCACCACTTCCCTGAGCAGCCTGTTCCAGGGCTTGACAACCCTTTTGGTGAAGAAACTTCCTAATGACTAATATAAATCTCTCTTGGAACAACTTGAGACCATTTCCTCTTGTCCTATTCACTGGTGGTCTTTGTTCTGTCACTGGTTTGAGCTTTTTTTTGTAAATACTTTGACCTGACACTGTAGTGAAGAATAACCAACCAGTGTGTATTCTCATGTTCTGCTTTCTTGCAAATTTAAAAACCCCCCTTTTCCTATAATTATCACACTTAAATAGCCACATCTGGTTACTAGGCAAGTGTCTTTTTAGAAATTATTCACACTCTTGTTGTTTTTCGTCCTGTCTTGAAAGAGGGTAAGTTTGCCTGTGAAGTCATAAAGAGAGGTTCTCTGGTGACTAACATATGAAGTAGTGGTGATGAAATTTAAAATATCCTATATATAATGCATCCCACTATAAAAATGAAATTAAGTTTTGGGAAGGTGGACCTAAAATTTTATTTTATAAAAGAAAAGTTTTCTGCCATGTACTAGAAATTCGATGGCAAACCGTAACCGATTCAGAGACAGTCATTGTAAGAACTAAAGTCAGTAATAACCACTCAGATGCTTAATTTGTTGCTCGATCTTGCTGGATTTTCAGAGTGGAAGATTTTTATAGTAATAGTATTAACTGTAAAGATTATCAGAGAGCTGCAGGTAGTCTGTAGTACTTGAACCTTTTGGCAGAAGACGCAAGAGGCTGTGTTCTTACCAGAAGTAGGTTACATCCTGACAACAGAGGAGGAGAAATATGCTATGTTTCAGAGATTAAAAGAAAATATTTGGATTTTAATTTATGGCATTTGGAACATGTTTTACATTAAGTTGGATTAAAAAATTGTCAATTATCTACTCAAGAAATTGATCTGAAATAGTAACATGAAAAACAAAGCACTGATGTAGTTATCCTAGTGCAGTTTTTGTATCGATAAGCCCAAACAACCCTTCTTTCTGGAAGTCTGTAAGTTCTGATGAAGCTTGTAAAAGAGATATTACTCTAAATTTGATTGTTATTTTTCTTTGATAAGGCTGTTCCCACTTCATTGAGAGTAATCCAGTTAGAAACAGGAACTTGATCAAGTTCCTTTTAGAAACACATCTGAAAATAATGTGAGTCCTTGGAAGAAGTTAAATGGGTCTTTTATGAAGACAAAGTGAACACAACTGCGTTGAAAATACATTCTCACCTATATACCCAGCTTAAAAACTTGTACAAATTTTAAAAAACTTACCGACGATACACTTTTAAAATGCAGCTCAGCTTCTTAATATACAGGTGAAATCTATTTTGTGAAAGACTACTTTCTTTTCTTTTGTTGTTATTGTTGTGAACATAGACTTTTTTTATCCTAAAAACTTCATCCTAGGATCCCTTAAAGAATTAAAGAACTGAGGTGATGGCAGAAATGTTAGTGGCTGCTGAAGGGGATGTTCAAAAAAAAAAAAAGTTACTTTAGCATCTTAAGCATGCAAAAGTAGGGAGATAAGTAACCATATTAACTTCCCAAGAACAGAAGAGTCTGTAATATCTTTTGGCAAAATTATATAGTTAAACAGTAGTAGGTTTTCTAGATACGAACTGTATCTGGGCTTCACGAGCTTCGTAACTTGTCATTGCACGCAGGATATGTGAACTTATTTTCGATCTCTTACGAGAAAAGCCAAGCTGGATTATTGTGTCCAGTGTTGTGGCTTGCTTTTTCAGGTAACGATGCGGACAAACTGAGTTGAGTGTAAAAGATAAAGAACAGTGGGGAATCTTAAACATCAGAAAGCATTTGTTTTGAGTACTAGCAAAATTTTCTAAAAGCAGAGAAACATTGTGGAATAGGCTATGGAGGAAGAGGAGTATAAATATACTTCACTAGAGAGACGCTTTTGCCCAACTTGATTTTAAGTATCATGGATGGCTGGGGTAAGGCCTTGAAGGAAGAGATGAACCCGATAAATGACCACCGGTAGTTACAGCTCTGGTGATGGCCAGAGTTAAACACGAAATCTTTCAAATAAATGGTACTGTAACAAAATGTATAGAATTTCACAGTTCTGTGCCACTGGTTCATAGGACACTTTCTGATAGCTTTGGATAGAGAAGCTGATACGGATCAGGCTGTCGGGAGACATGATTTATGAGTAAAGGCAGTGTTGTCAGTAGATGGCACTGTTTTTCTTCCAGTACCTTCATGTTCTGCTTGGTGAGGGGCGAATTCTTATAAATTTCTTTTCTTCTATACCACCTGCTTATCTGTCATGCTTTCAATAGATTGCATTCCGGCGTCAGAGGCTCACTGCTGTATTTGGTAGTTGTTCTTAATGTCTTTAAAAGCCTTTATTTCCACATTATTCTTGACTGGCAGAGCATATACTGTTTTTTATGTGCATCTGAGAAGGGATATACATAACGATGTGTATTTTCCAGGGAGAAGCTATGTTAAGGTGGATTTGAGAGTACATGTGGATGATAATAAGACCGTTTCGGTTATTCCAGGAACAATCATAATAGACTGAAGGAACTCACAGCTGTTTTTTTTTGTGTGTGTGCAAACTATTATAGTAGATAGTAAAAGTATCCAGATGGTTTAAACCACAGCCCTGTGATAATATTGGGTGGTGACATTAAATTATAATTACTATGTGTCAACTTTTAGATTTATTTTTTTTTAATTAGAAATGAATTTTGAGGGTATTCAGTAGTTTTCACGTCTTTCTTTTGCAATGGTGAATGGAATAGCCTGGTGGTCTGTAGGAGCACATTAAGTGAGCCCTGGTGGGTTCCGTGTGCTGAGAATGAAGATGTTGACAGTATTTCCATATGTAATGGGAAGGTTTCTGAGCCTGGAAGGGTGATTATCTATACTGTTAAATTGTTAGGATGGTTCCTCTCATGCTTTTGATCTATATTTGCTAAAGCTTTACCAGTTAGCACAGGCCAAGGACTGTTCTGAAAAGAAAGCTGAAATTCAGCCACAGAATTTTGGATGGCGGTATGAATATGACCAGATTGATGCTAATTGATCTCTGTGCCAACAGACAGACATTGCTACTATTTAGGTCAGTGGGACAGCTACAGGTGGTGAGTTTCAGGTGAAACTAAGGTGATAGAAGGTGTCTTGGCTTAGTTTCCCTGGTGTTCTCCTGTGCCTACTTTGTGCCTTCTGTGTGGGACCTGAGATGTAAGTAACTTCCATAAATCCAGGCAGGTACGGTTCTGAGAGATGGAAACATGACAGAGTGTGGGGGTATAAACCTTTCTCTCCACTCCTGTTCATACACAAACAGTTGAGGAAAGATGGGAACAACATGAGCAAACAGTCTGTGACTTCAGACTGAGAGAAATGAGAAGTAGCGGCTTCTTGGAAGGAGATGGGTTGAGTTGGCCTCTGATTTAGGCCTCCGACGAGCTTAAATTTACAAAGACAAATGAAGGGTGTGGGAAGTATTTTATAAAGTCTTTGTATCGAATCTACTAGAACTAGTGAGGTAGATGCTTATTTTTTGAGTACTTTTTGGAAGACTGGCTTTGAATTTCATTAAATATGGAAACATATTTAATATTGTAAACTCATCTTCTTGTATATGGTAGATGCTCTTGCTTGTCTGACAAAAGGGAAGTCGGCTGTTCATGTACCAAAATCTCTGCTGTAGCAGTTGTAGAGGAACTTCGTTTGTGAGGCTCAGTGTTCTTGTTTACTAATTCTTAGTGACTTTGTGGTGATTGAATGGCAGATATTTTTGCAAACACAGTTGTTTTTTTTTCCTTTCCCTTTTGTATAAGGCAGGATACTTAAGATGATTAATATGTAATCTGAGTATTTACTGTGATGCATTCTACTCAATGAAATATGGATTAAGAAATGCAGATTGAGATTGTGATCAGATTTATAAACTAGGAAGTTAGATTGCTGACTTCACAGAGAAAGTTCTTTGTCTCCTCTTAACATGTCTTGAGAAAACCTATTCAGTAAAACTACCTAAATGCATTTATATGCCTTTATTCTGCGTAATTACATAGAATGCAATTTATTTATGTGCCTTACTTATGCTTAATAGTTCTGATTTTTTAGAACTTTTTAGCCATTGGAGCAATGTGTCTGGAAATTGTTTTACTGTAATAGAAAATTGGACAGATAATATTTCACTGCCTAGATAAAAAAAACAATGGAAGTTAATTTATGGCATTTCTCTCTTGAAGTAGAGTGTCCATAAATGAGATCTCCAATGGTTTCAAACAGCCATTTCTTGTTCTTGTGAGGCTCTTTCCCTGCTGGGATCTCACAGAGTTGTTGTTTCTGTTGCTGTTACAAAAGGAGAAGGGTGAGGACCATAAAAATGAAAACGCTCTCCCAGGGAGACATAAATTGTGTGGGAGTTCCTAGTCTTCACAGGTTTGAGATAACTCTGGAGGTAACTTGCATTCTGCTTATTGTAACTGTAAATGGACTCTTTCCTTAAGAAGCAGTGCCGTCAAAATACTCTTTTGTTTTCTAGACAGTGATGGAGCTCAGCTGACATGTCATTAAACAGCCCGGCATGCTTGTTGGTTTCTGCTGTCCTCAGGAATCCGGTGTTTAGAAAGAACTGGGATAGACATTTTTAACATCTGTTTGGTATAAGGTGTAAAATTCTGTGTCTCCAAATGTATTGCCCAGAGATGTTTTATGGTGACAATAGAATTCCAAGTTTTCTATACGTATTTACTTTGTAAGTAACTAGGATGACTAAACCAAGTGGAAGTAGTATAGATGTAATCTGTAACTTTTGACAGTATAGCTTGAGTAGCCACAGTGAGAATGCAAAATGTAAGTAACAAAGAGGCTATATACTACATGGTTAAAGACTTATTGAATGTGTTATTGGAAACAAAAGAAAAACATTTTCTTCCCCAAAAGTATTTGCAAGCTGGAGAGAACCTGGAGGGGATATTGTAACCCATTATTGTGAATAACACCACTGATAACAGCAATTTAATACAGTAATTCTCATACAAATAAAGTATAGGAAAGATTTCAGAACACTATTTTTTTTTCAAAAAATGGAATACATCAATAAAATTTAAATTTTACCAAAATAAGCTAAGTTCTTATTTAAAAAAAGTAAAACCACTTTCAAGTTATTAGTCATTACAGAGGGTACAACAGCAAGGCAACTCAATAAGCCTTGGAGAGTAAGTTGAAAACCATACCTGTATAGGAAGGTGTAGTAATTACGGATGGGTTGCTAAGAAGTGTAAGGAGAGTAAGGTGTGTGTTCACTGTGAAGTGCTTTTTCTAGAAGTATTTTCACACCCCTCAATTTAGAAACAAAAATGAAGGAGGGGAGTATTAAAAAAGTAACAAAACCGCTTAGAGCACTATTTATGAAGTAAAAAGGAGAGCGTGCTTTCACAATGTTGGCATTTCCTGCTTGGGTGCCGCCGAGGATGAAAGACTGATCTGTTCTCCTTGCTGCAGGATCAGAAAGGATCCATTGCTCTTGAGAATCAGACCCGGGGGTGGGTTACGGTGTGTTCCTTCATCTGCATCTGGTCAGTGTGTTTTCCTTTCCCTTGCTTGCTGTTATGTAAAGATCTAGCAGCTGAGAGGGGGAGAAAGCTAAGCTTCTGGTGAAGGACCACAGCCCTTTCAATTTGTCGCCAGGTGGTGGTTTGTAGTTTGGTATTCCTAACCAAGGGGGAAAGAATTATATTGCTGCTCTTAAAATCGCACCAGTCAGTAAATGCTGTTTGCTCATTAGTGAATCTTTCTTCTGATCTGTGCTCTCATTTATAATGTGTAAGCAGTTCTTTTCTTCAGACAACCTTGGCAACCATGGAGCAAATGAGTAGCTGACAGGCTTACTTTTAACAATGCATAGCTCAAATTGTTGTTTTCTTAAAATAGGGTTCATATTTTTCCCCAAATCCCTGGTAATTCCTTGCAGATGTTTGTTGTATTTTGCCACATCTTTAAATGGAAACACTTGATCCTTCAAAAGAGATAATGAAAGTTAAAACAAAAACCTCGCGCTAACAAACCATTGCCTACATGCGGTACCTGTTAGAGGAAAAGGAAGATAAAAACTGTTCACTTGCTCTCAGAGTTTATGTTCAGGACCTGTGCTATGTTGGTGTGGATCATGAGGTGGGTACAAAGTTTGAGAAGTGCTCAAAGATCAATTTTTTCAAAAATATTTTTTTAAAACAATTTTGACATCGGTTTGGGAAAATCTTGGTTCCTCATCTCTTAAAGAACTGGTATGAAAACTGAGTGTGTTGATTCTCGCTAGCAGTGTAACACCAAACTGATTGGATTAAGTTGATGCAGAAACTTGAGTTTATTCTTTACTACAGTTGCATTTCAATTAGACAGAAATTAGTTTCCATTGAAGCTAAACAGGAATAAACTGTGCCAAAGCTGAGATAAATACAGGCACAAGCCTCTTAGTGTTTTAAAAGAACATATTTTACAGTAGTGCAAGTACCTGCCTCCACTGGGGGAAAAGTCCTTGCAGAATGATTTTTATAACCTAGGATTAAAGAAACCAAGGCAATTGTTTAAATCTGTGATAATGATTGATAATATAAATTTTGAAATGGGATCGCCTTCCACAGTCTAGGTTAAGTTAGATTTCTGGGACTATTCTCTTGCAATTGTTTAAACAATTCTGTTAAGCTTCAGGAGCACCTTGTGCTAGAATATTCTCTATTGTGATGTGGAATCATGTTCCTGGAAAGTGAAAGGATTGGGTTTTAGTTTCCTTGAACAGAAAACCCAGACATTTCATCTTAAACTTCTTGAGTTCTTTAACCCTCATATTTATGAACAAAAGGATGACAGTATCAGTGCCTCGGAAGAACTGTGAACCTTGTGTTTGCTTTTTCTTGTTTTACTTTAAAATACTCGAAGACTGAACCAAGAGATTTCTGAGTTTCATGACAATTTTTTCCCCCAATTTTATTACTGAACAATGGCCAAAGAAAAATGTCAAAACTCCAACCCAAATTGTAAGCAAAACTTGCTGTGCTTGATAGGTGGTGCATTGCTGTCTGAGTTGGAGTTTGAGCAGTGTGTTTTACAGGAGCACAAGTGAAAGGATAATTTCTAAAATGACTGCAGCAAGATTCATCAGAATTCTATCAGAGACCTCTAAATTACCCAAAGACTCATGACTACGTAAGTCAAGGCTGACACTTAAAACGTGAATGAGAAATCACTTTGTAGCTGGTTTAGGTCAGGAAGCCCAAAGGTAATAATCTGTATTTGAGAAATAACCGCTTGTACACAAACTGCAGTTGTTTTATTTTGCAACTGTGTGTAATAGCCCAACCTGGAAATTACAACAGTGTGAACAAAAGTAGTGAGTTAACAGCAAAGTTAGCAAGTGATAAAAGGAAGGCATTGCACAGTCGTGTGCCTTAGAAATATCTGTTATGCTAATGGCAAGTGAAGCAATGATGTTTAAGTTAATTAGATTCATCTTTTCTTTTATTACCGTTTGGCATACAGAGCAGGTTACCTAAAAGTGCAATTCCAAACCTCAGTAGAGGGGTTATCGTGGAGAGCGAGTAACCTTATGGAAATTACAACATGTAATTCATCACAGTTAATATGGGTTTGGATGAGCTGATGGGAGAGGTCTCACTCATATGCAATTAGGTAACAGGTTTCCATTGTCAGTAAAAAATTATTCAAAAAAGGGAGGTTATAATATGCTTATTACCTCTTCCACCTCTAAATATTTTTTTAGTTAAATGTCTAACACATCATTTACAAGCATCTTAAATGTATTTTGTAAGTGCACATAGTTCTTAATTGTATTATTATATTAAACTAAGATTTTTTTAAACCATTTGTAATATATTTGTATTACATCAGCACCTGTTCTAGAACTAAATTTTTGTTCTGTGTTCTTTTTCTTATTTCTGATTTCCTTTAAACCTCAAAATTGAGCAACTTTAACAACGCGATAGACATTTTGGTTCTAAGGTAATTGAGGCATTGACAGCTCATTAGACTTGTATTTAAACAAATTTCTATGGAGTAATGCCGTTCTGCGTGTATTTGTAATATCAGAAAGACATTGGTCTTGGTCTTTGTTATATCTGTCAGATCCTTATCCGGTCTTTGATTACATGATCTCATGTTATTTTTTTCATCCTAGACTCTATATTGAGAGCATCACCCTCTCCAGAGGAGTGCATAATGTTATGTTTGTCCCCGTTGTTCCAGTAGAAGGCTCCATGCTTTGTCTATTGTATTATACTCTATTTGGAAAAGAAAGTCATTCGCCCCAGTCATGGAATTTTCTGTTGTGCTCAAGTGTTTTCAGAGCAGTAGGAGATGAGGTGGCGATGTTTTTCCCGATTTAGAGATGAGGAACTGAGGCAAGGAAAAGGTGTAGAGAAAAGTACATAGAAGTACCTGCTAACTTTAAGAGTTCAGCAAGAAACATTTGGGCACTGATTTTTCAGCATATTTAGCATTTTCAATCTTGAAAGGATTGGCTACAATTTCACTGTAAATGCAAGTGGAGCAGTAGAGATGGGGTGAGTCTACGTGCTGCTCTTTAAGCTGTATGAAGCTGTAGCACTCTGCTGCTGTTACTGCCCTTTTCATCTTTTACTCACTGAATTGTTGCAGGACTAGAGCTCACTAGCTGAAAAAAGGGATGAGAGAAGCCTCCAACTATGAATCGTGGGTTTTTTTCTATACTAAAAGTAAATTAATACCTTATATGATGTTACATGGAAAAATGTGTTAATCGGAGGACAATAGGTTACCTCTATAAAAAGCATTTATCTAGCATTGCATTGAGCCTCTGTTGTCCAATATAATGCCTAAAACCTGTTTCTTTACCTGAATTTGTGAGCTGATCCTTTCTTCTTTTTTAATCAACTCCTGCCTCATATGCTATGCACGTTATAGGCGATGCAAGAAATAAGACAGGAACTGTTCAGGCTGTGTTATCCTTCATGGAATGATCCTGATCGATCCATTCATCCATGATTTGAACGAGGCACAGATTTTTTTGACTTTTTTTTTTTTTTTTTCCCCAGACAAAGTATAATACATAATATCATTATACTCTAAGGCATATGCACAGAGAGACCAAGCTGAAGATTATAGGCAACTTTCTGTCACTTCCTAGATTGAATACTAAATTATTTTTGTCGTTAATATTCTTTTAATAGTGAGGCTTCTTTTGTGTATGTAATAGCTTTCACTTTTTAGAAACAGTAATCTGCAGCTGAATTTGGGGATCTCAGTGTTGAGTGTGTGTCTTGGTGTAGCTCTGCTTGTGGATGAGTCTTAAAACCATTTGGTAGCTTTGTCAAGGGTTTGTGCCTCACCCTACCTCTGTGTTCCCGGGGCAGCACTGCCCTGATTTTCTCTGCTTCCTCTCATGTCTACATCAGTGGCACTTGCTTAGCCTGCTCTTAGGGTGCTCAAAGTGATTGTCGTGTTTAGCAAGTGTGCAGATAATCAAATGCAGGTAGCAAACCAAAACTGCTGAAGAGTTTGAAATGTTTCCAGACACTTAGCAATAAGCTTCAAAATTCTTTCTTATCCAGGGATCTCCTGAACCTGTTGTGATTTGTTTGCCTGCAGTAGTGAATCTTTGTTCAGTCTTTTCTGGAGTTCATGGAAAATTCTTGCATCCACCTCTTCTGTTAGGATGAATTCAACACATCTGCTAACTATTGCATGGAAAAATATTTTTTAATTTTTTTATTTCAAACCAAATTTTGACAAGCTTTGTCATGCAAGTCCCTACTCCCTGAATTCAGGTTTATCACAAGCTCTTTCCGTGTTTTCTGTCTTCCTGCTCAAGACTCTTTTTTATTTTCACATTTTCCTGATTCCCTTTGCAGCTTGTCATCTGATTTCTCTCTTCCAATCTCTTGCATTCCTCCCATTTTGTCCGGTGATTGCATCACAGCTCAAATTTGTGTCCAGTAAGTCCTAACGTCTCCAGAATCTCTCTTTATGCTCTCCAGTGCTTATTTTGGTATAATGGGTGATCTCAAGTCTGACTCATGGTGCCTCTACAGTGGATTCAGACAGCTTATTCCCCCATACTGAACAGGACGTGGACTTCATTCTCTCTTGCGGTGTATGGATCTAATTCTTGGATGAACGTTCACCTTATGTAGACTCTCTGGGGAAGTAGGTTGCAAGACCTCTTGCTGATTTAGTTGAGTATGTGTGAGACCTCTTTGATGCTGTATTGAATAGAGCTGGGACCTCTTTGGAAGGAGGGAAAAATGGCGCTGACTGTGGAGAACTTGGTGTTGGCAGCCAAGTGGCAGCCTTAGAAATGGAGAGAGGTTGAGGCTGCAGGTTAAGAGGTAGAAGCAGCGAGCCAGGCCTCAGAGGACTGAAGGTCTTCGTGGAGCTAGAATGGACCATGCAGAGCTGTCTGCACTGCAGAGGCTCTAGACCTGAAATGTGCCTGGAAATAAAGATTTGCCGTTAAGGATACAATGTGAAGTGGGAGCTTTATTCAATAAAGCCTTTCTTCGGTCTTACTCACCTGGTTGTGATTTTTAATTTATTTCTTTTTCCAGAACTAATTGTCCCTTGTGGTAGTCTGATTAAATCCTGGGGGTTTTTCTTATTTAATTTAAAGAAATTTTGAAATTCCTCTTTTTTTCATGGAGTGGCAAAATGTATATGCTTGGCACAAAGGTATTCCAAATTTGTTATTTTTCGCTCCTAAAATATGGAGCTGTAAAAAATTTCTGAAAAACAAGCTTCCCAGAATTTTGTTGCTCATGAGCTCAGCCATTTTGGCTGTTATCAGAGAGAAATTAGGCAAAAAAGTGATCTGAGGCAGATAGTTGGCTTGGAAAGTTGTATTCGGAGGCTCTGAAATTTCACAAGATTGTAAGAGCTGAAAGCAGCCATCTCTTACAGCAACGATCCATAGTCTGCAGTGCAAGAGCCAAGAGCAACATACACGTAGATTGGAGTAATATGCATTTTGCATAATGTGATGTAAGTCTGAGCTGCAGCCTTTTGAGGAAAGCACGTGACAGGTACTTGTTCCCAGCTCCTGCCTTTTTCCTGGTTCTGCACCAGTACACAGGCAAGATGCTCCTGGGCAGTGCTGTCTGTTTGCCCTGAGTTTCCACAAGCACGTACGGCTTGTAATTTGGCGGGGAGGGGAAAGTAGGCTGGTGCTCCACTTCTTACAGATTGTCCCTAAAAAGGGAAGTGTCAAGCAGCTTTGATAACAAGTCTGCTCCTGTCTTTGCATGTTGCTCCTCTTTGTGTTCTGAATCTCAAAGCAAGTTTTTAATTTAGTTCTGTGTTTAATAGCTTTAGCTCCTCCAAAACAGCTGCTGAGACTGCTTTTAAATGGGATCTATTGTTCATGTAAAGAGCTGTATTAAAGGTAGTGGATATAATGAAAAATACAGCCCAGCTTTGTAATGTAATGACTTTTACCAAATAAGGGAAATAAAACTAATTTAATTTACTGTATGTTGGCTGTCGTCACTGTATTAAAGGTTATGAAAAGTTGCTATCTCAGTAATTTAATCAACTTAAAAACCCAGGCCCATGTAGGGGTACAAAATTCAATATTACTTGCTTGAAAAGAACAGGTTCTGGTTTCGAAGCTATTTAAAATGCTATTCTAACCACAGTGGTTAGAAACAGGAATGCTAAAATTAACAATTTAGTCATGCTAATTGATTGTATTGTACAAGTAGGTTGTGAATTCTTAATTATATGTTTTTTAATAAACTATCTGTTACTGGTTTTGTGTAGATCATCGTTTGCAGGCTGGAAGTGCCAAGTGCAGGATAATTCAGTGAATGATGTGGACTATTTCAGCTTCTTGTTTTCAACCCTTATAGGTAATCCATGTGAATGTCATAGCTCAGAATTAACAAAATGAAATTTGCTTTAATAGTCAATTACTGGATTTAATTTAGAATAAATGGTGTAGTAAGTACTTCCTGAAAGTAATTCTAATCTTGTTATATATTTTTGGTATAGGTACTTTTTTTTTTTTTTTTTCTCTCTCCTCTTGATATGTGTTTTTGACAACCTATTTCTACACTTTGCCATTTGGGCTGATTATTTGGACATAGCTTTTTCTTCATTCTAGCAACTTTCCTTGGAAAGTTTGAGAAAAACCTAAATTCAGTATATGACATGACAATATTTTTTCTAGATTTAAGTAAATGCCTTTTATTGGCTCCTAACAATATAAACGAGTGCCTCTGGGATTTCCTGTAGACATGCTGACGCTATTAAAAACATTCCATCAGAATAAAGTAATCAAAATCGGTTGAAGTGAGCTGCCCAAGGTCAACATATGAGCAGAATTACTTCTGCTACTATATTCCTACTCAGATATAAAGCCAGCTGTATTCTGTAGTGATGCAACTTTGAGAAATTATGCCATTTTAACAACTGTAATATTACTGAGAAATATCTTTCAGTAACTTGCCCTGTGGTAAAAAGAATATCTTTTCTTGATCACTTCAATCATTTATAATGTTCAACTACTTTGCTTTCAAAAATTACCTTTTTTTTCCCCTAAAACAGTAAAGAGAGAACTGTACTGATGGTTGAGAAAATGAAAGCAAAACCAAAGTGACTGTTTTGGAGCAGCAGTCCTATTTTACTGAAATATCTGATACCTAGCTAGAAATAATTAGCCAAATTATTTTTAATTTCTTATTTTTCAACCCTGAGGTTATGTTAGAAGGTTACTGAGTTGTTGTGAACACATGGTGAACTATCTTGGGGTTTTTAATTACGTGTGTTTTTTTTAAATGCGTACATTGAAAATAGCAGCATAACACTGGCTTCTTACAGTGTGGTTTTTTAAATTTTTTTTGTATAGTTTGAATGGATATGCCATTGATGTTTTTGAAATATTTTTGTTTACTTTCAAAAGTCAATATTTGTGTTTTGATATACTTAATTTAAAATACCAAGCAAGAGCTTTTAACAAAAAAATCTTAAGCAGATGTAATTTAAAAAACCAGCTTTTGTCAATTATACTGTTGAATTATAACAGTGCTTGGCTTGTTTTGTGATACTGTTGTTCTGCTTCTTTTTCTCTAGGGTTTTCAAGAGAGGAGTTGACTAGTCTCCAGGGCATCAGAGGAAAACCACACATTAGCCAGACACAACTTTCACCTGTCCGTCTTTACCTAACTGATCTGGACCAGTTTTTACACCACTGGGCTGTGACAGAGGTAATACATCAAAAGTAATTCTAAATGACAGCATACAAACTCAGAGTGTTCTCCATCCCTTTTCCACAAATGCCTAAATCTTTTTGTGAGTTGAGTTGAAAAAGGAATGAAAAATACAATAACTGTCAAACAGCCAATGTTTTTCTATAACTGTCAGATAATATTTTGAAGGAAGTTGCTTTAAAAGGTGAAATGGGTAGAAACCTTGGTGGATAATTCTTAAACAGTATTAAGACCAGCAGTATGATTTGGCTTTCAAAAATAAAATAATTGTAAAAGTACTAATTATAAAGAGTTTTCTTTGAGAATAAATTCCACCATTAATTAAAAAGCACTTGCATTAAATGAGATTTTAACTCGGAAGTAATATTAAGTTGACATTGGTGACTGTTTAGAATGACTTCTGATGCTTATTTAATCAAAATTTACTGGGATTAGTAACTTCACTGTGAATTCAGTTCCTGTTCGAAAGATCATAAGAGCTGAAAGCTTAATTTTATTGCTGGTTCTAAAGGGATCTGAGCCACCAGATTTTATTCAGAACAGGTACATTAGTCTTCATCCTGGCTTAACTCTCTTTATTGAGCTAGATCTCACCGGAAGCCACTTTAAGGTGTGAAATCGTGTTTTAATGACGTGCCAATTTTACAGTCTTTATGAAATCTCTGTCATGAATACAGAAAAGAGTGTAAAAGAACTTCTTTGTTGTATTATTTATTTATTCTGGGGTGTCATGGCATTCTTTTTAGTTCAAGAAAGCAGTATAGTAAACTTTTTTTCTTTTAATTCATGAAGTTTAAGTGATAGTCTACTAAAACTAATACTAGTCCGAGGCATATATTGAATGTGTGCTGTTGTGTATTGAAAAATATTTTAAGCAAAGTTGTTTGGTACTGTGACTGACAGAGATATTTAGATGTCCTGCCTTCAGTCAGGCCTGGATTGCAGGTAAACCTTCTAATTTGTTTGGCTTTGTCTCTTCTGGGCAGTAAGGAAGCGTTTTCTCACCAAAACTCCTAGACTAGAATGCTTTCTCTCCCTGTCCTATGCAGAACTGTTCCACTGCGAATGCACCATGGGGTAGCTTGTTCCCCAGAGTTATCATAATCCCATACAGCATCTGAAGGATTTATATACACTTTACCTGTTTCTGAAAATGCCTCTCATGGCTTCTCCTTCCTCTTTTTGCTTCTCTTCCACGAATCCATCAGTTCGTTGAGAAACTACACAATAGGACGATTTTCACTTAGGGACAGTGAAGTATTTTGGTTATAGATAGCTTATTTGTGCTTTTGGTTACTGGTTCCGAGTTTAATTTACTTCTGCCACCATCTTCTGAGTGTTTTGGTGCCATCATGGAGAGTCAGTATTTTCAGAAACTCGAGACTTAATTTTGTTTGCCTTTCGTTGTGAGAGATACAGGATACTCTTTCAGGTGGGCAGAAGTGGATGGCAGTCATTAAGCAAAGAGCTTGGTTATCCTTGGTTAATAATGACAGAGGATTGGACATCCAGTGAAGCATTGTGCTGCTTCTGCACTTGAGTGAGCCTAAAGGCTTTCCTAGAGACTAAGTTATGAAAGAAAGAATAGGAATAAAAATATGTCACATCAAAAATCTGCATGAAGAGCAATGACACCTACACCCATCTCTTGTAGTCCATAAAAACATGGGGATTTGGAGACAGGGCCATTTCAATGAAAAAAAGGGGAAGAAAAAAAATAAAAGACAGAACAAGTGGTTTTCACTAGATGTTGAACAAGCTACTCTTCTCTCAAAAGCGTATAAACCAAACATCAACAAAAACTCCCAAAACTCAGAGCTGCAGCCTCTGTGGAGAAGAAAACTGCCAGCAAATTATAAGGCTCTTCTAGGATGTCTTGAAAGAAAGTCATGATGGGTCGTGATTGATGACAGTTAATGATTGAGTTTGAGAGAGGGAGATTTGGTGACCACATTCTTCCAAGTGGATGGATGTAGTTCAAGGTGTGATGCAATTCTGGAAAAAAACCTTTTAGCTATGACCAAAAGGTTGTTGGTTTTCTTGGGTTTAGTTGTGTGGATGGTGGAGTTTTTTTATTTTAATAAAGAAGTCATTAAATACAGGAAAATATAAAATCCGGCTTGAATTGGTCATGCTTTTGGTGGAACTGAATAGAGCAGCACAGCTTCTGAATGCTGTGGCTTTTATGCTTTCACTTGGTGGATAAGGAAGTTTATGTTAAGTGATGCTGTCATGTGAAGCAAAATATTTGTAGTAATTTAAATACCTAGTGAGTGAAAAAAACTCTCTTGGCTGCAGAGCAGGCAGCGTTCAGGCCTCTACTTCTTGCTGAGAGTTGTTCATTTAAGAGAGTTTTCACTGTGTACTTCTAATTCAGGGTTTCCTCCTAACTCAAAATTTTTTTGTGGATGAAAATAAAGAAGGAGCTGATGGAATTAGGATTGGACAGTCGGGTTTCCTATGAATAAATGAAACTAGTGATCAAATTATTAGTCTATCTACCCTCCTTTTTCTGCTCTTTCACCTGTAGCTTTGTCTAAACCATTGGTTAGTTTTCTGGCTCTCTGCTGAAAAAATGAAGTTGCAAATACTAGTTGACCGTAAATTTTATGAAAACAAGCAGGTGGAAGAGGAGAATGCTGGAGATGAGCATTGGGTTTTTGCATCCTGCGTGGCAGCCCTGGGCACCATTCGGGACCAGGCTCAGCAGGTGCAGTCGCTTGGCCCGCGGGGTCTCGGTGGCTGGGAGGCAGAAGCAGCCGGGGTTATGGTGCTGGGGAAACCAAAAGGCAAGGGATGAAGCATCCCAGGCGTGAATTTGTGGGAGGCCACAGCTTGTTGGCTTTATTGCTCACTGCTGAACTTTGTTTTCAAACGCAGCGAGCGATAAAAGCTGTGCCACGACTGACGTCTATGTATTTCTAATGGTAATGATCTGATAGAGGGAATTTAATGTACAATGTTACGCCTGCCGGAGGTGCAGAAGATGGAAAGTTGTGTCTCTGAGGAGAGAGCAAGTTGTGTATAAGAAAAGAGTGACTTGAGGTATTTTTCAATGGCAGTTTGGACTTTTGGACTGTTAATACAACTAGTCAGTAGCACATGGCTAACTGTAAGTGGTAAAAAGGTCAAGCAAATGCACTTCTGATAGGAATAAATGCTTTTAAGTGGTTTATAACAAAAACTGTTTTGAGATGGATGCAGTTTATAACTTTATCTAGGAAGTAGTAGTTGGTATAGTGGAAATCTGAAGCTATATTAATTCTTTGTGGAAGTTTTTAGGTAATGGAGATTTCCACATAAGGAGCAATGCTTAAGAAAAGTGTCCCTTTAAATGCTGGTTTTGCATAGCTGTAAAGGTTGATCTTTGTATTTGGCTAAAAGATATTTTAAGTGTAGGAACCTTGGTTCCTTTTATGGAGCAAGTTCTACTGAAAATGACGTCTACCTTATTAAAGCCAATTATTTAAAATCATACCCCTGCAGCCGAAATAGATGGGGGTCCAGAATAAATGGTTGCGGCCTCAGGGAAGAGGCTTCAGTCTTTGCTCATTTTAACTGTGCCTATAGTGTTTGTCGGTAATAATGTTCACTCCCCTGTAATTGAATTGCTCTGCCACTATCGAATGCAGTAGTGCCAACAGAATCAACAATTTAACAAGGTAACCACGTATACATGGTAATTTCTGTTGTAATATTTGATGTTTGTGACACAAGCATTTTGGAGGGGGAAACCAAATCATAATTTGAAGGTTCTGCTCAAAGCTGAGATTCTAGACTTGAAGAAATACAATAACAAAGCATTTAAACTGTTTAAGAGCAAACACATGGGAAAGGGCAGCTGCTTTTAAAAGCAGTCTTGAATTCAAAAACCTTGGGATGCATGTAATGGAATACACTCGTGTGTGTCAAAAACGGAGAAGTCTTATAAGTGAAACAGAGTTGAGAAGGCTGTATCTGCACTGAAATGCTATGAAAAATTACGACAAATCAATAAAGATAGCAGGTCAGTGCATGTAAATTAAAATAGTCCTGCCAGGATGATGCTTTTGAAGTAAAAGGTGGTGTTGCAGTGCTGTAGCTTGACTTCAAGCAGAGATCAACACTTCTACAAAACCACTATTTTTTACAAAATACAGATTTTGAGTTGAAGTTCCTGCAAGATTTTAATGTGTCATCTTTATTGAGATTTCCAGGTTAGAGTTATAGTGGGGAAAAGCAACCGAGGGTAAATAGTATCCCTTCTGAACTAGAATAGGGTAATTATTATCCCTTCTGATCATCTTCTTTAAGGAGGACAAAACATTCTGTACAAGCCCATTAGTATTTTATAAAACTACATCATATCCAAGTTTAATCTTTAGAAATGAAAATGGTTTTTTCCTTGAAAAGTAATGCAAATTCCAAAGAAACAAGAGAGAAATTATGTAAATAAATGTAACGCCTCCTAAAATGAATAAAGCTCTTTTTCAAAGGTCCCTTCCATAATTTTCTTGAGACATAAAACTTAAAAAAACCCCAAATCCTAACCACACACACAAAAAACCACCAGCCAACCACAAAAAAAAAAAACAACCAACAACAAAACCAAACAAACAACTCAAAAAACAAACCAATAAAACCCAAACACGAAAACTCTAACTGCCAAGAAAACCTAATTTGATCTTCAGGCCAGGGCATCACATACTTCCAGCATGTCTCGTGACGTGGTCTAGCTGGGAGCCCATGTGTCGCTGCAATTAGCTAATGAACATTAGTGTGAGTTGACATTTCCACGGTCACTGTGCATGACACTGTGTATTCATATCCTGACTTGTGATACCTAAACTGAATGTGCTCAAAAAGACAAGCTCTGTGGGACAAGAGCCAGACTCCCAGGTGTACAGTTTTCCCTATTTTCAAGTCTGTTTGTGGAAGGGACAGGCAGGTGAATTTGGAGACTTGCACATCACCGTTCCTTTGACCATCCTGCACGTGGTCTGACAAGGGGACATCCACGAGGAGGAGGTATTGGCCATGGTGACGTTTTACAGCTGTGAGGAAGCTGCAGAGCTATGAGAGAAGAGCTTATTATGGCTGCAAGGGGATGAAACAACAGCTGCTTGGTTAGCAGAGCTATTTTGTGGTGCCCTTTCTTAGAATTTTGTTGGTGTGATGGCTCTGCTGTTTTTCAGGTGCAGCTTTGTCTACTCCTGGATAGCACGTTAGTTATTTCAGCATAAAAACTGGTTTTGATGACATAAGAATAATATTTTAGAAATGCCCATTGCTTAGTGAGACAGTACGATTATCTCTAGCCCACAGTTCTCTGCCTTCTGGCACCAAATCTTGTTGGTACCCAGATATAAACACTTGATCAAATTGTTGCACGGGGGGAGAGCAGCGGTGATTGTCGCTCATGTATTTGCGTCCAGTGGCAAATAAAGAGAACTTCACGTGGTGTAGTTGACTCTTAATGTAGATTTAACATCCGATTGGGTGCCGTAGCCAAGGAGCCTGCAGGCAGGCAACCACTGCAGTTCAACAGGTGCAAGATGAGTTTGTGTTCTGCAGTTACCCTGTTTCTGAGCCAGCTGTTGGACATTAACTGTGTTTCATAATCCTTTCGAGTCTTTGGAAATATTTACTCTGTCAAGATGCAGGACACGCAAATGCTTAAGAAGACGTATTAATTCTTGAAACAAGTTTCTGTATTCCTGTTCTGCTGTCCTGGATGTAAAATTAGCCCCATAGTGGCTTTTTTTTCCCCATCGCCCACCGCTGCAATGTTCTCCTGAAGGCTCTGTTTCTTCTTTTAGGCCTTTTTTTTTTTTGTTTTTTAACCTAGGTCTTGTTTTGGTTTATTGTGATTGTGCATGGGTTTCATGTGGGAGTATTTGTGGTGTTGTTTTCTTTTTTCAGGAGTCACTGAATCAGGAATACCTTTCACATCCACCCCTGTGAGCTTAGCCAAGGCAGAGGAACAAAGATCTCTTGTTGCACGCAGCTTTCTCAACAACTCAGGGCACTGTTAATATTGCCCTGTCAAATCAATTTATTTCAAAAAGAGAAGCAGCACCTGTCAAGGGAGTACACTGTCTGATAAGCTAGGGTGCTTCAGGGAAAGCTGGCCAAGCTTCAGACGACAAGCTTCATTGCCTGCTCCATCACCTGAAAACTTCTCATTTTCTACGCTCTGCAGTGACATGTTTTACTGGATAGAGTCCCGCTCGAAACAGTCATTTCACGAGGGCTTGGGAATTGACTGCACAACAGCCTGTTACATTTTAGTTACCCGTGTTTCAGGTGGATGTTGATGTGAACTGAAAAATATATTTTAAGGTTCACATTAGGATATAGTGAGTGGTGTGTCCCAACTTTCTTTTTTAATAAAATCACTTCTCTTGGAGTCTAAACTGTCTTTGGTCAAACTCCACAGAGTGGCTCACTGAAATACTTGATCCATTCTCTTTCCTGTATGCTTGGTTCTCCTTTGTGCTCACGCTTGTGTGTGTCTTCAGAGGAGGGTATTTACCTTTGAAAAAGGGTACTTTGCAGCATGATTAAGCTTGAAATAATATGCAGATTTTCCTTGGAGAATTACTGATAAAAAGTCTTTCCCTTGAGGCTTTTTGAGTCAGGATTCTATGACATTATGGGAAGCACTGAGAAATTGAGGGAGTGGGAACGGTTAAATAATGGACAAAACATTACTCTTGGTTCATCATTTCTGTGTGTTCCTGTTGCTAGGCTGAGACTGGGCTTCCTTGAGTCATCCCAACTCTGCCTCTTGGTGTTGAGAGCATCTTGCTGATAAGGAATATCAAAATGACGGATTCCCCTAGTTGTGTATTAGAGCTATGAACAGCCTCTTTTCAGATTGGGTTAAGAGTCAGTTACGTTGGCTGTCAGCAACAAAAATGCTTTTAACTTACCCAGGTCAAGACTAGAGTAAAATACTCCGTGGTGCTAGGATCTCCAAAAAGCCCAGGGGGTGCTCCTGGGCTGCTTTCCCAGCTTTTTTTGCTTGCTTGTTTGTTTTCCCATTTTAGGTGGTGACTGTTGGAGTAGGTCTTTTGATATGGCAGGTTGGGGGGCCTGTGCAGTAACCATTTCCTGAAGCGCTGATGGGGGTGCTGCTGTTGTAGTTGGGTGGCTCCCGAGTACGATGGGTCGTTGTCTTGTCTGATCAATAAGGTTTGGTCTGAAAAACTGCCAGTGGATTACGGAGCCTGTCATCTTTGCTGCATAATGCCGACAGATAATCCCTGTATTTAAGAGAATGCTTTTCTCTGGCTTAATTTATTCAAGTGGATATTCAAACAAAAGAAAAAAAGAAAAACAAACAAAACTCCAAACCTTTAAACTTAAACCAAACCCGTTATAAGATATTTTTCTCAAAAAGAAATAAACACCTCTATGATCAGCAATGCTCATCCTCTGTCCGTTCACTTCAGTAATATTCTGAAACAAAAGTACTCTGGCTTTGGTCCAACACCAATCTATGAACGCGCCAAAAATGCGATAAATGCTAATCAAACGTAAAATAATCAATCAGCTGTGACATTTTATTATGGAAATTAAACATCTTACAAACCCTTGCCTAAGGAAAATAAATTGTCAGGAAAAATACTAATTTTCATGTGATAATTAAGTTTTCTTTGCTTTTCATTTCCACGACTAATAATGTTTCAGTTTCACTTTTTATAACAAGCATTTGCTATGAAAGCCATTTCAAACAGGATTTAATTTATGGAATTGAAATGGATTGCCACTCCCACTTAATTGTAGGAAAATAGAACTGGATGTAGAAAATGGTTGTGCTATTTTGAGGGTCAGGAAGAGCTAAAGGGTTGAAAAACTAACTTGCCAATGCAATTCAGCACAACCCTTCTAAGCAAGTGTGCTGCTCTTTGATGGTATGATCCCTGTTTTCCTTGCTGGTTCTGGAAGAGTCTGAGTGTTGATGAGTTGTACCTGTTAGGAAATGCTCCTGCGACTTGTCATCTCAAGGAGAACCTCAGTGGGCTGGTGTAGGGCCTATTCTAGGGATGTAATCCTAAGAGTGAAATATGAATAATGGTTTTATTGATAATGAAACCTTAGCTGGCTGGCTGGACCTGGCCTTGCCTTCAGGGTCTTTAATGTATTGATCTCTTGTGGGTGTGTACTGGGGTACGGCACACCCCATTTGTAAACATCCTGAGCTCTGTCTTGTGAGCGACAAATGTCTCCTGCATTTCCCCTCTTGTAATCATCCTCCCTAATTTCCATCTCATCTGCATTCCCCGTCAGCCATGATCACTGTTACTGTTTGTTGCTGTTCGGTTATATTTGGTTTCCTGCAGCTGTTTTCACCTCTTTGTTGTAAGTGACGAGAATACCCCTTCTCAGGTGCAGCTTTGCGAGCAGGTTAAGTTCTTTCTGTTGACACTTGTAAGACAGGATCTCTGTTCTTTGGGTAATTTTTCTATGCCCATTCAGTCTGAATTTACCTTTCCTGAAGATGAGCGATGCGCTATCTTGCAGGGTATGTTAGAAATAGACTAAGTAGGTCTTGCAGAGCAGGACTGAACAGCAGACAATCAGTACTCTGCCTCATCTCTTCTCTTGTGGTTATCTTTATTTTTCCGCCCTAAAGTAGCATTTGCCTGTTCCGTGGTTGTATCACAACCACCTTGTGGTCAGTTGTTACGCACAGAATTTTTTCCTTGTTTCCGACTGTTAAAACTCGTAGCAGCGTGCAGAAGTTTTTATGAGTCTCCAAGTGCTTGACCCACCACTTTTGTTTCAGTAATTTTCTTCTATTTCTGTTATTCATCAAACCTGTGCGATATTTGCTATAGGTTAGGCCAACCCTCCTGTCTTGGCGGGGCTTCTCAACTCTGAGCTGCCAGCCGACAGCTTTAATCAATGTAGCTTTACCTTTTGTGTAAGTGTTACTCGTTAAAATACGAGGTCGTGGCAGTGTCAGTTTGTCCTTGACATGACAGTCCCCAGTAGTAACCTCTGTCTCAGCTTGAGCTTTATTGCTTGACGCTGCTGGTAGGCAGATGTTTTGAGTGCACTTCTTGGGAATATTCCAGAGTACTTAATATTTTATCACTCTCAAATTGCAGTGTGCAGAAGCACTACCGTATCTAGGATAGTGGACACAGGTTTAGTATTATTTAATTATTAAATAAATGTATAGTATCAAACCCAAGTGTATTCAGTGTATATCTATCTATAAAATCGTATTTTAAATAGTCCTGCTAGTCAAACAAAATACTTGCACAGTAACCCTCGTCATGCTCATTAACACGAGCAATGTCCTGACAGCCTGACAGTGTTATGTTCCATCAAGCAGATGTGTTAAGGATCTCCTGAGTTTGGCCAGCTTAAGCAGGACTAAAAGCATGTATGGCATGTCATTTTGAAAAAAGTTGAGCCTGCTTTTGTGTCACCACAAAAGATACTGCTCGGCCACTTCTGATTAAAGAACCACTGACATCCATGTTACTTAGGAGTTAGTTTTCGTACCACAGCACCTTGAGCTAATGGTTCTTTTTCTGACCTTTCCTTTCCTTGGACTCTCTGAAGAGAGAATGAAATGAGAGCTGGAAATGTTGTGTACTGTTATTTTTTGATACTGGTGATGTTTTCAGTTCTGTCACTAGCTCTTGTTTAGGTGTCTTGACCTGCCCTGTTTCGACTTAAGTTTCAAAACCAAGACAGTATCACAGAATTTAATGCCTCAAGTCAAGTAGTTCTCTGAAAGTTTTCTTTAGCTCTTTCTTCAGTCAACAAGGTATCTTAGAGGAATGAGTTGTGCTTAGTCAAGATGCTTGCAAAGCTCGGGCACACTTAAATTCACCCCTCCCTCAAATGTCTGATCTTGCTGTTCTGTTTCTCATTCCCTTCAGCATAAACAGAGAATTTCATTCCTCATGTATTGGTTCTTCCATCTTCCTTGTCCTTAGGACATCATGATAGCTAAGAGTCTAATAACACACTCACAGTGCACATGTTGCTTTCTGGAGGCTTCAGTTGACACTCTGGTGGGATGAGCAGTGAATGTAAACAGAGGGAGGTCATCCAGGCTCCCTCACTAGTTTGTCAATTACTGGAATTAGATGTGAAAGAAAAGAGGAACGGAGAAAGCCACCTGCGGAGGCTGGTAGTACAGCTGACTTTGGAGATCTACTGGAGCTCTGGTTTCTTTATCCTATGCAGGAGCTATATAGCATTTTGTCTTGGTCAGCTCTTTGGCAACTGCTTGGTTGGTTGGTTTTGATTTGTTTTTTTTTTTCTCTTCCCCCTGCCACCGCTGGCCGTTCGCACCCATGGTTTTTACTAAAAACCAGAGATCTCAGTCTTCAGTTGTTTTTTTTGTTTGTTTGTTCTTAACACCTCTTTCCATCATGCCTCTGGGCACCTAATACAGTTTGCTAGTGCCTGATTATATAAACACCAGAAAGTTTAGGGGGGTTCATAAAACAAGATTTCCCTTTGTAATATTACGTTTTATTACTATATTTAAGCATGGTATTTTTGGTAGTGTAGGGGAAAATAAGTTGAAAGTGGATCTTTGCTACTTTTTTGATTATTTTTCTGGCCTACTTCATTGTGATTTCTCTGCTTCCTGCTCCATAAAGTTATTTGTGGAGTTGTTTTCTGAAATTCTTTGGCTCTGAGGAGAGGCCTGTTGAGGCTCAGTGTGGCACTGTAGCTGGATAGACTATTCTTGGCCTTCTACTTCTATCGGATAGGTAAAATGAAGAAAGCCACTACCAAAAAAACCTCTCTTTAAACACTGAGCAATCTGTGTTGACAGGGCTACTCTTATGCACTGTAGAGAATCAATACTTTGAGAGAAAGCTGCTCTGGGTCCTTGTAGGTACTTTGTATTTAGGTCTGTCAAGAACGTATGACTACACAGTGCATGATTGCTGCTTGCGTTTAGTATACTTACAGATAACTTTATTTTGTTAAAACAGATGGTCTGTCACAGCTTGTCCACTATCCCTTCACAAAGTCAGTGTTTTGACATTCTCCAGACTGGCATCTGTAAATATCTGGTAAGTACCGTTTGATCTTCTAGGTTAACTTTCTTGTGGTCAATGTTGTAACTTTCTCATTAACCATCAAATCCACTCGTTCCATGTGTTTTGCGTATAGTTTTAACATTTGCAAAGTTTTCAAGAAGATTAGTAGAGTTTTGAAAAATAACCTAGTAACTGATGGTATCCAAACTTACATGGATGTTTGGGGGTTTTTTTGCTCTGATTTGTGAATAGTTTGTCTTGGTTTCAAGCCAGGACAGCCATAAATGAAAGGTGCCTTGCTTTGATTTGCTTTTCAAAAAAGCAAATAGTGGCTTTAGATGAGCTCTACAGTCTGTCATCTTCTGATCCTGAGCTCTCCTAAACAATAGCTTCTGTAGCCTGGATTTTTTGGGGGGTGGGTGTTGGCTTAAATCACTTCTAAGTCATCTTATGTGTTCTCCTACGCTGTCCTTTTCGGAGCAAAGAATTAATTGGATTTTTGTAGTTGACTAGATTGCTGCCCAAGATCTCCAACGGGACGATGGCACTAACAGGAAAGAAAGGCACTGTGTAGGCAACATCTTACATGGGAATTTACTTGAGCGGCATCCTCTACTGCATTTGTATAAATTGAAATGTCTGTGTTCGCATCATCTTCCAGACCGGCTGACTGGTGCTGCTCCATCAGCAGTGTTGGCTAATTTGGTCTTCGAGATGCTGCTTTATATGCAGAGGTCTGTCCGACTCACTGCCATTATTTACTGTTTGTGGTTGGTCAGGAACATCCCTATGATATATACAGGGCTTTGGTGGCAGTTGCAGTCCATCTTTTGTCACACAGCAGCGCTGTCCTCCGGCCTCTGCAGCTGGGGCAGGGTCAGCTTGGCACAGTCACCTGCGCTTGGGCGTTTGAAATTCACCTAGTGTCTTATATTGGAAATATTTAAAAATTTGAAGCCATCATTGTTCTTTTACCTCTCGCGAGTATGAAATGGAACACGTTCCACGTTTCTGTACCTTGTACTTTATTGATCTTTTTCTAAACATTTCTAAAAGAAGCCGCTGACCTTGTTAAGTGAACCAACTACCTGTCAGCTTAAAACAATGTGAATGCAGGCGAGCAAATCAGGCTACTCTAAAATTCCTTAAATTGTTTTTTAATAAGATAAATGGTGCCACATTAGCAATGTATGAATTTTTTTTTTATGGCTCTTCAGGACAAAAATCTAGGATAGCTACTCAACAGCACTTCAAAATTTAAACTACTTTCTAATTCACTGCCTCTTCCCAAAAAAAGAATTTTTTCTAAATTATTTATTATGCCTATAAAATCTTTAATCAAGATGATGTTCTCATTTTAGCAACAGAGGAGTATCGCCCCAGCTGTGGGCCCACCATATGTTTCATTAGCTTTAATTTTACTCCGCTCGTAATGCTCTCAGTTCTGTCAGATTTCGGAGGAGACACATCCTGAAGACAACCCAAAGAGTACAGCCGAGTTTCCTCCGTGCCAGCTCACCGCTGTTTTGAGACACGGAAGGGCTGCTCTGTCCCATGACAGAAGACTCTCCCTGTGTCTGTACTGTCTTTCAGAGCAACACTCAAAGCAGTGTATTTGGGTTATTTGTTGTTTTTTGGATTTATTTTAAGAGATGAGTGTTTCTTTAGGGAGGATGGAGTGAAGATACCAGTTTAACCTTCTGTTGGTGTGGGTGGCGATTTCTTAGGAAAACAGGGATTTGAAAAAAATGCAGTAGTGTGTAGAGCTTGAACAGAAACAAGGGAATATATGTCATGATATTAGAGAGAGTCATTCAGCTCTAGACATGCTCGTATATCAGCAAAATCCTTGTGTATAAAGTGATGAACTTGGGTGGGGTTTTCTTGTTTTGGTTTTATACAGGTTGGATTGGTCGTCATACCCGATAGCACAGCTGGATCTGTTCTATGTGCCATAAATAAGCTCTTGGATCAAGCCTGCATCCTAAGCGAAACCCTGCACAAGTTCCTAGCTTCGTGTTGTTACAGTCTTCTATACTTTCTGCTGACTTTAGACAAAGAGGATGCAGAACATGTACAGAAAAGGTAATGCTGCTTTTCTTACCGTGTTGGTTGTCTCTGCCTTTACACCCTCAAGTATTTAGAGATCTAAAATGAAAGGATACCCCCCCTCCATGCTACCCCAATTTATTTTGCTGTCTGTCTTTTGCTTACTTCAAAACAGTACTTGGATTTAAGAAAAACAGCTCTTTCTTAAAGCAATAACTGAAGTTTTCATTCAAATTGTTCTAGCTTGATGTTAGAACCATTGTGACTTTAGAAAGGTGGATATTTATACCTTAATCTTTAGCTTTAGCCTTTAGTTTCATTAGATACATTGAAAAGCGGCATGCAAAGGATTTGGCTTTATAAGCTTGTACTCTTAACTGACTTGATATTTCAGTTTTTAATAAAACTTCTTAGGCATCATTTTGTAGACTGCAAATCCATTTGATTTTAAAACAGAAAAGCTACAGGTAGCAGATATAAATAAGTTTATTTGCCTGTATAACAGAAATGTCTTTAAACAGTTTAAACTTCAGATTTTTCCTCTAACTGTTGCATATATGGGAAAGCCGTTCAAAGCTTACTTAACATTTAAGACGTGGTTTTTAGAGCTGGAGACCTCCTTCACTTATGGTATTTAATGACTTGCATGTCACAAAAAGCTGATTCCATTGTTTGATTTCTTAAGAGTCTTAAATAAAGATCCAGGTGTACTTGAACAATGACTGAAAACAAAAACCTGTTTCCAGCTGCGTCAAGCAGGAATTACACTGTGTAAGAGCTACAGCAACATTTGTAGCCCCAGGGCAGGACCTTATTTTTTTTTCCAATGCTGAACGTGATATTAGAATATTTTCACGTTTAGAATTTTCTGGTGCAAACTTTCTGCTTCAGCACAAAATATGGTGAAAGCACGTGGCGTGACTGAACATTTTCTGGTGCAGCTACAAGGCCGCTTCACAGAAGCGTACTGTGTGTCCTCCATCATTTCAGCTTTTGTTCTCCCTTGCTCGCAGGGATATGCTGTGGGGATCGTGTATTTCTGCGTTAGCACTCCTGCCACGATTGCTGAGGCTGATGCTACAGAGTCTGCAAGTGAGCAGGATCTGTCGGGAAGAACTGCCCGTTGTTGCTCAGTTGCTTCGCTTACTAATGCAACATGGTCAGCTCAGGAGCCATATGATCACAAATGAATTTCTGGTGCAACAGATTATCAAGGACATCATGGTATGAAACTTCTTGTTCCCTCCCACAGATTACAAGGGTGTACAAGGCTTAAAAATTGTTGCAAACAGCAAGAACACATGTGTAGCAGAACACAAGTTACGACTGATTTTTCTTGGAAGTCCAGGCTGTGTAGAAGGCTGCTACTTGTCCGAGCTCCTGCGGTCACTGCACAAACAAGGCAGTTCTGAGGTTCAGCTTCTGCCCAGTCCAGGGCCCTGGGCAGCAACTGTCTTCCTAACAACATGCACTGGAAGTGCATTTCCTACACAGCCCATCTGAGAGAAAGCTGTCCCAAAATAAGAAACTAATCTTTCCTGTTTATTGGAGCAGGGCGTATGGGTGTATGAAGATGTGTCTGATTAAATCAGACAAACTCTTAAATATGTAAAGTGCAAAAAATACTCTTTCACATATTGCAAACCCCAGCGCTTTTGTTCACACATCCACGTTCCAGTGGTTTGGGGACTACTACAGTTGCTTCTCTCTTCAGAAAATAAAAAATCTGAAATAGCCTGTGCACGGAACTCTTATTAGTTGTGAGTGCAGAAAGTCTGTAGGGCACCCAGGTTTGAGTAAGCAGCACGTATCCGTTAGTAGCTTTTAACAGGTCTGTCACCAGAAACAATCTCAGATGGTGGCAAAAGTGACTCTACGACACTAGTGAAGACTGAGGTGGTTGGTTTCCCTTGGTGTTGAAAATGCCTCAGTTTTTGTGATGTTCCACTGCAGATGGTTGTGTTTGGTAGTGTTGATTTTTTTTTAATTACTGACAAATGCTAAGGAGAGTGAATTACTGGACCATGGGCTATGTTGGTCTGTTGGTAGCAGTTCTCTTCTAGACTGGGGTATCGAGCATTCCGGCTTTAGTAGAATCATGCTCATTTGCATTTTAATTGACTATAAATTGCAGAACTGGAAAGTAAGCAAGCCACTATAATTAAGAGTAAGGTATCCATATCTGGTGTAACACTGACTTAGTGTATCAAGCAGTAACTCGTTATTGCATGGGCTTTAATAGCCGTACCATGTTGAAATGTATAAATGAGAAGAATAATGTCACTGTGTGCAGGTGAACAAGGACGTCTCGTACCTTTAACAGCACACCTGATTAACTGGAGAAACAAAGCAAAGCTTTGCAAGTGCCTTTGGTGAAACTGAGTCTTACCTTTTTTCCCCCTTGTTTCTAGACCCTGAAGAGCGGTGAAGTTCAAGAGCAGTGGCTAACAGACCTCCACTACTGTTTCAACATCTACCTTGCCTCTCACCCCCAGGGACCTGGCCCTATAAACACAGTATATTGAAGAGGTCGAACTTCATTTATTGTAAAGCATTTACTTCTATTTAGTTTTGAATGGAAGATGTTGGAACAAAGCTTGTCAATTTTTTTGTAAGTGAAACAATAAAAATTTTACAAAGAACTGCGCGTACCTCTGCTGTCTTTCTTTTCAAGCAAGTAGATGTTACTGGAAATTGTTTTAATAGATGTGGTGACCACAGTGAGGGATGTTAAAGAAAATCCAGTCTTCTTGAAGCTTAAGTGCTTGCAGAGAAACAGGCTTATAGCGCCTCCAATCATCTCTTATTTGGAAACATCATATTAATTGAAAATCAGAATTATCTAATACCAACTAGAAGAAAAAAACAGAAAACAATATGCTTTGAAGTTAGAGTAACATTTTTTTATTTTTGCTGAGTTCATGTTTTTAAATACTTTGTGAAAAGTAAATACTGGCAGCTCCAAAGCTATTTTAAGAACACATTTTCTTCTAGAATAGGTCCCATCTTTTCTTGCTTTCTGTAGAAATGCTTTTTGTGCTTGTATAAAAGCAGTTACTAATAGGGAAAAAAATTGGTGATAATCTCACCAGAGGGTAGAAAGCACCTCCTCTAGCAATTTCCACAGGCTTTGGAAAGCAATTTATTTACTGAGTGTTTTTGTCAACATCTCTACTTTTCCTTCCAAATCCAGAGCTAGCTAAGAAACAGTTGTTTTAGTACCGAAGTGGAGCATGAAGGCTGTTCTTCCATTCCTGTTTAGATCTTGAAATACACTTAATAAATTTGAGGTGAAATGGAACAGCAGTCTTTCAGAACTGTTACATCTTTAGTGCAGTTCCCCTCTCCTTTGAAACTGTTTGCTGAACACATTCAAAAGTCCTACTTTTGACAACGGAAAACTTTGTGAGCCCCTGCAACACTGTTGTAATGCAGGGCTTAGTGTTTTGTTTTCTGTTTCCAAATGCAACTCAGATTTCATCCTGTCAGTAAGTAAATTAACAGTTGCATTTAAAACTGATTTGTACAGAATAAAATGAGTTCAACTCCTTAGAAGTCTGTTTGGCATAATACAAAACTGGAAACGCTTTCAAGTTTAATTGCTGTAGATGATTGATATGAAAGATAACTGTTGTACCGGAATGTGCTTTTGAAATTCCAAAAGTTCACTTTTGCTTAGTGCTTGAGTCTTGTATTTTTTGATGTTGCAGCAGTGGTTGGTCTCATGTTGTATGAAAACTGCTTTGATTTTCCCATGTTCTCCAGCAAATTAACACACTGCAGGTTGTTTACTGTAAAGGAACAAAATTATTTTGGTGAGTAACTCTATTGGATAAAAAGAAGTTGGATCTACACTGGATTCCAGATGTCAAATGAGGAATCTACCAGGAAAAGAACATGCCTTTCTTCTGCCCTCTCTGTAAATAATCACTAGTGCAAATGGCATAGAAGCTCCTGGCCTTGTTTAAAGCAGCCTCTAGTAATGGAGCTTTACTTGCGAATCTACCCTCACAAACGAGTAATGGTTTCCAGGCTGACGGTGCAGTCACTAAATTAATGCTCTTGGTCAAGGTTGGAAAGCAGCAAGATCATTTTGTTGAGCAATATTTAGCAATGTTAGGTACTGGGTAATTTCCAGAAGGTAGGGGAAGCTGGTCCAGGGCTACAGCCAGTAGCAAAAAATCTGTCAGCTGCCCATTCTTTTCAGTTTTGACTCAGGCTGAATGTCTGGGCTCTTCAATATTTTTATTTACTGTAATACAGTTACAACTAATATGTGTGTTTTCCCGGTTTTTGTAGAGATTTGATGCAAACAGTTTAGTGTTTTATTCCATTCTAAGCCAAGTGCAAATCTGATCATTTCATTGAGGGCATGAACCCAGCACATCTTAAGGACATCTGTCTACTGCCAAGAATTGCAAAAGCTCCTCCTTTACAACACTAAACACACTTTAATGTCCATGGTGAAACAAAACAAACAAACAGGCTTATCTGTCTGGCCTGCTGTAGAGAGCCTCTCTAAATGCCAGTTACTGAACTGACAAAAGGCAGCTATTAAATAAAAAATATACATTACAAAAAGGAACCACTTTCAGGTTCCAAAATGTTTTAATTATAACAATCATAAAGATGCTGTCTGCCAGAATATGTCAAAGCACCTACTCCATGTCTGTATATCCAGTTGCAAAGTCCTTTCTACCTGTCACGCTCTGGCCCCCCCTTACTTATATGTACCTTTTCTTTAGTACCTTCTGTGTGTCCCCACTCCCCAGTGTTTGAGCTGCTTATGCCAATAAGGATTTGGGTGTCAGTCCCTGTTACAGATTTGTCACTGCCTGCTTTTTCCACTACCTCTATGAACATTAAAACTGGGGCTGACAGTCAGTCTTCACCTTCCCAGATGTACCTTCTGCAAGGGAAGAATCAAACTGAGCAGCATTCTGACCTACTCCAGGCACCTACGTCAGAAATAGAGTATCTATCTGGCATTAGCCACTGACAGCTCTGAACTTTTCCAACAAACGTAATGTTGTCATGCACAAAGGCAGTCAGATGAAAAACATGTTACTGTCTTTAAGTAAGGACTAAAGTTCCCTGAGCTCCTATTAGGTGAATAAAAGTAGGTAGTGTTCTAAAGGAACTGGGCAGAGTTCCTATCGCTATCCTATTCGTCACCAAGTTATGAAAGCAAAGGACACAAACCTCAAAAGAAAGCCTTTTTATTTCAGAAGACAGGGAGATCTGTTGTCCTGAGAAGTTAAACGAAAAGAAGCTTTATTTGCTAAAGCTCTTTTAAAATTTAGATTAATGTCTGCATGAAGAGGTGGCAATCAAACACCTGTCTGCTCAGGCCTCTTTCTTTAAAACAGTTTTCAAATGGTGCAAGAAAAAAGCCTCTGTCTGTTAGTGAGGCAGAAACTCACCTATAGTGTGAACAAACTCAAGGACAGCTCTACTGTCAGATCTCTTTTTCACTTCAGAGTTTTGTTACACTTAGCTGGAAAATGTCTTTGGAGATTACTTGATCTACTGTCTCCTTTGTTGCTGTCCAGCTGGGGCCTGCCTCAACTACAACTATGAAAACCAAGTGTCCAAAGTGGCACTAAATCTTCACATGGTGGAAGGCTCACACTACTGTCACTCCCATCCCCAAGTAAGTGCACACTTGAAAAGTCTTTTAAATGGCATTTAGTAAAGAAGGAGCAGGAGAGATTAGCTTGTGCTCTAACTTCATTTTTAAGCTGTCTGACAAATAATGCCACATGCATGAAAGTTCCAGGCTTTCATGACTTTGATAATATTTTTACAATATAATAATATGAGAATACTGCGATAATACTTTTACAGATGCTGTTCTGTATTGCACATATATCTGCCTAGTCCTGGTCCTGGTCGTGCCAACCCTGCTGCCCTGGTATAATATTTCAGTGGCAAACAGAACTAAGGCTTTCCCAGGTAAGATCTAGTAATGATCACACGGCTTCTGAGTTAGCAGCAAATAAATGCATAATTTCATTAGAGCCTTAAAACTTTAAGTAAAATTCTATGAAATAATTGAAGCTCTGTGCAGGGCACAGGAACCCCGTTGTGCCATTTCAGAAGAAAGGGCAGAGATCAAAGGAGTAACTTGGATTTTCAAGTTTTCATCTATGCACTAAACCACTTATTTCTAGCAAACAGGTGTGGAAATTCTTGGCACATGTAGAAATCTGTTCTCCTCACTACTTTAGGACTAGTAAATATCTGTGCTGCGGTACCGAAGTGTGAGCATATGTAAGCAATTTTAATCAAAGCTGAATGTTACCTGGTTTATCACTGTACAAGCCCATTATATTAAGGTCTTTCCCAGTAACAGCCCAATGAAAATAGGTTTTCATATAAATGATTCAA
>VWZK01003204.1:0-34322 GCA_013396935.1 Baryphthengus martii
GGGAGGGGTGGAGGGGGACGAGGGGCTTTTCTTTTTGAGCGTTGCAATTGTGTATGGCCAGAATAAAAGAGCAACATCCAGCTTTCGCTCGGCGGATTAAAGCGTTATCTATGGACAACAAAATGAGCACTTTGCAGTTTCAGAGGCTGAGCTCAAAGGCTTTCGTGGCTGTGCTGGAGGTAGAGCTTTGTCCTATGGTGGTGTCCCCCGGGCGGTGCGCAGAGGCCTTCTGCTGAGCCAGGATTTTGGTGTGAGTGGATGGTAGTGCTTGGGTTTTGTTATTTGACAGCTTTGCAATTGTTTAGGATGACAGAATGGTGTATGAAAGTCAACGTGGCTCTTGTTCCAAGTACAAGATTCAGCCATTTGGTTATCACGTCATGCTTCTTCACGACAGCCTGTTCTGCAGTGTATTTCCGGCTGGCATGAGAAGTATCAAAGCAGCGGTGGTGCTAAAAGTATCATGCTTGACAGGACCCTATGGGTGGCCAGTTTGCTTGAGAATAGCTAGGTGCCATTTCCTCTCATGACTTGGTGAATATACTATATTATCCCATGGGGAGTCACCTCCTTTTCTTCCTTCTCTTCACTCCCATTTTAATGGAATATTGTTTGCTACCATTTTCTGAGAGGCTTTAATTTCTCTGGAAGCGATGGATGCATTCACTCTAGTGCTTTTTTCCCAGTTTTTCCCTTTGCAAAATCCTATTTCTGGGGCCTGTTCTTCCAGAAGCACAACCACTTGGTCAGTCGAAAATCCCAACATCAAGACAGTTGGAGTCGAAATCTCTGTTAATAATTCATTTATGTAAAAGTCTCTCTTTTTTTAGTGGACGCATCTTATATGCATATTTAAATTACACGTATTGGAACCTTATCAGCGAATGGAGAGGCAAAGAAAGAAGCTCAGATGACTCTAAAGTTTGGGTTCTGTAATATCAAATCTGAATCAAAAGGGAAAAAAAAGTTCATTAGAAGTTTTCTTCATCTTTCCTATTCTGTTTCAGATTATTTGGAAGTGCAATGGGGAAAGATCAAATAATCTTTCAGAAAATCAAAGTAGGCTTTGCACACAGGTGGTACAGTTCTACATGCAGCCTCTGAACTATATAAAGAGTAAAACAGGGATAGATTTTTAAAAAATGTTTGGTATCTTTATATAACTGTGGAATGAAACCACTGCTTTCTATGCTGCACAAACATGTTGGCATTTGCAGCTCTTTGGCTGGACAAGCGTGCCCAGCTGAACAATGCAGCTGAGCTTTTCACAAAGTTAGTCTTCCAGAAGAGATCAGAAAATAGATTCTGCTGGATTGTGGGCGGTGTATTTTCATGGCAAGAGTTTTTTAGGCTTTAGATAGCCTTTCATTACACTAATAACCTATATGTCTACTATTCCATCCCTCTCTCTGGGGCTGGAAGCAACCTTGATGCCATGATGACAAGGTACTGTAACTCTTTAAGTAATAATATGAAAATTTCTGTACCGGCCTCTCAGGAACCCACTGTGTCCTTAAACAGAGCAGTCCGTCTGCAGGGGAACCTGTGCAGTGTCAATTCTTCTTATTAAAGTTTATCTTGTGCTTTCTACAAGGAAAAGCTGGATTTGCTATAGCGTGTATTTCTCTGCGCTATAGCATGTTTTGCTATTACATACATTTCTCTAAGGTGGGGTTCCTGAGTCAATTAAGATCTCATCTTGGGTTATTTTTCCTCCTGACTTGCTATACACACTGCTTTACTGGGGCCAAAGCAAACTTAAACGACTTACTGTGTTGGTGACTTTTTGTGATGGAGGCTCTGACTTACACTTAGGTGGCTTAAGGAGACACCTTGACCTCCAGACAGCTCGTGAACACTCCAGTGCAGCAAATTAGAGTGAGATAGCCTGCAAGGAAAAACGGTTTGGCCTAGACTGCAACTGTTGTTCTTTTATTCATACAGAGAGCATCAAAAACACCATAGAAAAATCAATCTGCTTCTGTTATGCACTGAATTATTTGGCTCATTTAAAGGACCACCGAGGTGAATTTCTTACAAAGGGACTCTGCACATGATTTGCCGTATAGAGACAGCTCAAAAACTGAAAGGTTATCTATACACACATTAAAGAAGTGTCTGACAAACTGCTTGGAAGCTTTTTAGATTTAAATCGGTACACAAACCCACTTCTAGACAAACTGTGTAATCTTTTTTAACCTCCCGCCTGTGGCATAAACAAGAAGTAACATGAACATTTTGTATTTTTCCCTCTCTGTCCCCAGAATAACCGTGACTTGTTCTTTCAAGAACAAAATCTGAAGGCTGTCTCTTTGCTGTTTAAATGCACTGTGTGACCATCACCACCACACTGAACGGGTGCACAGGTCAATAAGGCCCTGGTACGAGTGGGTGGTTTGTTTTTTCTTTAATAGGTTGTATTGCAGACTAACTTGGCTATATCCCTTACACACAATACGAGAATATTTTGGCAGTGCCGTCAACCTGCTTGTAGTCCTTACTGCTTGGCTAAGCCAACACAAGCTCCTAATGCTAAATCAAAACAAAGAAAAAAATTTTTAAAACCCGAACAAACTCCAAAACAAAAAAACTCAACCAAAGGAAAAAAACACAAACACCACCGCCCCATCAAAAATAAAACAAAACACCACAGTCCACAAACCAAAATCAATTGAAATGAAATCTTAGCTCCTGTACGCTCCCTACGCAAGGGATTTCCCGCTCTTCTCCTTTCCTCACGGTGAAAACCCTTTTAACATCAGTGGGTTGAGACAGGGTAAGAGTTGAAACAGGTCCCTGCAGGCAGCCTACTCAGGGTTTTCAAATCAATCCTCCAAGCACAGTATTTGTGCAGTAGTAATATGACAGCTTGTTGGTCTGTCTATTCAGCTACAAGAACAGAGAAGAAGAAAAATTTTATACATGTGCCATTGACTTTTCTCCCCCTTCCTTTGCCTTGAATATTTAGCAAAGAGCAGCTAAGATCCTGCCTTGAGTTTCTGGAAGTTAATAAAAACCAGATAAGATGCTTGAATTCTCCCTGGCAGCAAATATGTAATGAAAGGTACTGAGCAGGGCTGATTTCTACAGGATCACATCTTCAGTGCAGCATCACGAGAGTGAACCAGACAGCTCCTAATACAAAAAGCAGTTTTTAAAACCCGCGCTGTCTCTCTGGACAGTCAGGCAGCCTCTCAGAGCTGTCAAAGACAGTCTCACAACAGACTGAAAGTTACAGAGAGAGAAGTAAACAACACAGAGGTTTGTGTTTTGGGGACAGGAAACTGAGAATTAACCAATTGCAACAAAACTGATGAAACTGAGAAAAGTTAAGAATAAACCCAAACCACTCCATGCACACGTTCAGTGTTTTCCTCTACTCTTTCCCTGATTTCTTTTCACCAAAAATGAAAGGGGAAATACTATAGTATGCAAGACACGTAGGAGGATAAATCAAAGAATTTTGAGTAAATGAGAGCTAAAACCAAAATGTTCTCCTTTTCTGTTCGCATTGCTTTTCAGTCCTGCTTGCCATGAAGCCCATTAAATGGAAACACTATAAAGCACTTTTAGTTCTCCTTCACTAAAAGTTCAGAAAACAAAAAGATAAAGTCTGTGACTGGAGTAAAATACCTAAATAATATTTTCTTGAAATGAAATTTCTATTGTTGAAGCAACAACACGTCTGTGTTCAATGCCATCAATGTTGGTTACAATGGTACAGCAATCGGCTTCCTATTGTTGCTGTGGCATAAGGATATGCAGGCCACAAATATAGAAAGAAATTGGTCAGGTTTATGCATATTGGGGAAAATGTCGGCTACCACCATAAATCCAAGGTTTTCCGTTCTACAAGGCCATTTACAAAGTCTTGTTCGTCTTCTGATTGCCTATAGCAGGGAGAAGTTGGCCTTTGGTGCAGCATTAATCACTGGCATTCACAGTTACTTAAGGAAGAGTGAGAGTCCTCTTCATTGTCAGCCTGTTTTTGATGGAATCCTGCTGGGAGCAGCCTGCAATGTGGTGCAGTGCTGAGGTGGCCGTTTCAGATTTTGGGGGAATAATGATGGTCCTTGCTTGACCAGTCACTGATATTTGAAGAACGAGCTCCTGGAGACATAGGGTGTTTCTTGGGCTCTCTGGCCGCTCTTTCGTCCCAATGGGTTATAAGGTCTTTCTGGCAACTGAATCACTAGATTACAGCTTTTTAGGAACCCCTAAAGATGTGTGTACAAGACACGAAAAAGACCACCCTGTGGGTTCACAGGTCCTCATGAAGAAGACACTGCGGAAGTAGATGTGGACGTGGGGTTTCACCTTTGTACCTCCCACCCTCAGTTGCTCTGTGCTGCTGTGCAGAGCCGTCCTCACCCTCCTGCAGTGTAGAGCAGGGGGCACTCCTTGAATGAATCATTACACTTGCTTCTGAGCTGTGTAGGTATTTGGAGGCAAGATGGGGAATAACCAGCATGGCCAAGAGGAAGTTCATTACCCTTTTTCATGATTGCTGCCTGCTCATCTCACAAATAAATGACCATTTTTATTTATTTCTGTTATCTTAGTACAGCCTATTATGAGCCATTTACTTAAACACCTCACTGTCTTTCTTACTAAAATGCACTTTAAATCCCCTGTAATTTGCAAGCGACACGCTTGTATGAAAACTTAGGCGTAGCGCTTGCAATGCGAAGTGCATACCTGTTTGTAGGTTGTGAACAGTGCTAGAAAATGCCTTTTCAAGGCCATGGTCCTAATTAGCCTTTTAAACTATCTGCTGCTTTTCATTGACTCTGCCCAGTAGCGGTGCTGCTGTGGCCTGAGTCATTGGAGATGTCCTTGGGGGTACCTTTGGCTGTCATCAAGCCTCCAGTCTTGATTACATCTAAATACCAACAGCAATAAGCAGGGTAGCAGTCTGAGGTGGCTGCCAGCTGAATGAAGTTTCTGCAATGAATGCAGACAAAATCAGCAGTAAGAAACATGTAAATTTCTCTTTCCTTCGTGAAATCCTTCAGACAGATGAAAAGACAAAGACTATTCATTTAAGAAAATAATAATGATTAAAAAAAGGCAGCTTTCCCTACAGGATCAGATAAGCAAACAACTGTAGATTATCAGAATACAAGTATTCCTCTAACCGGGCTTATTGAGGTACATCTCACATAATGAAAACACACTCAAATCTCCTCTCCACTGTTGAGAAAAATAATTGTCTCCCTGATTAGATTGCTCTGTGAATACTTGTTAATTAGAAGTCTTCCAAAACACAAAAAATGACCAATACATTAAACCAAGAACTACTTGTGTCTTAACAAATCATCCAGCTTGAGGCAACAAACACAGAGCATCATCTTTATAAAGTTATTAAGATGAACAGAAAAGCTCTCACAGGCCATTATCATCCAAAAGGCTGCTACCAACTTCTCAGCATAAAATGGATTCAATCATTACGCAAATAAATCCATGGGTCAATTTATGGTTGTTTGCAGCTGGTGAGAGACCACTTGTCTCTTGAACTAAAGTGGGAGGCATTGGCACTGATTTTGAGCAAGCTGACAACTGTGATCCTCAGTCCTCTGGGGGTGGCAGTGGAAAAAAGCCAGAATGTCAAGCTCCTGTAGATTAAATATAGCAGACAAACTGTAATGGAAGAGCAAGGAAGTAATGCCAAGATCTCCAGCATGTGGAAGTCCTGTTTCAGAAGAGCCATACTGTGCTGTCTTCCCTTGCCTTTAGCTAACCCCTGAAGCAAAGCAGACGTGCTGAACTTTGAGGTGCCATCACATGAATTAATGCTTCTAATGCCACAGCCTTTGCCAAATGCATGAAAAATGTCACTCATGTTCATTGCAGGATTACTCAATACCCTCCTGTACTGACTGGGTGAACACTAAGTATTTTTCACAGAGCAAAGTTTTGGTCTCAGGTTAGTGCTTTGCACAGTTTGACTTTTCGAAGCACATGAAATAATTGCACCCTGAACCATACTAGAATTGATCGAAGCCTAGTATCTGACAAAAGGAAATCAGTTATTTATTCTGAATTCACTGCACCAGTGTTTAGATATCCCTTAAACACTCCAGGCAAATTCCCCAATCCTAGTCAGGCAAAATTACTTTAGGGTCACTGCCAGACACCTCAAATATGATTTTAATTTGTGACACACACACTCAGTAGAAATAAAGAAAGTGGTCCTTACTAAGCAATCATCTGTGTGATGTAAAGGAGTATTAGGGACAGAGAGATCAGTGGCTAAAATATTCTTCCATTATGTTTCATTTATGTAAAGATCTTGGCAGTTCTAAGAATGAACTTCAGATTTCTGGGTGACGAAATGAAGAGCTGAACCAAAGCCTATAAGAAAACAGCACCACTATATGCCATAGCCAGTTAGTCCCGCACAGGACACTGTTCTTCAGTATAGTGTATTTGTTTAGGAAAAGAAGCATCTATCCCAATAAACTCAGAGATCACTTATTTTCCAGTCACTTCCTAATCTTGAAACATCCTCTACAGTATCAAAGCATTAAGTAATTAATTCTGATTTCCATGCATAACTGACAATTCATATTTTTTTCCCCTTAAATGGCTTCTCTTTAAGTTCAGTACCCTGATCTTCAAGCAAATTATGTCGGGGTGAAAGCTGTGCAAGAACTCCAAAAGGAGTTATTTGGAAAGAAGTGATTTTTATGTTGCTTCCTGCTGTGATTTAATGCTGGTCTTTGCTGTGAACACTTCCTGTTTTAATAAAGTGTTGTTTTTCACCTCCCTCTGAAGGTTTTGTGCAGGGCTGGAGCATCACAATTATTCTAAAAGGCATCTTGAGTCATGTTTATAACAAACTCCGCTATATGTGTCTCTTCATTTTAAATAGCTTACAAATGCTAAAAATCTGACATAACAGAACAGCAAAAGAAATTACTCTAAATTATTACTGCAATTGTGCACAAAAAGCTGGTTGCCCACAGCTACGCTTAACTCTCATTTTATGTCCAGCTTGCTGCAAGGTAATGACAGATAATGTAAATGAATCTAGCTCCAGGACGGCAAATGCGCGCCTGAACCTACAAAAATTTCATACGCGCTGTCCCAGTTTACTCTCTTGGGTTCAGCAAAATGCAATTATATTTTACCCTGCAAGGGCTAAAATAAGGAAATGGATCAGGGATCATGTTTCGGCAGTAAGAGCGTAGCTGCTGGTATCCCCAGGTTCCTGGAAGAAATCATCTGTGTGAACATTACACAAAGTTGTCATTCTGCTCAATGCTTTGGGTCATCACAGAGGGCAACAGCTGCCCAGCTTACCCTGCTTGGGCCAGCTCTTCAGCAGGAAAAATAGGCAGCTTACAGCCCTGCTTTTTCTTTAAATAGTGAGTAAGTATACTGCAGATCACTCTATTAGCCAGAGGGCTGTTTTCTGTTAGAATTGCCTAAGGCCAAAGCCAAAGCGCAGTGTTAACAAGCCGCAATTTCACCAACACCAGCAGCAATTCCAGCAGAGGGTCCTTAAGACCAAAAGTTGAGAAAAGGGAAATAAAATAAAAACCTCGCACTGCCTTTACTAAGAGCAAAGTTTCCTATTCTCCACCAGGGAGCAAGGTAATCCCGAGGCATGCCAAGATTTAGCGGGTGGCTTTCTATAAAGACAGAGGGAATATTATCCTTGTGCATATAAAATAATATTTGTACATCAGCATGAGACATCTTTCATATCTTGCAGATGTTTTCCTACATTCTGTGGAAGAGCTGGTGCCCTTTCTGTTAGCCTGAAGCCTAAAATGGCCCATAGGTTCTAAGAGATGTCATTTTAAAGATATTTTTCCTGTTCAAAATATCCAAAGTGCCCTGTATATGTCTGGTGGCTGCAACGAAAGCCACCCCTGGTCATATTTTACAGCACAAGACCAAGTTGTGTTTTACACTCTGTGATCCAAAGCATGGTGATACAGCCTTACAGGGCTGGGTAAGGCAGAAAGAGCTAAAGCTGGGACAGGCTAATCCTGCTATCATTTGGGAATGACCTGGCCCTCTAACCAGAGCTCGTCCTTGTGAAAAGCAAAGCTTCAATGCACTACAGCAATTGCTGGGTTTCACCATTCCCTTTGCTTTGCCCTTTCCAGCGTGAACAAACACTGCTGTGTTTCAGGTAATTGCAAGCTTTTTCTGGTCCCCCACTGTGGAGGCCATAGCCCGATGCACTTGAAATGAGCTGCACGCCCACACCAGCAGATCCTCTTCCCTTTCTCTTGATTTATTAGCTGAAGTAGAGCTCAGTGAAAGAAAAGGATGGGCCAGTCACTCCGGCTGTAAATATGAGTGGTAATTCCAACACATGTATTATTGATGGCACAAAGATCTACAAGGCATCAGACACTCTATGTCTGTAGTTTTATTGGTTGAAGAGTTTTAGTTTTGGATACGGTGTCCTTTATCACTAGTCTGCCCAGTCTAGACTGTGCTTGTTTATCACTATTCCAGTTCCTTATTGTTCCCTTTGAACTTATAACGTGGTCCATCATACAGCCTAAACAAAGCAGGTGCACTTACATCTTTCCACATACCCTTGCAAAAGGGAGGGGGAAAAGCATCTTAGAGTGGCTAGGAGAAAAAGCAGCTCTTCAAAGGGATTTGCAATGCTAAACATGCATCTCAAAGATCTCTTCCGCTTTTCAGTCCTGATCAATTGCAGGTCAACAAGCACTCATCTGCCTGGTCCTAGTTGGTAAATAGCCCTAGAAGCCATTGCATTTTAGGTTGCCACTGTGTTGCCTTAAAAAGCTTTAAGCACAAGTCACTCCACCTCCCTCCTCTGTTGAGAAAATACTTCACGTTGTTTCCTGTTAAAACTCTACTTTTATTTAAGCCTTCCCTCTTTTGGCAGCATCTCTCTGGTATCATAAGTGTCTCTCTATTGACATCTCTATTTGGCATCCAAGAACGGTCTCTGTTTTCGGGTAGTATCATTTTTTCATGCTTTGCTGCCTCAGGCGAAATCAAAGTATGGATTTTACTGTTTTCTGAGCTATGTTTTTCAAGCCTGCTCAAACCCTCATAATCCAGGAAAGGAAGAAAGTAAAACAACAGCTGCTGTGGAGGGTAGATCTGGCGCTTGCCTTTGAGGGTACGCGTAAAGCCCTCCTCACTTAGCTCTTATGAAAAAAAAAAATATTTCACATTATTTCCATGAAACATTCATTTGTTTTTTCCTCACCAATTACTATGAATAATATAATGATGCCTTTCCTCAAGCACAAACCTGAAATCACAATAAAATAAATTGATTGAAAACAATGACACTGCCAACAATAAAGAGTCTTTAGCCCCATAAATTAGGAATTGCAAGGCAATAAACGTCTCAAGCCCTTCTTTCTGCTGTAGATATCAGTGTGAACTTCATATGATGATTTCTTTCAGAAGTCAGAAATCTTTCCCCCTCTTTTTTCAGCTAAAGAATAGGGAACACTGATTGCATCAGACATACTTTCAAGGGTAAAAACTTAAAATAATATGTAAGCAAATTCATTGAAGAAAGCTCATCAGTACATGGTGTAAGGTTTGACAAAAACCTAGCTGTCCTCTAGACCAGCATAATTTTGATCCCCACTGCAGATAATGAGCAGACATCAGAGGGGTTTCATTTTAGCTCCCGTGCCCATTTGCTGAAAAGGTTGTACACATGGCAATTAGAAAAGCCACTGCAAGCAAATTCTCATGAAGCAGAAAAGTGTTACCATGACTCCAAACTTCATTAACAAGGCCAATATATGCAGGTTTCTCAGAAACATCATTTGTCCCCAATATTTTCGCACCTATCTTGATTCATTCCAAGTACATGTTCTATTAGCAGCTGAACCTTTATTTCTGTTTCCTGAACTTCCAGTGTTATCATCTAAAAATGCAGATGACTTCAGCTTTGATTTTTCTCCTGTGATGATGCATCCCGTTATTGCTGCTGGGTTTTTTTTTTAAATATAACTTCACTTTACTGTAATATAACTGTTTAATTAGAAATGTCATTTCATTAAACATGCTCCCAGGTTAATTAGGTTTGCTCAGTGTTTCTTAGCTTCACTATTGGACTCTCCATTTACCCTTAATGATGACTCCACTGGATTGTTCTGTAGTGATGGCTCTCCTCAAAGTTCCTATTCTGAATGTACATTTTGTATATACTTGTCTAGGTCTATTTAGGCCAAAATTCAGAATACTCTTGAAAAGTTAAAGGAATGAACTGGAAAAAAAAAGGGGGGGTGGGGGGGAATAAAGATCCTACATTTAGTTTGTAACAATCACTCGCCCAAGTGCGAGATGAGGTGCAATTAGGTAGCTGATAGTTCTGCAGAAAAGGCTTGATGGTAATAACGGGGAGTCAGCAATATCCTCCAGTTTGTCAGAAAGATAACATGATATAGGGACATGCTGCGTAAGTGTTAGATGTTCTGAGCCGTGAGGGGAACCACTAACAATTTCTGTATGTGAAAAGGATTTCAGTATAGAAAAGGAATAATGTGATCTCCGTGCTCTCTCTAGGCAAGATACCCTTAACACAGGCACGACATTCAAGCATTCCCACGAAGTGCAAGAAACTTAATGCCTGGCTTGACATGCATCTCACATGATGGATATCTGCATGTTGATGAATTAACATCTGGATGGATGTTAATTAAGACATACTCTACACTGCTCACATTGTGTCTTTAGTTCATTTCCTAAATAGTAGAGGGAATCAGCAGAATATTCTACTGGCTTTTGATGTGGAAAGAGGGACTTGAAATGCAGTGAGGAGTTTCACTGCATCCTTTCAATCAAGAAATATTGAGTGTAATTCAGGAACAGATTCTCTGGGAAAAAAAAAGCAATGAAAAACAAGTATCTGAATGATAATAAAAAGAGAAATAAAGTCAAGCTTCTAGATAGGTTAAATGCCAGTAGGAAGGAGCTAATTAGTAACCAAACCTCCAAAAAGAAAAATGAGAAAGAGTAGTTTAAATTGCTCAGTATATGCAGAAAAAAACCCAACAAACCCAAACACCATACCCAAAAACAACCCACAAAAAAAAACCCACACCAAAAACCTAACAACAAAAAAACCCAACCAAATAAAAAAAAAAACAACGCACCTTTCCCTTGACAATGAACACAGCCGATAAGAATGATGAACTGCAGGGGGGAAAACGTACAAGAATTCCTCCAGGAAATAACTTAATCTTCAAAATACTTTCAAATGGGTGTAGCAATGATAGAAAAGCAAGTAGGAAGGGTACTGAAAAGCTGTAAGTAATTTGACATTAACTAACTGCATCTAAAGAGGATGTTCATATCTAGAGCAGACACTGATCTGGTGGCCTGATCTGGGTTTTGGCATCTGTCTCCCTCCCAAGCCTTCATCTTAGGTCAGCTTTTCCCCTCAGCCCTCTCAAAGTAACTATTCCTCTTCCCTGGAGAATATTCCAGTCTGCCAGTATTTCCCTGGTCATTAAATAGCCAGAAACTGTTCTGTTGTTGCAGGATGACTGCTGTGAAGAGAGCCTCACAGCAATGGACAAAGCTACTGTTGAAACAGCTGTCTGTTCCCTTCTCCTCCTTTGACTCCTGCAAGACATTTTTGTGTATTTGATTTATATGCTTTTATATTTATGAAAGAGAAACAGATTTGCTTCTCTCAGTGTTTCCAGCTCCCTCTTGCCCAACAATAACATCTGTACATGTGCACTTACTGGTTTCTGGAACTTCCCAGTTCACGCTCCTTTCCTCTGTTTCCACCTGCCTCCCTCACAGGGTGAGATTTTTCTACTTCTTTCCATCTTGCCTTCTGCCAGTCTTCAACTCCTTTTGAATCAACTTTTCTCTTTGTAGTGGTAGGTGCAATGAAGGATCCCTGGGCAGTTTGACCACACTCTGTACTTTATCCTGTTTGCTAGGGAAGGTGTTAAAAAAGATAAGAGCTATTACCATTTCCCACAGCATTCCTCTAGGGATGATTTAGCTCAGCTTAGGTCTGATATTTGTCATCATTTGCCGAGTCTTTTAGCCATTCACTAATACATCTGAGAAAGCTCATGTGAGCCAGTGTGAATATTTCATGAGCTGTGCATAAAAAAAAAAAAAAATCACTCAAATTCAGTTATAAGTAGCTCAGGTCCAGACACTCCTTATGACATTTCTTATAAAAGGACCTTGCTTTCATCTGGTTTACATGTTTGTCAGACAGTTAAACTTTGAGATTACTGCTTGTTACTTCATCTTTCCTTCCGAGTTTAGTTCATTTCTTCTTTTTGATTGTAAGTTTACTTTTTACACCTGCAAGATTTGTTGACACTGAACACTAAAGTGGTTCATTAAGTCCAAATAATCGAGATGCAATTCACTTAAAAGGACATATATCCCATAATGCCATTTCATATTTAATTGCTTCCACTGGCATTAATCACCTTTCTACAAACCAATGAGATCTTACAGTGCCAAGGCTAGAATGATAGAATTTTAAAACCGAATTCTGCTTTTAAGATCTGAAGCACTGGTAACAGTATTATGCTAAAAAAATACAACTTTCCTCTGATATCTTAATATAAATCTCTGAAGGGATGCAAGCAAAAAAATTTAATTCACTGTCCAAATCGAGGGAACAATGTCAAGGAGATATTAGGGAATACTTGATATGGATAAGAATTTAGAAATGAATGTGTCATTTCATATCTTCTCATTGAGGTGCAGAAAACTAAGACTTTTGTTTCAAATCTCAGTGAGTTGATTATTAAGAATTCCATTCCTCATCATGTACTAGAGGAGAAACAACCACCAGAGACACTAGAAGAATAACTTTTTTCAGCCTCCACCTTGCGTAACAAATTGCCCTGGATTGCAGCCGAGTGCTCTGCACCTCCAATTTGATTAACATATACCCAAGAGCCATTCATAACTGCATTACAATTCGTTATAGCTTTAATGTTATACACAGAGGAAAAACTAAATTGAATGGCTACCCTCTCAGAAGTCTCAGTAATAACATGTATTTTTTCATTGGTAGATCCTGAAGTGCTCAAAGACTTCATGAGCTTTCAACTCAGCTATCTCAACACGAAGTTGAGGCTTTCCAACAAGAGAAGACCTATAAGCTTTCCAGGCTTTAAACAACTTAGAATTTCTATTATTAAATTTTTAGCTCAAAGCTCCACACTGCAAATTTCACCCCAAATTCTTTTAAAATTCAATAAGACTTTAAGGAAATTCAACTAGTGTATTATAGTTGGAAATAATTAGCAACTTTAATAACAAGGATCTTACCAGTCAAAACGTAGTGAGTATATTCTGTAATAAATTATCACAGTTTTTCCTTTCAGTATTTTCCCTTTTCCATTAAGATATTCACCATACTTGAGTCATACATGAATGACCAAAAGCTGACAAATCAGTCACTGACTCGTCCTTCTCTTCTGCCACAGTGTTGCTATCATCTTTGACACCAATCTTACCCCCAAAAAATGTCTCTCAAAAAAAGTCTATCGAAAACTGACAATAGTTCTTTCATTCTCTGTAGTATTTCCTCCAGACTTTTATTCTACTGTATCTCTTCCTGCTGACCTTACAACCTTATCTGTCTCTCTCCACTATAGGAGCCAGAATATGAGTACTGAAGCCAAAAGCTTATTGTGAGTAGCAGATAACAGAGAAGTAGCCTTCTTGAATGACACATGGCAGAGTAGCATGGGCAGCCCTCACAATAAATCCCATTTCTGTGCAGGTATCTATATGTCTTAGCTCAACATCCTTACCTCCAGCTCTTGCAGTAACACTGAGTTTTTGGGATCAGCACACAAGTTCTGCCAGTTGGGCAGTGTATAGCAAACTGCTGCCAACACTTATATTTCTAAATACAACACTAAACCAAAATATATTTCCAAGGCACTGAACTTGAACACTGCCCGCCTAATAATTATGATAAAGCCAGCTGGAGCTGTCAGGCACTCAATACTTTGGAAATCTGGGTTGCTCATTACTGGGCCAGGAGTCTAACAGCAGATGTCCATCCACTGCTGAACATCCAGGCTGCTGCTCTCTTACAGATTTTCACACCACCAATCTCTGCCTGTGCTCTGATGAACTGCCACTCTCACAGCATGCAGTTACTAAGTCCATTCCTGATGTCCAGAATTATGTATGCAATGAATTCAGAGAGTCTTTGAGATTTATTTTCCCTCCTCCACTTTTGTTTCATTATTATTTGATGGGGACAACAGTTGTGGAAAACATTTGCTTTCACTCCTCCCAATCTCCCTTTGCAAAGTCTCTATCTAATGCCTGCCTCATGTTTATCATGGTAAGATTAACAGTACAAGCCTTCTGTTTTGGATAAACAGCCAGGGGTAGGTTCACTCATTTGTGGTTAGGTATTTCTCAAGGACAGTTCTCAAAGAACTAAAGGCCAGTGCTGCTGCAAAAAGAACTGCAAACAGTAATGGTTTCCAAGGCTTAGTATTTTAAATTACCTTGTGTATAACCTATTTCTTATATTGTCAAGACATCAGTAGAAATCCTTGCAGCAATTTGCTCTTTAGAGAGAGCATGGTAGAGAGTGAATTATTAATACTCCAAAGTCACCAGTTGCATGGACATGCACACACACAGTAAGAAGCAATATTTGAGAAAATGTGTAGCTATTAATCCCACACTGAAGCAAACCTCAAGTGCCGCTGCTCAAAGACATGTCTACGTAAGACAGTCTTGAGGTCCAACAGGTTGGGCTTCTACTCATCACACCTCCTGGAGGAGACCTGCAGCTCTGAAATTACACGTTTCCATTGTTGGATATGGGGCTGCTTCAAGTCTTGCATTTGCCAGTGAAGTTCATTAATACAACACTGGCAACCAATAATATTCCTCCATGATGCATTTCTGTTTGTGCTGGACCAGCATAGTCTTATTCATGTTCCTATTACAGTTTCTGTGGCCTCTGCAGACAGGTCTGTCCTTGTTTGCATTCATGTCTTCATGAAGCATTTGTAAGCAGAGAGTCACGTTTAGTTCTGCTTTTAGTTGAACCAAATTTTCACACCGTTCATTGATGTTGCTACAGCACCATCCTGAACCATTTGGACATCTCTCAAATGCTGCCCACTACATAAAGTATGGCTAAGCAAGGGGGGTGAAGGGCAGATAATCCCTTTGACTATTCCTTACATATGTGAGGTTTTTTTGAGGAGCTGGGGGTCTTTGGAGATGTTTCAGTTTTTTGTTTTTAAATTCTCCACCATGGTCCACACTAGAGTGCCTCAGGGGGAAGGCCACTTTCTTACTCCACCTTTCCTTGCTCAGATGCTGCCACCTACCAGGGGCTACCTTTATTTTGTGGGTTGTCTGCTGCTCCTGCCAGGACAGATTGTTCTCCACTGCCACAGAGGAAAAGAACATCTCTACTGGTAAGCTTTCATTTTCTCTAAAAAGAAATTGGGGGGGGTGTTGTGTTTTTACACATTAGCCTCTGCACCTGTTTATTAACAGGAGCAGCCAACTTCATTTAAGTCTTCATATTGACATGAAAAGGCAGCTCAGAAAACACTGAAGCTGTCTTGAACTTCAGTGTTAAGAAGTAAACTAGAAAGTCATTGATGCACCAATAGCTTCATCTTTAAATCAACTCTGGGAGGGGAGGAGAGAAGGGAGAGCAGTACAGTACATAGTAATTAGATTTCCCCCCTCATCAGAACTGTATTACCAATAGATCAGTGAAGAAGACTGGCTTCTTTCTAGCTTCCTTAAATTCAGCCATCTCCTGAGAATCTTGTAACAACAGAGCTGGAGTGTCATTAACCTGTGGTTAATTAATTATAGATTAATTCCAACTGTAGGTTTCCAACCCCACTCCGCATAGGCTCAGCCCACTGTGGTCAACCATAGTCCTCTCACACTCAGAAATCAGACCCCTGCCAAACACACAGGAGAAGAGGAACATAGTTACAGGTCTGAACAAGGTAGATTAGTCCATAATTACGGACACCAATCAAGAAAAAGCACAGGAGGCTTTGTGTTAAGGAATAATTGCCACACAAGAGTCCAATGAACAAACAGCTTTTACTCAGCATGTTGCACCTGCTCCTTGTTCTGCCTTTGTTCCTCATGCCCTGTCTTTTCAGGGTTGTTAAGATGCTGTGATTTAGTTTTGTAAATACCACGTATCAATTCTCTTCTCCAAGCACTGCAGATCATCACTTTCAGATCCTCAGACTCTGAACCTTTTAGCTCTGGCAGACCACAGATGTATTGTGTTTACTTATTTTGGAAGAAGAGAGTATGTTTGGTTCAGATATAATTATATCCTTCACATTTACCCATAAAAGTGAATTGTGACTGACCTAAGGCTTCACCTTAACTGTGAGTTGGGACCAGGATCTTTGTGTTGCAGATGGCTAAACCATCCCCCAACACACACACAAAACAACCTCTGGAAATCACACAGACTGTCTAATTTCCCTTTATTAAAGTTAGTGCAGATTCTTTCAATGCTATTAGACTAATCAGGACCTAATGGATTCCTTCAATGCTATTAGACTGATCAGGACCTATCAGTGAATCAGTACTAAAACCTTGTGTTATTGAAGCTGAGCTGTTTGTTGTACAAGATGCTGGATCACAAGGCAGTTACCTGGATAACAACACACTATGTGCATCACTAGGGGATTCCAGATATGTTACCAAAAGATAACAACACACAGTACACAACCAGCTAATTTATGCAATTCTCTTTGATGCACCTTATTAGACACTTACAAGGCAATCAAGTGAGTTATCAGGAAAAATAAGTTCCTCTCTCCCCACCCCGCTAAACTCAAGCCCAGGGCTTTGCAAAGCTTTACTGCTAGGCCGGGTGAGTTACTACCAGGCAGAAAGATCAGCTTTGTGCTGAAAGGCAGAAACCTTGAACAAAAGAAAAAGGAGTTCTGTCCCCAGAATAAAATGAAAAGTGACATACCATCGAGTTGGCTGCAGTCCGACCAGAAGACCAGGCTGGAGCAGGGCCTGTACAGCTCAGCCGAGCTCAGAGAAGATTCTAGGTTCCTGAGGCTGCAGGTGTGCCTGAGCCCCAGGTGAGGCTGCTGAAGGTAATGAAGCTCAATTGAGGCCCTGGTTGGGTCCTACAGCTCCTGCTCCAGGATGTCCGTGGGGTAGTTGATAGAGGCATGGACTCACTGAAGGGCTGGGAGCTGTGCCTGGTGGTGAAAGGCTACTGAGGGATTTTTTTGGCAGTTTGTCTTAAAGCTGAACCTAGGAGGCAGGTCCGTGACTTTTAATTGTATTTGGCCAGGCTAACTCAGGAAAATATCTTGCCAGAGCTCCAGGTGGCATCAGTGACTGCTTGAACCCAGGCAATCTCTGGATTTATACACGGCCTCAGCTTAAAAGGGCAGCTATTTGCTGATACCCAGAGTTATCTAGATATTGGCATGCAAGACTTTTATTTTGTAAGAAATTAGGATTCCTATTTAGTTTACAGAAGACTGCAGTTCTTACAGGATATTTTCCATGAAGCTTCCCAGCTGTGAAATGTCAAGCCTTAGGTGGTACCTCAGCCTGACTTACTCCCATATCTCAGCGACCACAGTACTTTGCTTCTGCATGGGAGAAGTTAACATTTGCAGCGATGACACTCCACGGAAGGGTGGCTGTATTGTGCCAGTACACTGCTTTCTGCAGCGGGTGTTTTATATAAATCTGTTTTGAAATATCCCTTGCTATGAGGGGGAGAAGTAGAAAACTCGTCTGGGTTTAACACCATGTTTTACATAAATAGGTGAAAGAGAAGCAATTGACAAATAGCCAATATCCTTGAGCTGAACAAGGAGAATGACAGCAGCACAAAAGTAGGACTTTGTGTCTGGCAGATTGTTTGATTAAAGCCGCCTTTTCTTTTTGTCTGCTTGACTCAAATGTCTTGCTCTGAACGCTGTCATATCTGACTTCCCTCTGTATACCCTGTTCTGACGGCCTGAAAATCACACACGGTATTTGTGACTTTTCCTGGAGCACTGTCTGCTTAAGCACTTGAGAAGTGACACATGCTGTGCACACGGTGATAGACAGCCAGCCTTAGACAGGCACTGACCCTGGCCTGCAGGCAGAGTAACTCAAGCTGCCTTTTTGCATGGCAATTCCTCATAACTACTTTAAGAGAACAAATGTAAAAGGAACAGACATCCATCAGGGCTGTTTTCTGCCTGGGTTAGCAGTTCCTGTTCTACCACTAAACTGACCGGAGTTAGCAGGGGGGAAGCAATGTCCAGCAGAAAGATATTGTGCCAACTTCCATTCAATCTTGCTGATAAAAATGCTAAAATACTTTAAATGGATAGGAAGAAATCAGAGATTATGGGCTGGGCTTTCATCTTGCATGGCCATGCACTCTGAACATGCCACTCCTCTTTTACTTCAATTTGCCTTGACTGTTAACCCTTGTGCCTTCAAGGTTTCTTCTTCTCTACACTCTGAGTGAACGCAATGGTAAACATTGTCAATCAACTACACATTTGTGAAAACTAGAATTTTTGAGGAAAATTAGTTCAGATTTTTAAAAGGAGTGCTATGAGATAACTGAATGTTATCAAAATAAAACAAGGTTCCAATGACAACCTAGGCTTTCTGAAGTTTCTTACATAGCTTAGTCTGTTCATCTTCTGCAATGAGTAGACACACATTCCCTGAATACCACAGTCAAGCCCTAAAAAGCTGTATTGAACATATCAGTGTGCAACAAACTGCAGTGGAAACCTTCAGCATGGACCCCAGCTGGAGCAGGGGAAGGCAGTGAAAAATTTGGCATTGGTTTTAATAGAACTGCACTGTTGACTAATATTTTCACCTTGGAGCCTCTGAGATGCTTTTTGTAGGGAGTGGAGCAACTTTAAAAATTGTGGGAATAAGCTGAGCTCCCATAGGTACCTACTTGGCAGTTAGCTTCAGAGTTCACCTGCCTTCAGGCAGCGAGAGCAGTGTGAGTTGCTGAAAATTTAAGCCGCTGCAGCCCAGCTGGTGCCCACTGAGGTACTGCTGCAATCCAGAGCAATGGTCTCATTGCACACTGCCTGAAAGGATGAACATTCCGAGTAGGCTCTAGTTCAATGAAAATAAAAATTTCAATTTCAGGCCTAAAGTTCTGGTGAGACTGAGACATGAGGGACATCACTATGCTGCCTGGAATGGGGCTTGCAGTATTGCAGACAGGGAGCAGTTATCTATTGCTGTGGGAAAAAACAGAGGAAAAAACAGCAAAGAGATTCCAAGGGCTGCAGTGAGGCTAGTCAGGAGGGAAAATCCACTATTAGATGAGTAACTGGCTTGCTCAAAGAGAAATTTATTCTTACACTCTTCTTTATTTCCAGTGTGAAATTGATAGCTCGCTGCTTGCATTCAGGGCAGCTCCTGGTAGAATTGCTAAGAAATTGGTTAAGAACTAAGAACAGAATGAGCAGTTTCTGTGTACATCTCCTCCATCACACATGGGATGGAAGTATTCCCCACAAACATTTATTTGCAGTAGAAATAGGAAAGAAAGAGAGATGGGGCTTCCAATTAATTTTTTCAATTTCCTTCCCCAGGTCCCCATTGCTTGTCTCCTTCCCCAATCCTCATGTCCTTGCTGGCATGAGAAAGTCAGCAGATGCTACTCAAGCTGTGGAGATCCCTTCTCTGCATCACATGCATAAACCTCTCACATACCTAAATCTTCTAATCTTATGCACTGCACAGAGCTACCCTAAGCTCAACCTGTTGCACAGAAGCTGGAAAACTAGTCATTTTTAGGAGCTGCAAAGAGGAGTCAGGACAGATTTGAAGAAAAATAAACCCCCACCATTATCAAATATGCTCATATCGCTCCTACCTACAAAAATTTCCAGGATGTAAATCTACAGAGGCAGTCCCAAGACCTGAAGACCTCACCACTGCCGTGGCAGACGTGAAAAGTATACACAGCTGTTTCCCGGCAGACTCTGACAAAATGAAGAATCCAATATCCCTCTGTTTCTTCTACAGCAAGGCACAAATTTAAACGTCTCAGTAATCTAATGAAAGACTTTGGCAAAAAAAGAAAGAAGGAAATGTGCAATTGCAAACAAGTAGAAGTATTTAAAAGAATAAAAAAGTAGAAATATTTAAAATAATTTTAGGAATAATATTTTTCATTAATTCCATCTTTCATAAATCATTTAGAACTAGGAATCCAAAGAAGTTTTAATGAGACTTCAGGGTAAAAGTTCAGAAGCGTATTTGTGTTAGATTCCAAAATGATTTATGCATCTGAGAATATCTGAGGTTTATGATGCTACAGAACTATAAGGGAATTTATGCACCTATGAGTATAAACAAACATCAATTTTTTTTAAAACATTCCTAACCATTGACATCTCACCTACATCTTTGAAATAACAATGTTTGCTGGAGCAACCCTGCTAATTTTCCTTGCTTTAAAAAGCAAAACTGAAATCACAGCATATTTTGGTCCAGCTTTTGGGGGTTCTTCATCCTGCTTCACCAGCCAAGGCATTTTATAAAGGATCCAGATTGTCAAGACTGAGAGCAGCATGATTGCCGCTATGAAAGAAATCAGGAAAGTACATTTGCACTAAATCCTATTGTAAATTCTGCTACATTACTAAACAGCTCACACAACGGCTGAGCAGTTCTTAATGTCAAACCCTACTGCCAGCACCAAACATTTTTCAGACTCCAATAAAGATAATAAATGAAATGGAAGTCCTTGACTATACTACCCAGCCTCTGCAGAGACAATTTGAGGCCTGAATAAAACATATATATTGAAGGTAAAAGCCAGACTCCTACTGATTGCAAAAGGGCTCAAAAACTATCTTAGTAAAATTTCCATATCTAAAATTAGTGGTGGCAGTGAGAAGAGAAATGTGTTGATTTAGGAATGGCAAAGTAACGAAGTGTAAGAACATGTCTCGGGGTAAATCCTACACAGGTCAATGACAGCACATTACCTTGTGTGCTTAGATCCTCAGTTATCGACACTATTCACCGTCAAATGATCCTTGTCCTCTCAGGGTAGTAGCACAGATATTTTTTTTTTTTCTTCATACTAAGCTTTTTAGTGTCTGGTGCCAGACATAATTTTTGCAAGTTTTGTACTTTTTGGTGTTTAGGGGCAGCCTAAACAGTGCCTGAGCAGACAAATCATCGTTGAGAATGAGAGAGGAGCAGGCACAACCAAGACCCTGGTGGGTGATAAACACCCTCCCAAAGCTACTAGGTGTCCCAGAGCTGTGCCTGAAATCATTCTACTTCATTATGGTGAGTTTAATAAAAGAAGCCTTGAAGACAAATGGACTGGAAGCCAGGAGATTATATTGGCATCAGAGGTTCCCGGTGCCCTCAGAGACCTCTGTAGCTGTTTCTTTGACACTCACTTCACACAAACACCTCCCTGGACATCAAGAAAGTGGCAAAGAAAGATGATTTTTTTACCTGCTGTGGGAAGCGTGCTAGAGAGAGACCCCAGGTACTGGGAGGAGCATTTCCAACATGCTTTGCAAGTCCGTTGCCTTTCTGCTGTATTTATTCCTTCCTGTGTACCTCCTCATACAAGCAGGTATTTTCTCTTGGTGACAGCCACTAAGTGACTGCCCATATGAGGGAAAACACTCCTTCATTTGGGAGATGTAGAATCTGTCTGAGAATGGAAGAACAGTAAAATGTTGGAAAAATTTGGAAGACACAGAGATTAAATGCCGGGGCAATTATCTTCTGAAAAATAAATTCAGGTATCATTTTCATATACCGTCAAATTACGACAGACAAATAGACCAACTAAAGAGAAGGACCTTCAATTTAAAATAAAAAAAAAGGTTGGCCTCCAGGGAGGACCAGCCAGCTGGTATATTTTATTTCTAGCACATTTGCCACTGATGTTTTTCTTTGAAGCTTTCCTTTCTCTATTGTCAATAAAATCACTGTCACCATTCAGCATACATAACATACCTCACATCACATAGACCCATCCTGCACAGACCACAGTGACTGTCACGCTTGAATTGGCTGCCTTTGCAAAAGGCGTCTCACAGGAAATTTTTATACGATGGGGAAGTAACACTTCAAACAGTCTGGATACAGCTTAGTCATCCATAATGAGGTAAACGGGTAGTTTTTCAAAATGCTTACATGAATCAGCTTTTCATATTTTAATAAGCAGGTGCAAATGGAAAAGAAACTTCCCATTTTATTGGGATACATTAAAATGTGTGTTGTAGAGGATGCATGAAGTAGTCATAAAGCTTGCAATGACAGTTTTGGAAAATTAATTTTCAAGGTAGCTGAAAAGGAGTTCCACACGCCTGGCTTTGGGTGCCTGAAGTCTGTCATATGCCTTCCTCCCCCCCCTCATTATCCCCTTCCTCTATCGACAGTCCCTTTCTGTCATCTGTAAACTTCTTGTGGGGAGGACTGTCATCTTAGTCAGTGCCACAAGTTCTATTCTGTAGACACAAATATTAAGAATTTTGCTAATCCAAGTGCTAAATAATAATAATAAAGACTAATGTTTGTTTCATAGAAAGTATGCCTGGGGATCTGAAAGGTGGAAGAGAATGTAATGCTCTTGCATTCTCTTTTTTCGTGAACTGGCCCAATATTACTGAACACTGAATCACTTTTCAACCACTTCAAAATGAACAGGATCAAAATCTGTGGTCTCTTGTCTCTAGAAGGCGGTAGCTGTTGTCAGCAGTATTTTCACATCAACTCTTGACTAAATATGATAACTTATGCTGGAAGGGCTACTGTAAAGATGCACAACATGACCAGACTGCATTTTTGTCTGTTTTAAAAAGTGGAAGAATCAGATGTCAGTTGATATGCCACCTAATGAGAAACACATAGGAGCCATTTTCTGTTATCTTTCTTTTATAGGGGGTACAGGAGTACAGAGAGGCAATTAGGAGAAGCCATCAGGATAGGCTCCGTTAGTGCCTTTTAAAACAAAACGCTTACTGATTTCAACAAAGACTCATCGTGTTTAGAAGTATTTCAGTGGTAAATCAACAGGTCTGATGTGATGACTAGATTTCCAAAGCTGACAGAGGCCTAGAGATACATGAAAGAAACTTGTGCAATTCACAGTAATATCCCTGACCTTTTAAAGTTGATCCCTAATGCTCTTGGGGAGGATAAAGAAAGATAACCCTCATAATAAAGTGCAAAAATCACTCTTTTCATCCTACAGTACCTCCCATAAACTAATTAGGAACCTTCTGAACACCTTACTGCGTAAATAGGACTCTAAATACTTGCTACTTTTGAGCCCAGAAGATTAACTTGTTTTGGTTCAATGTGTCAGTTTAATGTGTCAAAGCAACCTGTTCAAAGAAAAGGCCAAGAAAATGCATCATTATTAAAAATAAATGTTGACTTTCTCTTTTGCAACTTCTAATTTAGCTGTTAGCAATTTTCCATCTCACAGATGTCATTTTCATAGCTTTAGTTTTAACGGCAAAGCAAGGGACCATTCAGTAAATGTATTAGCAAGAGAAGAGTCATTTTGACTCCCATCTCCTTGGTAGCAGAATTCTCGGAAATTAGTAGAGCGTCAGTGGCTAATAATTGCTGAGAAACACGTGGGTCCACGTGAGGTACAGTCCACTCCTGATAAGGCTTATCAGCTTTCCTCAGGTACAATAGCCTGCTGAAACTGGCTTGGAGAGTAGCATATAACATCAAGCATCTCTTTTTTTGTAATTTTCTCTCCCTTAAGAAACTTCTTACACCTACATAGGCTTTACTATGCACAGAAGAGAAGGCAAGAACAGGATAAGTATTAAGCTCCCTGGAGTGTCTGCTCCTAAAGCTAAGTGCGAAAGGTGAGAAAAGGAGAAGCGTCTCACCAGGTCCTGTATTCCAGTGGAAATCTGGATTATTTTTTTAGCTCTTCTGGAGCTGTTTTCAGTGGGCTGCCAGCTGCAGCATCCAGATGTGAGGCAGCTGACTGCCTTCACACATATAGTACTGGTGTGCTGATTCCTGATCAGCAAACCTTTGCAAAATGCCCCGAGTAGCCCACGACCAAAGCATAACTTAGATTTAAGTTTCTGTTTCTGGCTGCTCCTGTTAGAAGCTTTGCACTCACAATTTGTTCTTAACACTTTTCACGCACCTGTGATTTCTCATATTGCTTTATTCTATTTATTTAAATTGTGACTGGACAAGTGCTTGGAAGGCAGAGATGTCCTGGGAAATCTTAAGCAGCCAAACAATAGCATAAAAACACTGAAGTAGCTATAGGGCGGAAGAGAATTAGGGAACAGTTTCATTTACGTGAGCCTTGTAGTTACTCTTTTCTACATACCTGCTTAATGGTTACTGCTGGTGACGGTGATGACCTTGAATCACGGGTCTGCACCAGCACAGCTACAGTGAGGTTGTTTCAGAGGGAACTACATTTCACAACGAGCCTTAATCAGAAGCGGGGTGCCTCAGGTCCTGTAAAAGTGAGTCACAATGTTTTATTTAACCCCCTCAAACACATGTTCATCATAGTTAAGAACAATCTTAAAACTTGTTGAGGCCTAATTAGATCACAGAATGATAGAGGTTGGAACGGCGCTCAAAAGATCATCGAGTCCAACTCCCCTGCCAGTGCAGGAACCAGTAGGTCACACAGGAACATGTCCAGGCAGGTTTTGAATGTCTGCAGAGAAGGAGACTCCACAACCTCTCTGGGCAGCCAGTTCCAGTGCTCTGTCACCCTCACAGTAAAGAAGTTCTTCCTTACGTTTACGTGGAACCTCCTATGTGCCGGTTTGCACCCATTGCCCCTCGTCCGATATGAAGCAGTAATCACAAGGAAAGAGCTGCTGTAATTCAGTGAGCTGCCTTTGGTTTTTATTTCATGTTTCAGCCCTGGCACATGTTATGGCTTATGGTTGCCGTGTTCTAGATAATTAAATGCATTTCAAAATGTTGGAGGAAAACAAAACTGTGCCGAAAAAAGGCAATGTTAGTATAGGCTTTATCTCTTTGGACATAAATCTGAAGGTTTCAAAAACTCTTCATACCCTTACTCTATTTCTTTCTCTCATCACCATCTTCTCTTCATCATGCTCCCTTCCATTGTGTTTCTCCCTGAGTCTTTGGCTCAGCTCAGCTTTCTCAGTCTCCCTCCCTGAGCAGAAGCTCCGTTTTATTCCTCAAATTCGATGTGTTAGCCATATCTTTCCCAGCAACCCTACATTTTAATTTTCCTTTCTGTGAACAGACTCAAATCAACCTACTGATGCCAGATGCCCTGTCTGAGCAATGTCTCAGCTATAAATTCATAGTTGCATTGACTAAGCCATGATGAAAAGATGTGGCAAGAGGTACCAAAGGCAGACCAGAAGGCACAGCAATTAACCTTGCTAGTGGGGCAGTTAAGCTCTCTTATCTACGTCAATGGCTCTTTTTTTTTTGATACTTGCTTGGCAGTATTGCCTGATCTGCTGGAAGATACTTCTAAGGCAGAACGTTTTCATTCACTGCAGCTATCCAAGCAGAGAGAGGAGGGAAAGCCAATTCCAATTCAATTTTTAATAATGACAAAGGAAATGAATTTGCTATTTCTTATTTCCAAGTGTATTCCTTACCATGAATTGTGAGACTGTAGAGTCAATGCCATTAGGATCCGGCTCCCACAGGTCCTTGTGGAGAAAAACCCCTGTGATGAGGGCAGCTGGGTCATCCAGTGGGACAGCTCAAATTTATAAAGTCTGTATTTCTTCCATGCAGTGTAAAACAAATAGACTCATCTCAAAGCTGAAGCTTTGACGTGGACACTAGCTTCCTACGGGAGTCGTTCTCTGAATTTCGCAGGCCGAATTGAGCCACTTATTTAACCATTGCTCTGTGTTCTGTGCTTTAATGAACATGTTTCACATTTTGTTCTGGTCCTGTCCTCAGCTGTTGTCAACAGCCAAAGCATTATTGATGTTGTCCAGAGAGCTAGGCTGTGAGTGCTTTGACCATGAGAGCAAATGAGGTTAAAAAAAGGGGCTCGCTGGGCAATGGGCTGTTCTTCTGTCTACCACAAAGACCAAGAGAGGGCAGAAAACAGTGAGAACAGGTATTTTGTGGTACTTGCCCCCATCTTCCAGTAAATTCTTAGCTGAGTACCTCGGTTGTACCATGTCACCAATTAAAGGTGATGAAAATGTTAAAACAAGTATTAGCAATTCTTGAAGGCCGGGAGGTTTTTCCAGGCAATTTCAATCCATTTTCTCTCTAAAAGGAAATGTGGCCTCTCTCCTGCTTTGGAGGATAGTACTAACCATTCGGTCATTTAATTTTGGAGCAATGGATCTTCCATATTTTGTGGCCGGGATTTTGGTTCCAGTTTATTTGTTTTCATACGGTATGGCCAAAAGGAATACCAGATGTCCTTGCTAGAGCTGCAGTGTAACTTTATGAATTTCCTGAGAAAGTAATGATTGAGCTTTTTTTTTTTTTTACAGCACTCTTCAGTACATATGCACATGTGCACACGCACACATGTATTTTTAAATTTAGGCTTCTCAAGAAATATACTCAGCTGTATTTCTGCCCTCCTAGCTCTCAATATTGTTATATGCAGAAAATTCTCCCTGAAAATAGAGTTACACACCAGCATGCTGCTGAGTTTAAAATGAACTTCTTTCTACCGAGAAAGAAGAACCCTACTTCTCAGGGTCACTTTTGCAGCCTGCTTCAGAAGACGTTTCTTCGCTCCAGAAAAACATTTTGAGTATTTCAAGATAACATGCAAACATTGGCAATATTCACTTTCAAAATAAATTCCAATCCTAATCTTGCAGGCAAAGATGAGCTGAAAGAGCTGCCCTACCAAAAGCCCAGCTTTGATAGAAGGGAGATCGCCTTCCTAGGAGGTTAGAAGACACAGGCTTAGTCAGAAAAAAACTCATGCTCTCTCTAGAGAATGAGAAGGATGACTGCACAATCAGGAAAAATCACCTCAAAAAGGGCATAGGTTTGGCTTAGGTAAGCCTAAGAGATGGGACTTGACATGGTGTACCTGGAGGGGACATGAAGACTACATGGCCCTGTTAGGGGTTGTATCACTGGTGCAGGGAGACTGCAGACTCCATATGGGCAACTTCCTTTAATCATTTTACCAGCATAATCTGACTCTGAACTCTGTTTCATGAAAAGTCAAACGTTTCTCAAACATATATCCTTCTGCAAGGCTGCCCCTTCAGATGGACACAGGCACATGCAGTGTAAGCTGCATAATTGACATAATGAAATCTGTTTCTTTCCCCTTCCCCACAGCAAAGATGCATGAGTACACATACCTGGACAACTAACATCTCAGGGTAACATACCTGTTAAAGTACTAATCAGACCTAGCCTTTCACCTTGCGCTGAGATTGGAAAGGAAACGGTAGTTTCCTCATGCTTGGGATATCCATTCAATGAGGGAAGATGAGAACACCCTTAAGTCCATTGCTCTCCGAGCGAAAAGAATCAAGGATTCACTGGTCCAAAAAGTTCTTCCATCAGTGTCACCTGCTTTCCTGTAAAATACCTTAATGCTCACTAATCCTTGGAGAAAATGAGACTGTGTATCACTTACTACTGAAATCAATACTATCACCTTGCAGCTACATTGCACAAAGCTGAGGCAACAGAAATTGTTAGAGCTGACTCAATTTCCTTGGCTTTCACAGCAGGCAGGGATCATTTGCAGGCAATTTCCTGCCTCTTGGTTGAGGAACGGGAACTTCCACATCTTAAGAACAGAGCATGCCCTAACACTATCATTTGCACCTTGCAAGAGAAGTCCCTAAACTTAGGAGGAAGTGCAAAATATTTGTTTGGATGGTAAACTGAGGCATAGTCTTAAAACCCAGGAATTAGTATCTGTCTGTGCTGTTTAAGTGTCAATGTAGGTACGTGCTCACCCTGAATTCAGATTGCAAAAGAACTAGGGACTTGGCATATCGAGGCTTCACAGCACTCAGTCAATGTGGAAAATAAATTACTTTCTACCAGGCTAGCATTTGAATAGTGATCAGTTCCAGTCCTCTCTTGTAACGTTTGTGATCATTCTGAATAGCAAAGTATCTTGTGCATTATACGTGCCCAGTATCTTTCAACAGCAGATATTTGTATTTTGGCAAGATGAGACGTGGCTGTTGATATTTCAAAAAAGTGCAAGACCTTAGATGTATTTGCACTGTTTGTTCCAAAGCTGCAGCTGAGCCAGACCCCAAGAGATGCTGAACACCTGCAGTTCCTCCTTCCCTTTGCTGCTGACAGTGCAGGGCTTCCATGGTTCTCACAGCTTCACTAAAAGCCTTTATAATATCTTGTTAGTTGCAGCCTACCTGAAATCTGATCATAGTCCACATCAGAGCAGGAGTGTTCCCTGTGTACTGCTGAGTCTGCCTCCTTCGGTCATAAGTCACCCAGGTATCACTTTTTCAAAATGAAGCAGGAACATCTTTTTGGGTCACTTCGCTGCCCTCACAAGCACAGTGTTCCAGTGCATCGTCTACTGAATGTGCCCCATTTCTTTCAGTAAATTCATAGTCTTTTACCTAATGAGTACAGATAACTATACCGATCAAGAATGTGCAGGGTGTTCAGGTGGTGTAAAGCAGCTGCGAAAGACTGAAAGAGGTTTTCAAATGTACCTACCCATCAAATGCAGTTGTTCAGAATAGACATCCTGTCTCCAGTATTTTGATGAGACTGTTTTATGAGGTGAAACCTACGTCAGCATCTCCTATCACGATGCGCAGCAAGATTTTTTAACACTCCAAGGGTTTGGTAGCTGATGTTCCTGCCTGTGACTCCTCAGACAATCTGCAAACGAGCGTATGAACTATGACAAACAATTAGGCACCAGCATGACTCTGTTAACGACTGGCAGCGAGAAGTGCTTGTTTCACTGTGTCACTGACTGCTATGGTTTCAGGGTATTCACTCTGCAGGCAGGCAGGAGAGAGATTTTCTGTGTGCTAATGGAAGCCAATAAGAAACAACCAAATGAAAGATTATGTTGTCATGCCTTGCAAATGTTTAATTCCATTCTGGCAAATGGATCAGCTTCAACATGAGAGTATGTGATGGCCAACCCTGCAGAGCAGCCTGTGGCCCTTGTGTGCAACGGTTGTCTTCTGAATTTCCCTGTCCTCCCCTATCAGGGCAGCTGGCACTCACTAGCAGGTGAATTTGCCTTAAGTTTCCTCCATAAGGAAGAGACTTTACAATACTTTCTGTCTGCTTCCCTCCTGCCATCTAATCAAAGGGACTGAAATCCTAGCCTTAAAGGTACCTATTGGCTATATAAGGGTTCTGTACTACTACAGCCCTCACCCTTTATTTTTCTCTTGAAAGATTAAACTTTTCACCCTTTATTTTCCTTCATATTCTCTGTTCCACTACTTCAACTTCCTTTCCTTTTCTACATGTTACTCAGTCTTTTCCCTTACCCACCTGCCATCCCAAATAACTGACCTTTGATTTGCGGAGAAAAACTCTGTTAAGTTGTATCTGGCAGTTCCGTGGGAAGAGTTGCTTTTGGAAACATCTCACATTCACATTTCACTGATTTCCCCAGGCTTTTTGTTTTCATGACCTGCATAAATTCAAGCAATCAGGGTGTACTACAACTGAAGTCAATCAGTACAGGGATTTTATCACAGGCACTGCAAAAGATTTTGGTAGGTATAAACTCATTTAAATTAGCTTTTCTCTTAGAAATTTTAGACCAAATTTTGATCTACTGAATTCCAGTATTTCCAAAAATTTCTATAATGGAAAGTTCTATTTCCTCTGGTCCTGGTTTGTGTGCATGCATAAGCCATCAGATGAAAGACCCTCTGAAACCCTCCCATTCTTCAAGTGAAAAATGAAAGCATAAGAAGGTGTAATAATATCTCCAAGAATCTTAATCCTGATCCTATGATTTAACTATCAAATCACACTTTTCCGCTCCTGAGTTGTTTATGTTTAGTGTGTGTGTGGATAGCCCTTGAGGATGTGGTTGTAGCCGATACATAATGAGTGCAAAACCAAGCCAGCATTCCATCAATCATCAATCAATGAACACTTAACCACTTCAAGAAGAAAAGCCCTTTAAAGCTGAGAAGTTATTTTTTGTTTGATGAAGACAACAAATGCTGTGGACCCCCAAGTACAGTACAGAGGCTGAAGAACGAATAAAATCCTCAGAGCCAGAATAACCCCTAGGCAGTATGAAATCTGCCATGAGTGAAAATAAGCACCACTTATAGTATAAACTTCCCATGGTATGCAGTTTTGGGGTGTATATTTTAATTGTTGCTCTGATTCATTTCATAACCTTTGATAAATACTTTATGTAGTTTTTTTAAAAGGCGAATGGGTTATCTGAACCATGTCAGAACATGACAGCTGATACTTCTTAAGTAATTTTGGCCCTGCTACTTTGTCTTTACAAATCCCACTGATGCAGAGAGCAGCTCACGTAAATCTGCCAGGGACCTCTGTCATTAAGCTGCAAAGAGTTTCGGTACACAAGGAGAATCACTGTCCTAAGTAATGGGGCTTGAGCCATTACGAGCAAATAATTACACTCAGGCTTCTTGCATTTCTCTTTTCAGCACATACTGCCAATTGCTCGTCCTGTGGGGAAGGATTTAGGATGTGTTCTGTAATGCTACTGAAAGTGAACATTAACAATTAATGCAATTCATTATCACACTATTTAAAAAATGAGTGCAAATTGTATCCAAGCCAATCTGATTTAGAGTAACTGCTAAGAGCAACTTACCTCTTTGTGGTGCTTACCATTTACTGAAATAAAAATGCACTATTCTAAAATTTATGAGAATTGATTTCAATGTTTTAATGAACTTTTCAGAAAGTGGAAATGTCTTGGGTATGATGCTTAGGAAAGGATTCTGACACTCTAACTGGCATTTGGGAGACATCATTTATCCCAACAGAGTTATTAAGGTCCATCAAGGCCGTTCGAAGTACCTAAAGAAAAGTGTGTAATTCAATATGAGTAAACACAGAGAAGTTTTGTATTGTGCAGTGTTTCTCAGTTATCAGAAGCCTTGCTGGTCCTATATTGAATCAAAAGCACTCATCCATTCCAACCATCTATTTACAACCTCACAATTAGTGCATCATTACTGGTTAATATAAGAGTTACAGGAAAACAATGACAAGGAAAAATAAATCCAAGCAGGAAATAGACAATTATTGAAAGTTCCAAACTTGCTAATGGCTATTTCAAATTAAATATAAATGGATGAGAAATGGCTGACTAGTCTTCTTGTCAGACCACCACAGGGTAACAAAATGATAGATTGCTTCACACAGCTGAGCATTTTTTCATGTAAGAAACAAGTGAGATGATCAACTAACTTATTTGGATTTTGCTGAAGGAAAGAGATCAAAAGTGAGTTTGAGAGACAAGCTCAAGAGATGTGAACCTAAACCCTGCTAACAGTTTATACCCTTACAGTTACAGCAGGAAACTACGAAACTTTCCTGAAACTGTGCAAAGGCAGATCAGAAAATCATCACGCTATCATTGTGTTAAGAAGGTGAATGATTTCCCTCCATCAAGTAGAGCCATTATATTAGTGAATTATACTGTCTGCATCTAGACATTTTTGTAGATGTGAATTTAAAAACATATAAATGGACTTTTTGCTCCTACTAGTCAAGGTATGATCTACAAGGTTCAGAAATTTGCCAGAAATATAGTCAGAAACTTTTTAAAACAGGATGTGTTGGTCTGCAGGGACTGAGTTCTAACCAGAACAGCATGTAGCAAAAGATAGTCTGGTAATACATATCAACTTAATATGACAAGGTGAGCACAAATATTCTTTCACACTGTATCAAATTTGAAATGGAATAATGGACTTTTTATCTCATGGGAACAAACTTTCGTTAGATGTCTTGTAGTTCACTGTCCTTGCTAATGAAAAGCAAAGCAATAATAGAAAAATAAAAAAAACCACCCCATAAAATTTGAAGCCTTACAAAATCTAGTAAAAGGCAATTATTTGAAGTCTGGTCAGTGGTCACATCAATTCTCACTCAGTATGAAAGCTTTGGCCATTTCTATTTTTTCTACTCTGGTTTCCACATATTTGAGGAAAGAAATAAAAATCCTCATACACATTTTAGATTTATGACTTTCATTCTTGCTTTGCTATTTTCTCATCTGTTCCCAGCTACCTTGTTACTTCTTCATGTTGATTTTGCCATCCAGCAGTAGGTCAATAGTACAGTTGACGTTGGTGACTATCATTTGAAAGGTAACAGTCATGCTGGAAGAGAAAAATGTCTTCTTCAGCTTTTGCTAAAATCCATAATACTGATTACTTTTAAAGAAACTGTCAACACCAAGACCAGTACAAATAGGAATTTCACAGTAAAGGCACATAGTGCTTTTCAGTAGGATATCACTGACTATGGAGTTGCAATGGTTTCAAACTATTGTGCAATGTCTCCCCTACCCAGCAGCCCAACACAGGATCACAAACCATGTTTGGAGGCCCAGACTGGAAAAAGAAGTCCCTAGCTGCCTATTCTGACTCCAGCACTAACTCCAACACGAGTACAGCATGCCCTGATTCCCTGCCTTTCCCAAATGTGTTCTTTTTAGATTCTCTTGAAAATCACATCTGTGATGCTACAGGTACATCTGGCTAGGTTAGCATGGGATTTTACAGTCAGGATAAGCCTTCCCTTTTTGAGCTGGGAAAAGCCCTTGCTGGTGCTGACGACTGTCCCTCTGGTGGGCGGGCTGCCGAGAGGGCCTGGGCGGAGCCAGCACACCCGAGGCTAACTTAAACAAACCGTTAACACACCTAACGGTTCATTCTGCGGTGATCAACCTCAGAGCAGGTAAGCCTGCACTGAGGAAGGGACCCGTGGCAAAAAGAACCGAAAAAATACTCTGTTTTGGAGGTTTTTTTGAGCCGAGAAAAGCTCTTGCGGGTGCTGAGGACCGTCCCTCTGGTGGGCGGGCTGGCAGGAGGGCCTGGGCGGAGCCAACACCACCCTCCCTTGAACAGGCCACAGGTATAAGAAGGCAGCGGGACTAGTCACTGCCCACTGAGCACAGATCACCCAATCAATCGACCCACACTTGTGTGTGCCCTGAGCGGTGCTGCAGCTCATCGAGCAGCATGCCTTTCGTCTGCACAATTCATCTAAGTGGTCAGAGGCCAAGTGGGCTCATCCCAACTGACCCCCAAGTCACAAGATCTCAGTTGCTTGAGATTCAGCTGTGGTTACCAACCGGCAAAAAGTTGTAGCTAGTAAATATGTTGGCACCCGGACTGAGGCCCCACACAAACATGTGGTTGTTCAGGCCTCTGGCTGCAGAGAGTNTTCAGGCCTCTGGCTGCAGAGAGTGCTGGAGCCTGGTACTTGCAATGGAGGGTAGCGGAGACAACACCTGTGTAAGATGCAAACCGGTGAACGATCTGCTCAGCCTGGTGGTTGAGCTGAAGGATGAAGTAGAAAAGTTGAGGAGTATCAGGGAGTCAGAGAGAGAGAGATTGGTGGAGCCACTTCCTGAATCGTAAGCAGCAAGCTCCACAAGAAGCAGAAAATCCCCTCCCCTCTGGCCATCAGGCAAAAGGAGGGGACTTAAAGGATGGGGAGGAGTGGAAGCAGGTGCCTGCCAGGAGAGGAAGAAAAATCTCTGCCCGGCCTCCCTCACCTGCCCGGTTGCCCTTGCAGAACAGGTATGAGGCTCTAGAACGCGAGAGCCAGGCTAAGGAAGAGACAGGTGGAGATTCATCTATGGGGCTGTCTAGGGTGAATCAGTCAGCTGCATGCATTAGGACTTCTTTGTCCAAGAAAAAAAAGAGGGTAATTGGTGTTGGAGACTCCCCTCTGAGAGGAATAGAGGGCCCTATCTGCCGCCCGGATCTGACCTGCAGGGAAGTCTGGTGCCTTCCTGGGGCCTGGATTAAGGATGTTATCAAAAAGCTCCCAGGTCTGGTAAAATCCTCTGATTATTCCGTGCTTCTAGTTATGCAGATCGGTAATGATGAGATAGTGGAGAGACAACCGGAAGCAATCAAAAGGGACTTTAGGGCACTGGGGCGGATGCTAAGAGGATCAGGTGCACAGGTTGTGTTTGCCTCTATTCCTTCAATTACAAGGACAAATACTGGAAGGTTCAAAGTGCAGCAGATTAATACTTGGCTAAAAGTGTGGTGCCAACGGTCTAGCTTTGGGTTTTTTAACCATGGGGAGATCTACATGGCACCTGGTCTACTAAAACCGGATGGGGTTCAGACGACTTAAAGGGGAAAAAGGATCCT